>JAQMCX010000011.1:14334950-14363573 GCA_029814765.1 Acanthurus leucopareius | reverse complement strand
GCGCCCCCGAGAGTCGTTACCCGGATTGGGTCGTTAGCTTCCTATTCATGTGAGGTGTTGTGGTCACATGATCCCAGGTGTGAATGTTCGAAGAAATAGTACTGCTTGCTGTGGGGGCATCCAACCTAAAAAAATGGCCCACTTTAATAGCTAACAAAGTCTTTTGCTCTCTCATTCTAATAACAAAATACACATTCAAAGGTGCAACTGGGCCAAAACAGCTCAAATAATCATCTGTCCATCTGAGCAGCCATCTCACTGACAGCAGGATGTTTAAACAAACTCTGACCCACGATGATGAGAGTAAAAATATGAATTTTTATTCCAAAGAGGATGAAGCAGCTTCAGAAAAAATCAGTAACATCTCTGAATATTTTAAAAGGCTGTTCCTCTGCAGTCTCTGCTGGAGAGTAGAGAATCTTTCTTAATGATCACTATTGAATGTTTTATTATGCTATAATTAAAAAATTTTGGAGTGAGTCTAATGTTGGGGACACACAGGACAGGATTAGGGACTCTTGGACCACTGCTTTTAATTTGGATTTTTTTTGGATGGCTGGTTATCCTATTATTATCCATACATAAGCATCATTTTGTAAAAAATGAAAAAAAAAAATTTTTACTGTTGACTGTAAAATGATATTTGCATCGATATTCTTCAATTTTAGGAGTTTTGCCAAGTTCTGTGAAGAGTCCCCAAACCGTATTAATAATGTTTATACAATCACTGTTGACAAAGTGTTGAGTTATCCGTGCATTTGATCAGGACGCCATCACCTGATATACACTTACCTGTTGGCATGTGAAATGCTCCAAACAGGTGCTTTTTGACCATTTCAACAACTTTCCCAGTCTGTGGTTGCATGTGTCCCAACTGACATCAAACTCACAATGAACACATATTTAACAAAATCAATCAAGCTGATGAGGTGAAACATTAAACATATTATCTTTGTATTGTTTTCAGTTGATTGTAAGTTAAAACGAATTAGTAAATGATCACATCCCATTTTTTTTATTGTTTTATGCAGCATTCCTGCTTTTTTGGAATTGAGATTGTACATGTGGATCATTTTCAGCATGTATTCTATATTGCATATAATTCACATAACTGGTATGATTATGTTTTGATTGCTGTGCATAATAAAGCAGTAATTGTGAACCTTTCCTCTTATGACAGACTCCTAGCTTGATGGACACACCTATGTTTATACGAGCCAGTTGGTAATGACCTTCTTGATCTTGGTATTTGGGAGAAATAGTAAAATAAAGTAGATTTTGGAAGTAAACACACTACCTGCATACTACATTCATTTTTTCCTACGATTTCAAGGGTTTAAAAGTGCCTTAAGGGAGCTTTATAATGTAATCAGACTCTTAACAAAGTATCCTTTTATCACTTAGGACACCTGTCAACAAAATAGCTTCTGGGCTCTACCTCCTCTAAGCACACACTAGTAGATGGAGACATAACCCTGAGTGCAGTGAGATAGCATCATTCAGCAATACACCATTATCCCCCTTTACCGTTCTTTCCCTTGACTCCACTAGACTTTAATCATTTATTAATTTCCCTTGTGGTCTGAGGGAAGGCATCATGGTCTGAATTTAAACTGCCAAGATCAGAGGATTGGTCTGTCACTTTCTCATATGAGAAAGAATATGGAATGTGCAGCTTTCATCCCAGAAATCAGCCAAATCCACCATGGACAAGCATAGCAATATAGCAGTGAGTGATTGCTTCAGAGAAAGTATATAAATAAAAATTGAGTCGTCTCACATTTCTTGACACTTTTGCGATATCATATTGCTCTGAATGAGCTGAGAACAGGTTAGTTTGCATTGCTGCATGCGATGACATACTTTATAGCGCTCATTCAACCACTGATGTTGCACCAGTAGTTCAGTCGGTGCAGACACCTGACAGCGAGTTGAAAGATTAATGCATTTATTTAACATGTATAGGAGACAGCGAGATGATTTGGCAGTGGCTGAGCCGCCTTGAGCCACACTCACAAGTAGCATAATCATCATGTCACATACCAACAATGTGCATCAGGAGCAAAAACCCATGAGGTAAGGTTTAAAATACACAAGCAATTTCTTATGATAGGCACAAGAGTTAGGGCCCAACCTGAATGAGGGCTCACTCTCATATGACAGGGATAAGTGGGTGATGGGAGTCAAGTGTGTATGCAAGAGGATCCTTCTTCATCGTCTTTTTCACTCCAGTCTGTGTCCAGTTTCATATTAATGGAAATAGAAATAACATAGTTGTGCTTCACTGATTACTGTGATTTTTTTGTATTTTCTGAGAGGTGACAGAAAAAAAAAGAAATAAACATTCTCTATTCAAGTCACCACATGCAACATACAATATTTTTGACAGCAGGGTAACATAATTGTGATTGGCCATGGTACAAATGCTTTTTAGGCCTTCCTTCCTTCCTTCCTGCCCCAAATTTAAGCACATGCTCATGCACACACGTTTGGACAAAACACACAACCATTTGTGTAATAGACAAGATGGGAGAGTTTTTTAATGTTGCTGTTGAAGGGTTGTTTTGAAGGTGAGGCATAAACGTCTACATGGTCCCAAATATTTGAGCGCCAGTAATCACCAGCCTTTCATGGACCCCTGAAAGCATCTGGGCCCTGTTGATACTAACCATGCTAACTTTTTGCTCTTGTGTGCAGTGAAATTTTATTCCAGCAGTTCAGTCTGTATGCTTCTGGGATGTTGTGAACAAATAAGTGAATGACCAGCTTTGTATTTACAGCATGCTGGGAAATTCAAACTTTCCATAGCAGTGTAGAGGCCATAGCATGGACCCTATACAGCAAAACTTACGGTAAGTGAGATCAAATAACCTGAATCAAACTTCCTCCGGTCCGTCCAGGTTCTTGTTTTTCAACAACACTGAACTTCCTTGACCGAAAAGGCATCAAAGCATTCTTGTGTCCTTATTATTATATTTATTGATGTTTTATTTATCACTATCATACCTGCAAAATGTCCTTTGTGCATTTTACATGAGCTGCCCTAAGGGATTTTCTGATGCTACAAAAACCCCTTTAATCCTACCTGCAGACATTTAACTCTTCTCTTGGTGGTAATACCACACAAAAATAACTTCTGCCTCACTTAACTTTTGGAACAGAGAAGATTTGCTAAGAATCACATGAACATTTTTTCCAAGTTAAAGGGTTTACCTTTAAGTAGTAATTATTAATGTGATGCGCGCGCGCGTGTGTGTGTGTGTCAGTGAATGATGTTTAAACATCTATCAAATGACTATTTTCCTTGATTACTTGAGTGCAAATTTTGACACACTTTACTTGAATGACACTCATCCCCGAAAAAGTACAGTTTTCATGTAGTGGATTTCACATACTGGATACTTGTTGTAGCTCAGTACTCTGCTTAACCCTAATTTCAGAATTGATTTTAAATTGGAAAGGCTGCAGATCAGGCCCTAAGCTACTTCTTTTGGCTCAATATCCATTTGGAGTCAGATTATAGCATGAGCTCCTCTAGATCGCTAGCAAAATGTTACAAAGCAAACTGCTAAACCTTCTCAGCTTTGGATTACCTTGCTGAACGACTCGAGCCTCCTCAGACTATACCAACAGACAGACATCTCTATGATCAACACTTACGCTCAGAAAAAAATGGCTACTGTCAACCACTGTTTTTTTTCTTGTGTGTAGTCTGATTTTAATATTCCTATTTTACAGAGGAAATTTGTCTGTTAACTATGGTGACTGTTTACAGCAAAACCTGGGTCTTTCTTTCAAGAGGAGCAAAGCAGGGTTAACTCACCAAACTTGTCCCAATAAATGTCATTATGCACCAACCACTTAGCCAAACTATTCAAACCGGTTTCAAAAATGATTTACTTTGATATCTTTATGGGCAGATGACATTCAACTTTAATTACATGGCTTCTTTATAGTCATTCAAAAACACACGCAGCCCAACCGAACCAATCATAAATGAAACCTTAGAATCAATGATGGTCCGTTCAGTCAAGATGCATCTCCTGCGTTACTTTTTATCGCATCAGTAAGGCAGTTGCATTTTATAAAACGCTTCGCCTTCATCCACAGATTTTCCATCCATGATGGCAGATCTTTTGATTGTCCATTTGACAAAACTCACAAGCTTTCTTTATCTTGAATTAGCAAGGACTCACTTTTCAAACTTAAGTTTAAATTTAAAGTGTTTATTACATATTTAATATTTATTTTTTTCCAACTTTTAAACTGTTGTTAAAATTTCAACCCTATTGGGAAACCTGTATTCCAATACATTCACTTTTATAAAAAAGAAAAATTGATTAATTTTCTGTTTACATAATGAGATTTGTGTTAGTTCTTAGTGCTGCTTCCATTTTCAGACAGCAATGTCTGGGACTTCTCTCTCTGTCTCTCTTTCACACACACATAAACACCAAAACAACAGCATAACAATGCTTCCTCTATCTGTCAGCAGCACAGAGAGAGAGTGAGTGGATGATTTTAAAGGGTGTCTGACATCAACATGATATCTATGGGGAAAAAAAGTGTCTCTTCTCAAGCCCTGAATGAATTAACTTTTCATGAGGCCAATGGTGATTGATGAACCCCTGCATGTCCGAAAGTCTATTTAAGTCCTGCCAAATGGAACCATGATAGAGCCAAGCCGTTTCACTACAAGGACACACACAAGCACACCAGGCTAAAACCTGCAGATGTGCATGCATAAACTCACAAGCAGATCTCAGGAAAGCCTGCATATAGGATGTGTCCTCTGCCAAGACACTTAATCATTCATCTTAAAGCCGAAAGTAAATGAGAATTAGATTTTTCCTTCCTTTTCTCATGAGTAAATCCAACAAACAGCAACAACAAAATACCTCTGCAGCTCTCAGTTAGTCATTCATAAATTGCTTACTGTGATGGTTAGGATATCATTTATTTAAATCTTTTTGTATCAGCAATTTTCTGTATCAAAATATCAGCTTTCCTGCCTTCCAAAAGCAACAGTGTAAGTAAAAAAACCAAAAAGATATCCAGTATTTCCCTGATGAGCTCTACTGTACAAGCCCATCACAAACCAAACCTTCTTAGGAGCAAACAGGCAGACAACAAAGTCAAAAGTGTCCCTTGCTGAAAGAAATCTAACCAGATTACAACCTTTCAATTAGACTATACTAGCTATGTACGTTTCCCTTTGTTATTTTATCATATAGATTTTTGAGTTCATGTCTCTGAATTGCTGCTCTGGGTTCTGATCAGATTGTGCCTCCCACTTGTGCTCCCAAGTTAAATTGGATGTGTCACTGTGCCTTATGGTACCAGCTAAGGAAATGCTGCAGTATGGTTGTGTTATACCACAGCAAAATGTGGCAAAGCAGATTGATTTTAAGAGGAGTTCACAGGAGAATAAAGCATGATGTAATGACTAGTAAAAGGTGACATCATGATAGCATAAATGTACAGAGAGAAAGGGATGTGACACACAATAAGAGATATGACGGCAGATCAGTCCAATAAATTAAGTCGCCCAGAAGGGAGGAGACAGACGCATGAGTTTAATTTACTCATATAACAGATGAAATGCTGGTGTCGGTGTAGCTTCCAAACCAATGGGTGTAGTCTCCACTAATGATGAAAATCATCCTTGGAAAATCCTGATTTGTGTCTTTGATGTGCCCACCAATTTTTTTTATTAAAATTAAATGAACAAATAAGCCAAAGGAAACCCTAACAAATGGACAATCTAATGAAAAAAAAAACAATATAATGAATGCAAAGCTTGGACAGATTCTCTCACTCATGTATGATAACACATTAAATTTACCCCGATACAGTGGTCTTGTATGAGTTTTTTTGGAGAAAAGACCACACAAAGCAGTACACTAGGTTGATTATTCAGCACGCAACCCACAAATGAGGATAAAGTAGTAAATCTCTCTGCTGTGTCAGTCAATTTGAGTTTGTCAAATAGCAGATGTCAGAGAAAACAGGACGTCCTTGGTGTTTCATCATGATTGATGATGAAGACTCTGTGAAAGTAAATATGTGTCTCAGAGACTGAGAGCCTTGGCCTCCTTAGATCTGAGGATGAGGCTTGGGTGCATAAAAGGACCCCCCCCCCCCCACACACACACACACACACACACTGCATGTACCAAAGCTCCATTACCAGGTTTATGGATAAGATGAGAAGTAGTCAGTCTATTTGGAATGTTTGCCGACTTGCATGATTGCAGTCAGTGCGTATCTATGTTTTACACACTGTAGGGTAAAGTAATAATATGACTTCCACTGAGTGGGACAGATTAAACCAGATCCTCCCAGTATTTGCCTCTTGAATTGCCATTTCATTTGTGATACAGTCTCTGGGGTGAATGCAAGGAAGCATTGCATTGTAACTAAGACGAAAAGAAACTGTGTAATTCATCAAGCACCCACAAAGGCTGAAATGCACCCATAACTTCGTTATATCTCCAATGCTATTTGCACATATTCAAATCATGTAATATTTATAAATTTGATGTGAGATTGGCCCTTTTTTTATGCAGATGAACCTAATTGCAAAAAATAGAATACAATACATGTACAAAGTGCATTCAGAGCATATGTTCACATACAGCTATAGTGGAAATTACAGTTTATTCAAAGAGTTTATGAGGGGTGTCACTCCTGGACTTCCCAGTGCTCATGGCAGCAGTGATTCTCTGTAAATACATATCACCTGTTCTAATTATAATGAGGCTACTGTCATGGTATCTGAGGGCAGTGATGCCTTGAAGTGGCAGCAGTCCACAGTGGTTTCAAAATGCACTCAAATGGCAACTTTTTGAAATTTTGTATAATATTAAGTTGCATGAAACACATTTAACTGTGTTAAACCACAACTATAACCCATTCTAAACTGCATCCAGAACTGCTGTCCTCAACTTCAGCAATTACTAGGTAAAGACAACCTTTCAGCACTTTACCACATAACTGCAATCAGAAGCAAGACACTAACAATTTGCACTCACCATTGAAACTTCATAGGCGTCTTTGCGATTTAATTTCATTAGTGCAATACCCTTGGAAATCAGTCCTTGAAGATGAGGCAGAGAGAAGTTGCAAGTTATGTGCAATTCATTTTGCTATTAACAACTTCAGTCCATTCTTTGTGACTTTGCCTATCAGTTTTTAAATACTGCAGTGACCACAATTTTCATGCAACTCTAATGCCTGCAACATTTTCCCTTTCTTAGATCCATCCAGACTGTCAATCCATCTGTGTTTTACTCCATCTAATTCCCTGCCCTCCAATTGGAAAGTAATTGTAAGGGTCTGAGTGGCAGCTCACAAGGCTTGCTTGGCAGATGTGACCAGGAAATATGAGCACAATGGCTCCAATTGAATAGACTGGGGGCCTTTTCACAGCCGCAGATGGAGCCTCATAGAGAAAAAGGAAATTATACAAAGTAGCGGATGAGGATAAAGATTTCCGTTTCACAAATGGATTCTTGTTTGGACGTAGTTCAAGAGTGAACAAGTTGAGCCACCCTCATTTGTTTGAAAATCTGATCATTTTTACATAATCTATGCCATGTTGAGAGGTTTTACAGGATATGCCGATAGCCTGCATTCACATTCACATAACTACATAATTACTATATGTAATGATGCACATGCACATGCAATGCTATCTCATTCAGCTGTTTGACTCAGACCTGCAGTTGCTGCAGCACTTGCAAAAAGGAAAAAGCCCCTTTTTACAGTGTTTAGTTTGTCCACTTTGGGCCACTGTTGAAACATGGCGGGGCAAAATAGCAGACCCTGTGGAAAGGCAGCTGCTACCTCTGTAAATATAAAAATCCCATTCACATAGAACATAGAACCTTAAAATTAGGGCACTTTAAAACTCTGACCAACTGACCACTGAGGCATGTTTCTGCATGTATAAGCTCACTTGAAAAGATAACGGCTGTTTAATTTCCTGACCTTTCCTCTTTTTCCTCTTCAACATGAAGTCCATACTTGGCTTTTACTCAGACATCTTAAAAACTAGTGTAAGAACATATAAAATGCTATATGACTAATTCTAGCGACATAGGATATTCTACCTACTTTTCCTTAATTGTCACTGGCATGAACAAAGCTTTATTCATCATTTGATATCTCAACATTATTTTACAGATGATGGATCATAACAGAGCTGCCCTGATGACTTTTATTAGTACCACTCTTAAGGCTTACTTTTGTTGTTGCGATTGCCAACAGCTTTTAGAGAGATCACCTTGAAACTTGGTATGGACACTCATGTCTCCTACAGGATTAACTGTAATCTTGTGATTCCCCTACTTTTCATCAACAGCTGTTACTGGGTCAAAAATTTTAATTTATACGATATTTTTGTTTGAGGTCAAATACCTGAGAAGGTATAGAGGGAGGTGTTTGCATCAGTTCCTCTGGAAACCTCTGCAACCTTTTGTTACTCATCGTACCCTTCCCTATGTAGGTTTTTAAAGCCTAATTACATCTCACTCTCTTTTAAAGTGACATGAATAAAATCCAGCACTGTATGTATGCAGTTGGGCACAGTGTCAGGCATAAAAATTGATAATTTCTCCAAAACATAACACTTGACAATGAGAGAAAGTGGATACTCTGTGATTTTACCTATTGATAATACAGTAAATTACTTTTTTTAAATTATTCATCTGAAGTCATTACTTGCCTGTTTGTGAACATTAAAGCAATGTAGGTCAATCTGATAATGGATGTGTTTTTTTTTTTTTTTAGTTTAATGGGATGATGGGAGGTCATCTACTTGACAACAGTCAAGAGGAAACAAAAAGGGATTTGTTTTAGCTGTTGAAAAGGCTCAAATAAGAAGAAAAGACAGATGCTCTTCCATTGACTCTCAAACAGAATGGATAATTGGCTTATTATTTCTCACAAAGTTGAAAAGCAAGTTAAGGGTGACTTCTAGGTTTTTTGAAAACAACTTTTTAGCTTGTAGCCATGAAACCACATAAGTGCTAATGTTCCCATGTACCCTTTAATGTTACCCTCAAAGCATAATTGGCCAAACAAAACTGTAGTAAATAAACATAATTTCCATGAGACAGTGTTAAAATTGGGCATCGACTGGCTTCAGGACCCAGGTCTTAATTTATTTATTTTTTGTTCTTTCTCTGCACTGTCTTCTCAAGTGTTAATTTATGCAAAAGTTAGTGCCTTTCGGGTTCATTATAGAAGTGACAATTAATTGTCTGGGTGCACCCTTCTCCCTGGTTCTGTGGGTGCATTCAGCTTTATTATTTGTGCCAACTAGCCCCAAGATGTTTTTCAGTCTGTTTTGAAATTCTCAAATTCAATCAACCTCTTTCCCCCGTAATGCTACCTCTCCTTGATTTGTTCAGAGTAGACTAACTGCGGGTATCATCATATTCTACCTCGGTGTTTAACCCTGTTTGGCCATTCCAGCTGAAGTAGAACAGGTGTGCATGTTCATTTAAAGACTTTTTAGCGCAGCTTTAACAGTAAACTCACAGCATCAGCACACAGTCCACAGTGAGCTTGATAACCTCTCAATCCCTGTGACTGAGTTAATAGCCAACACTACAATAAGTACAGTCTTGTGGAATTTATCTTGAAACCGTTGTTCTTAGTTTCATGTCTTTGTTGAAAAGCTGACACTGAATTCCAGCTCAGCTCAGAGAGAAAGTGCATTTTGAAGTGTTGTGCTGAGTGCCTTTCTGAGAGAACACAGATATAAACTGCTTTAGATTTCACACCAACATTAAAATCACATTTGAGTCTTCTTTCAAAGCTGTTTACTCTATAATTTATGAATACTTGTCCTACTTTGCATTTGACTTAAGAGGAGCGAGACTCCTTCTTTTCTTGCTTGACCTTCGAAAGAAAGCTGATTAAAAGCCTCCCTCAATTCATTTGGCATGCTAAATGCATTATTTTAGTCATCACATTTATGTGTATATTTTTGTCTGTTTTAGCTCATTATCATACCGAGAGTAACACTGCTGTCAAAAAAAAAAAAAAAAAAAAAGTCAGGGGCAACGTGCATGTGGGGGTGTTGCTGCACGGGTGAGAAAAATTTTTTGCAAGTTTAGCTTTTCTCTGAATCTGAAGCCATTTCTTATACCAGCACACTTAACAGCAGAGTTTTCTCGTAAGCAGGAATACACATGCATGCAAAATTTTCATTCCAGAAATAAAAATCATCAAAATTAGCCAAATCAGCATGATGTAATGCTGTTTACATGAGGGTGTACTCTTTTGAATAGCCAACACTGAGTGTTTTGAGTGAGAACTCACTGCATTGGGGCAAAAGTTGAGCTGAGACCAAGTTTTTGCTGAATGAAATCACATTTTGTTGCCAGTGCTCTTTTAATAGATACCAGCAGGGTCCCAGTAGTCCTTAAAGAAATACGTGGGGAGTCTGCTTTTTTAAAATAAATAAATAAATAAATGAATAAATAAATGAAGTAACATCGGTCATTTCAGGTTGCACAGGTTTCGGGGGTGATGAGATATAGATTATCTTGACTGCAGAAGGCAATGATGCATATCAACAGTTGATGGCAGCAATGGTCTCCTCGAGGTGGCAGTGCACCAATAAAACAGGATAGAAAATCAGAACATGCTGTTAACATGCAAATTTTGAAGCCTTTAAAAAGGCTGGGAAAATTTCACAGCTTTTAGGCCAGTATGTAAGATGTGTAAACATAACCATGATTGCTTAAAATGAAATCTCAGCAGAGTATCAATTAGGATAAATAAGGTAAAATTGTCAGCACATTAGTCCATTTTCTTCCATGTTGCCCTGCTTTTCTTTTAAGCTATTCTAAGCTATTAACAGTGTATTTCTGAATTAAAATCATGTGAGTCTATCTTGAACCACAAACTAATCCTCACTCTGCACAGTCAACAGTGGGCATGAATACTTATCCCCTCTGTGAGTGAGAAATAATGCTCATAATTGCCTAAATTTAAAAGGCTTAAACTGATGCTGTTTAACAGTCAACAATCTACAGCAGCAACATGGCCCCACCTGTTGTCTGCCTACATGCAGATTGTGAATTTGGGTGGGTGGACGGGTGGATGGGGGTGTGGACTTAACATCCATCCTTGTAAACGACACAGTGTGTCACCAACAATATGTCACAGACGAAATGTCACACAGGCGACTATTACTCTCCTCCTCCATCTTTCATAAAACCCAGCATTAGTGAGACTCACATGTCGTGTCTCTGCATTTTAAGCAGATGATCTCTGCAGGAGCGCAGACAGTAATAAAGCCGTATGCAGATGGCGTTTATACACAAGGCGCTTAAGGGAGTGGGATCAAAATGAAACTAAACCAAACATAAAAAACAGAGCATGGATGGTACGTTGAGAATGTTTTGCATTTAAATACAGTATGACAAGTGTTTCATGTTAAGCACTGAGGGGTAATTCTTCAGTTGAAGAGTTCACTGTGATAAAAGGAAAACTCTTCAGACTTTCAAGAAATACAGTGATGCAACATTTACCATTTCTTATTTGACCCAAGAGGAAGACTAAGACATAGCTAGTTGTCCTTATATACTGTACCATACAGAAGACTGTGTGTTTTATTCTTTTTGATTTGATTGATCTTTTGCTTCAAAGCAGTTTCATCCCTCATGACAAGCTTCCATAATCAGTCCCATGGTATAGGCTTGAGCGCTGAGCATTTTAATTATGTTATCATTTTTTTTCAATTTAATTTTCTTTTTCAATTCACATTCATTTTTTATATTTACCACTGTTAAAACATTTAGAAATTTACATTTCTAAATAATTTAAGTATAAGGAAAGAAAAAAAAATGAAAAGCCACAAAGGCTGCATGAATATTCTTATTGGTTAAAATAAATTAAACATTTTCTATAAACTGTAATGATAATTCAGAGCAAAGATTTTTTAAACTGTGAGGGAAGTTGAAAGGAAGTCTAATGGAGAGAAATGTGGCAGAGATTCTGGGGTTAAGGCTGGAACTCCAAAGACCACTGAAAGTTAGTTATTGTAATTTGGCAGATTTGGCTAGCTCACCCAGAATGTCAGCAGCTGGAACTGCAGCTGTGGCTGCGACACACAGGGGCAATTAAGATACTGTATATGTGTTAGTGTGGGTGGGTGGGTGAATGCCACCAAAACTTACTGCCTTTTGCTTCAATGCTATTATCTAAAAGCCATTCTAAGAAAAAAATGTGTGTAAATTTCTCAGAACTTTAAATCAGGATAATCAGGATGTCTCTTCATCTCTTGTTGTCAAAACTCCAGGCCTGTTTTGCCTCCTTAAGGCTCTGCAGGAATGTGCTTACTTGGCTTAATTTTGCCTCTTATTTAATACTTATAAAGCTGCACACTCTTAAAAAATGTTAGGGAATCATCTATCTATCTATATGTATTTATCTATCTGTCTGTCTGTTTAGTTCTCAAACAATCAGCCCCTCTGGTTAAACTTTTTAAAAACTTCATATTTCAGTGCAGCAGTTACCTTATTTTGGAAAGTAAACTAGAAAGAGAAGAGATTGGTAAAAGTAAAAAACACTTTCTCTTCACTGTTCTCTACAGGACATGTCGCTCAGCATATCAGTCAATCCCACATTCAAAAACAACACTTGCTTACTCACATTTTTCTATTCCCAGTTCGCCTCCTTAAACTCTTTGCACTGTCAGCACTGCAGAAGTCAGTGAGAACTTAACTGTGGGTCACGTTTCATTGCCTGACACAGAATGCACCACATTCTCAAACTGCAAGAACTGTTTTCTCATTCAGACTCAGTCACCATCACACCATTTACACTCCATTTCACATGTTTTACATACTGTTGTAAAACTCGTTAAATTTATGTTCAAAATGTGACTAAAAATATTGGAAAAAAAAGAGCTGAGTGCCTCATTTCATTTATCTGACCTCTTTGAGTGACTTATTCCAGATGAGGATCGTGGGACAAGTGTAACTGAGTCAATGTGGTGTTTCATCATGTATGTGGAGAGGATTATTGTGAGGAACTCATGAACGTGATGTGAATAAAAAAGATTTGATTACTGTTTGAATATGTTTCTGCATTCACCTAAATGAAACGGTCAGTCTGTGTGGAGTGACTGTCTTTTGAGTAGATAATACTGATTTGAGAGTTTGTGTTGACATGAGAGTAAAAATCTATACTGGCAACATTTTATCTCTTCCAGAACAACAATCTAAGTACATAGATGGCCAAGTATTCAAGACTGCACTTATAATCCTGTTTCCTGCCAATATTGTTAACAAACTGATGGTATCTGAATGTTAATACAACTCGGTTCACTCTTTCCTTTAACTTGCAAAATATATTGCTTTTGCTGTCACATGGCAAGGATTTTATTGCATAACAGCAACTCAATAATGATGTCAGGTCAGATAAAACCAGACATGTTGTAATAGAGGAGACAAACCATTGAAACCATTTTGAATAGAAAAGTCTGTTATACCAGAAATAGGGGCTGTGTGACACATATCCCTCCCCTTCTCCCATGAAAACCAATCATTGCTTTATAAAAGTCAAACCAGGAACCCTTATCTAGCCAATTGTGTCCGCACTCTGGATGAGCAGAAAAAGAAATTGGGGTTGTGAAACCTTGGGTATATGTAGTAGGAATATAACTTTTGGTTAACACATTAAAAACCTGATTTTGGAGCAAAATTAGAGAGAATTGTCACTACTCTATCTGTATTTGTTAAGATAGAGTCCTGCTCTTGTTAGCCCCAAATAACTGCCCTGTGGCATTGCTGAATGGAGGGACTTTCCCAGAAGGACTTTGATAAAACTAATGAATTATCAACTGTCAATGACATCAACAAATACCACAAACATGGCCTTTAATAATTCAAAGGTAATTGATCTTTACAACCTACTGCTGATTTTTTACAATCAGCTGATGCATCATTTGCTCAAAAGAAAACTGCAACCTTTGCAAAGTGTTTGAGAGTGTTTTATATATATATATATATATATATATATATATATATATATATATATAATTCTTTCTGTGCTTTCCTAAGACAGATGCTTTTTTCATGTCTAGTGCAGACAACTGTGTCAAAGCCTGGGGTTTAACTGGGATTTGTAAAAGAAAGGAGAGCCTCAGGGCTGGGAGGTTTCGGGCTTGGGGGTAGGATTAGAGCTAGGCTTTGATTATATCCATTTTATTGATGTTATTGCATAAAACTAAAGTTCATATGAAATGGCAAAAAAATGGATAAGATTAAGAAAAAAGGCATGAGCTATCGAGATTTTCAGTTTTCATGGGCTCTTAATGTCCACAGCTTATTTTTGTGTCATGCTAACGGTAGGGTAGGTAGTTTCCTTCTTGTATTACAAGTACCTTGTAAATATAACTCCGCAATCAACAGTTTGTTCATGCTCATAATTTGCAGTGGCACAGTGCAAGATGCATGAGGAGACTGATTATCACATAGCTTGAGGGCACATATTTAGTACGGACCTGTGAGGCAAAAGAGACTTGTTATTTCTATGCATTTTCTGTGTGCTAATGTAGGTGTGGCTAGTTTGACAATATTAATGATTAAGGCATTTAAAGGTGTTGTGGGATTCCCTCAAATGCATACACATCAGTCTGTGCATTTCTACCCTACACTAAATATACTGTAAGAGATGTTTTTCCACGGCTGCAAACCCTAATTACCATCAAGGGAATGTATTGCCCACTAGCTCAGGATTCCCAGATCCTTGGGGTTCCTAAAGGCACCAGGTTGGCTATGTGGAAAATATGTATCAGTAATTTGAATTAGTGCATGAATTTGTTTGATAATATGCACCATAAAAGCAAAAAATATTTAATGTGCAAATGCCCTGAGGCCATTCTATGTTAAAATCCACTTTTAATACCTCTAATATTTTACCATGTTGACGTGGTGCATATTGTTATGCTAAACAATTTTTATTTAATCAGATTATCAAAAATTAATTAATGTATGTATAACCAAGGATAGGTGGGTGTTTTCAAAGTAAAAAGGCTGTTTAGTTATTGAAGCTCTGGGCAAAATGTGTTTGAAGAATGGGCGCAGGGGGGCTTAAAAGGGGCCCATAGCTCGTTTTTACTTTGGGGTGCTCTGGTGGGTTAATTCAACCCCTGGAGAGTGTAGCTGAGTTGATAGAGCAGGTAATTCTAGCGTTGTTTTATTCTTAGCTCCTTGAGTGACCTTGACCAAAGACACAGATCCCCAAATTGGTCCCAGTGTGTGTGTGTGTGTGTGTGTTTGTTTGCCAAATGAATGTAATGTAGCATTAGATTAACACATTTAGAGGATTGAGCAGCCTTGGAGGCGCTGTCAGTGCTTTCCACTTTTCTCACTGTCTTCAGTTTAGACATTAGTGTGTCATGGGAAAAAGCTCATCATGACCACAAAAAAAAATGATATGCTCCCCAACAACAAACCCAATAAAATGCCAAACAAAACAAATGGATAATAGGAAAACACAGCTTTCTCAATTAGGTTCAATGGGGTTTTCAACACCTTATAATAATTACAACTACAGTGTAATGACAGCAGATACATTTGATCCATCTGATTTGGGTATCAGGAGAAAACAGGGTATTTAACCTAAAGTTTAAACCGTCAGTTCTTCCTCTCTAAGTCTTTATTGTGCTTCTCATACTGTGGCTTTGTGTAGTTGTTTGATGAATAGTTTTCCAAAGTCGCTCAAAACAGCCGAGAGCAACATCTACTTCCTCTCTCTCTCTCTCTCTCTTTCTTTTGCAGGCCATGGCTCTAACTTTTCACATTTCAGCATTGTGAATTATTGATATTTCTCTTCCAGCCGTTCCATCATTTTCCCGTCTGCCTGCAACAGATTTAATCTACCTCTCAGCTAACTTTAAAAATGTGCAAAAATCGGAGTGTTGAGCTTTTCAAACAGAGCTAAAAAAAGATATACTTCTGTGGTTTTGATGCTAGCCTTTTAATATCTGTTAATCAATGTGAAACCAACTGAAGAATAACAGTCATTGCAGAATGTTTCTTTAGCAGATAAGTCTGATACTGTCGACATAAAATAATCAAGGATTCAATAGTCATGGTTTGGATGAAAAATTTGTTAATTGATTCACTACATAAATCTACAAAAAGATGGTGATTAATCAAGATGTTGTCTGTTTAAATTGTATGACAGAGCAATTTGATTGTTGTTTGTTGTTGTCTTCTCTCTAATCCAAATGAAAGACAAATCAATACCAAAATTGGAGTCAGGGAAAGATTGTGTGGCAAAAGCAGGCTAAAGACTCACATTACCCAGAGAGGGTTGTAAAATCCAATTACTTTGGTTAACAAGCTGACCTTCGCACATATAATGCCAAAGTGTCCCTTGGCTTATTTTCTTGGCAGAGCGTAAGCACTCCAGAGTCCTGACAAAACTCTAAATATTGCAGTGATTGCACTGAGAAGTAAAGTCCACTGAGTATCTATGAGGAGAAACTGAGTGATAAAAAGACTTATCATGAACCAAGGAGGGTTTCATACTGGAAACTAAAAGAATAAAGTACTGAAATGTGTTTTCTGTTTTGTTTTGCTTTTTACATCAGTTTGCTGACTGCAAGACTTTTACGGACTTGAATATTCATAAATGAATGTCATTACAGGGCCAAAAAGCTGAAAATGTGCTGATTTACAAAGTATTTTAGCATCCTGAGGAGCATATGCGTGGGAAAGTTTCCAAGCATGTACTGAGCTGTAGACTTGTGGATACATTTTATGTTTTTTTTTTGTTGTTGTTGTTAGTTTTTTCTGCCAGGGAAATAACAACATTATGTTTGCGTCTGACACCAGAAAATACCAAGTCTCAAATCACAAATATCAATAAAGAAAGTTCTTATTAACAGTTAATGCTCTGATGTAGAGCACAGCCATGTGTCATGATTACCCAGGTGACTACATAAGTATTTTTATCATCACCAACCTATTTGTGAAATATTTCCTTGTACTATATTCTAACAGATCCAGTAAAAGAGAGCTGTATGGTACTGATTCGCTAACCCTTATGTTCCTGCATTGTTAATGTTGTTATGTTGGTAAGTTGTTTACCAAACTTCATCTACCTTCACACTTTTAGTAATAAGTTGTATTTTCTGCTGACTGTAGACCCGAGAAACCAATCAATGAGTAACTATGACGGACTGCCACTCAAACTAAATGTATTAATATTTTCAAATCCAATTCATCAATAGAGATCTGAATTATTTTACCTGAAAAGACTTTCAGATGAATTGCTTTGGTGCCTGCTTGATAGCTGTTCATGGCAGGTATGCACAGTGTGAGTAAACAAAAGTGGGTTTCCACTTTTGAGGAATAATGTCTATGGCAGTTTCAGCAGCTACAGCTCCCCGGTCCCTCTCATGTTGAGCCAACACTGTATGCTCCTTCCAAAGGTACACCTATTAGCATAATTGGGTAATTTACAACGCTGGGGAAAAAAATAAAAGAGCAAAGCATACCAGCCTACAGAATAATGCTCCAGCTCTTGCATTAGCTTTGCAACCCCTGTGGGAGGTTGTGCCAAAAGTACTCTTTGGATAAACAACATGGATTATTGGGCTTCCCAGGGTGATGAGTTGCCAAAAGCCCCACAAATCCCCCCTTTAAAACTCTACCCGGGTATCACAGACCCTAATAAAAATAAGAATCTGAGTCTGCCTAGAGCAGGGTTACCTCTGAGAGAGGCCCTCGAATGCTTACTGGCAATTTAATGTATCTTAAGTTAAATAAAATGGAACAAAAATGTCTTTTACCTCTGTACTGCCGAGCATGTAGTCTTTTTGCTATGAAACTGAGGGATAGTTGTTAGGCTGCATTGACAGAAAAAAAGAGTTTTTACATAGTTAACCACTTAAAATTTAGAGTTTTAAGTTGTAGTAACTATTATGAAACTATGCACAAATAACAACAGCTATCAAGGAATTGAGGATCACTAAAAAGATTAGATTAACTTTAGAGTCTGGGCAGCCAAGCTATCATTAGCTTTAGCTGCTAGCTTACACAATGCATCACTAGTACTTAACAAAACAAAAAGATAGCAGTGATGAAACATTCTCTGCTTATTCAAAAAAGCTCAAACACAGTTTGAAATATTATGACGTGATGACAGAAGATACATTTGTTTTATTGGGTTTTTGAATCAGGAGAAAATACAACATTTAACCTAAAAGTGAAACTTTTAGTTAGCTCAATAAACTGTTGTTGGCTTGAACTGCTAGCTTACACACTGGGTCATCAGCTCATGAAAGGCATCTGTTGAAACTAGTAGTGACACACATCTATTAACATTTTTGAAACATAATCTATATAAATGTAGATAAGACAGAAGTCCTCATATCTAAATGCCAAAATAAACTAACAAATAAACTTTGTCAGTGCCCTTTAAATGATTTGTATAGTGGCATTACAGTACTCTACACTAGCATTCAAAAACACCATATTTGAATCCAACACAAATTTATAGGGTGATATGTATAAAGTAAAAAAAAATGACTGAGGTATCAAAGCCTTGGATTTTTTCTGTGCAGTTCTGTGTTTGCATTTGTTACTGAGAGAAGACAGTCATCATTCAGAAAACCACAGTAGGCCGATTGTTATAAAAACATCATTATAAGCATTTATGTAAAGGACCAAATTTTTTCCTGCTCCAAACAAAAATAACTTTTAAACATACCCTATCACTCATGATAATCTGTAAATGAAAAATATGTACAGCCCTAATGTTAGTTAATCCATTAACAGGGGAAAGTGTTAGGAAAATTAAGATGTTATGCATGTTTGCTGGCCAATGTGTTGATTCACATGTTGTTGGAGTTACTTAATTTCCATGACAATGAGGTTTTTTAGTGCACTACAATATTTCACAAACAATTTTTTTTTTTTGATTGATGTTGAATTTGCATAACATGTAAATGAGCTGAACAGCGCTGTCCATCAAAATGCCCACTGGTGTGTTTTCAGTATCATCATATTCATTTCTTTTACCAACTATGAGTTTAAATCCTCTCTTTTTTGAGTGAACATGTCAGTCTGGAGGAGTGAGAAAGATAACCCAACTGCTGAAGCTGTGGCACTGTAAAGGGATCTGACTGCACGGACAGTTGAGGAACAAATGGCTCAGTTGTGTCCCACATCAGCATGTTCCTTCCTCAAAACAACCACCTAAGGATAGAATTCACAAACAACAAGGCCTTCCCAGCATACAAATGATCTAAAGAGGGCTTCAGCAAGCCAATCTTTCAATAGCAGCAGTGTACTTCTCTCAATACACTACAACACACTAACAAATGCTGACAGGTAAGACAAGTTGTTACAGCTTTGACAGGCTGTACCCTACTTGTGGACTCACACCTCCTGAATGCTTCAATGAGTCAGTGCATCAGCAGGAAATAGCCTATTGGCTATGTCACTGTCATCCTGTTAACATCAGTGTCATTCTCATCTATATGACAAATACTGAGTAAAGCTTTAAATATGAAAAAAAAGATTTAGTAATCAAGAATCAGACATTTCTAATTTCCAACCTGAAAATTAATCTGCCATTTTTGATACTTTCTACATTCATTTAGAAGTCCAGAAGCAAAAATGGATCCCAGGGATTTATTGGATGCAGTATTTTCCTTCTTTTTTTGGTTTGTTTCTCTACTCTCCCCCACTCATATCTCTCAAGACAACATATTTGAGTATAAGCTGGATTGCATCACTTGCACAAATCACAAGGTTTTTACACCTCAAATCCAATAATTTTACTGAGTGCTCTGACTCCACAGTATCACACTGAAGAAATCTTGTGGTGTGCATCAGTGAAACTCACTGAAAAATCACCTAACAAACCCTCAGATACCTTTACTGCAATACACCTGTATGTATGTCCATCACGTCGCACTCCCCGTTGAGCTGCTAGCATGGTGCATGTTCCATCCGCTGAACAGCTCTATTTTCTCTGATAGACAGATGTGCAGTGCAAATCCTCGGCACCTGTAGGTACCTCTGGGGGAGCAGCACACCGAAAGGTGCCAGGGAGCAGACAGCTGTCAGACTCAAGCAATGAATCCCAAGCAACCTCCCTGTCAATGAGGATGACAATGAAGGAGGCAGGGTTGACCCGCTGAAACAGCTGTCAAATGCAACACAAATCTGAACAGTCCCAAATGGTATGTTTATGCGTCATGCGGTTTGGATATGTAAATACTGAATAATGAAAGTCTATAGGTATTTTAATAATTTCACCTCTGACTCATTTTTTTCCTTTATGGAAGCAAACTTGTCACTTTTTTTTTGTTGAAACAAGCTGTCAGCTACCGATTTTTATAGAGAAATTTATATAAGCTAGAATGAATATGTATGTCTGAGAATGTGAAAGTGAAAACTGAAAATGAAAGTGCTGACATGAGACATGGTGCCAGTTATGTGCATTTATCAGAAATTCTCATTCAAGATCAAATGTGATGTATATTTTGATGAATAATGAATAAGTTGCCAGGTCAAAAGAAGGCAGAGCTAATCTATAGCTGATTATGGCTCTGTTTTTCCAATAAATGCCATTTCACGCATGCTGAATTATACGAGGAGTCAATACAATTCAACAGCGCAACAGTTTAGTTTCCAAATAAATCAGCAGTCAGCAGCTGAGTTCAGTGGAAGAACCTGCAGGCAGGCTTTATGGCAGCAGAAAAAAAGCTGGAGGCAACACTCTGCTGATGGGAAAGAGATGAAAAAGAGGCTTCCTCTCATCATGCCTTCATCACCACAGCACCAGAGGATGCCGAGAGAGGCAGAGAATTATGGCAACTAGAGGGAGAGTAAATCTTTGAGACCTGTTCTCTCTCATGTGCCGAGGCTTGACCATTAATTCAAATCACCCCAGGAGGAAAGTGGGTTTGTGCACATTTGTGTACATGCTGGTTGCAGCAGAATTAGTGTGGCTATGTACTGTGTAAACTAAGAGAGGCGCTAAATGAAGGATGGGATGCCTCGGGAAGATGGAGAGGGATAAACTACCATAATATATCACCTGCTGATACAAACATGACACACAGCACACTTTCTTAACATCTGAAGCTTAAAAAATGTCATAATAATGTCATTATTCATTGATTGAAAGTGTGACCTGGTTTTGTGTAAATTGCTAATAGTAACAAATTAAATATTTCCCAACATTTTAGTTTTGAGTGAACATGTAAAAATTTGTCACCAGTCCTGGCATGAAATGTAACTTCTGGGTTGAAAACTTCCATATTTTACCCTTTTTATTTGCCTTTGGCTCCCGCTCAAATACAACAATTATTTAACATGTTTTATTCCACTTTCAGTTGTAATAGCATTTAAATAGCTTTCTGCAATGGAAGGTAAGAAATCTCACATAAATGAGTAGGTTGGTCAAATTCAGAGGGAAGGATGATGAATGTTAAGACCTTGCAAATGTCGTTTACCTCTAATGAACACAGGCAAGAAGGTGTAACCAGAGGTGATGGGTATTGATACCTTGGCAATCACAGAGAAGTGTTTGAAGCGTAGGTCACATTTAGGTGTCCATAACTTGACTGAGCAATTGATTGTCTCTAATGGAGTGTGTCTATACAGTAAGAGTAAAGGAAACATATATTTAAACATTTGTTTAACTCGCAGAACAAGTAACAGCAAATGTCAAAAAAATGCATATGGAGTTTTGAAATCAAAGCTGGGTTGACAGCCACACTTGTTACATGCAAAGTCAAACCTAAACACTGATGCAACACATTGCAAGGTTGCTTAAAATAATTGCTTGTTTGTTTGTGGTGCTGTTGAACTTGGCTTCCTCTTTCACTCTAGCAGCTGTCAAACGCTGGCTGGGAGAGATTTCAGTGGATCTACAGTATGAGCAGATATGTTGCTATTTATGAAGAGAATAGAAATGACTTTGTATGTTTCTGCAGTGTTTCACTGTCTGGCTTATTTTGTGTGTGGTATCATGTGATAACAATTCAAAGCACTTGTATCCTCAGAGGCATGAAGCTTCTATTCAATATTTTTACAAGTAGCATCTAAACATTATCCATTTCTCAAAAAGACAGGATTGATCAAAGCAAACACTCAAACCAGGAAAAATAACTTAAATGAAAAAATCTTAAATATAATTAAATGTAATGAAAAGCTTTTAAAGTAAACTGTGTTTTTTTACAGCAGGCAGCATGAGATTATCCAGTTCAAAGGTTGCACTTGGTAGACTGAGAAAGCGTGGGGCAGAGGGAGTGCTGGAGCAAAGCCTCCTGCCACTAATGCCATTCAGTCAACCTTGAGCAGGTTTCTCAACTTCTGTAACAGCTTTTGCACCCTTTACTCACTCACTCAGCGGTCACCAACAGAGGAATTTTGTTATGCTAAGCAGCTGCAATGGTGTTTTTGTCATGGGGAGTAAAACTGAACTTAGATGTTCCATGATTTCATACAAAGTCTGTGTTTAAATATGACTTGAGGTGAAGCACTTGTTTAACAAAAAGAGACAAAAGCATCAGCTGACCTAACATGATAACATCAAACATCCTTTGGTGGTTACATATATGAGAAAAAAGCACGTACAAAATTCACGTTTCTTTTTATCTGACAGTAGGAAAAGTTTTCAGCGCATGCGTCTAATATAGAGGAGAACTTTATTTTAAAAAAGACAGTGTTGAATTGCCTTTGTTTCTATGGTTATTATGCTCATTAGCATGCTGGCTCAACAACCTCACCAGAGAATAATGAGCGGTCTGCCATTGATTTCAGTTTTAACTTTTCAGTAGCTTGGGTTTGTAGTTTGTCTAATTGACTGCCATCATGTCTGACTCTGAATTGTACAAAAGAAAAAAAAAAAAAGAATTTTAGTAGAAACATGTTTCCAAACACGGTCAGCTTGGTGGGGGAGAAGCACAGACAGTTCAGCCGATTTTTTATTCTCAAAGTGTAAGCTACTTTGGTATTTCTGACTGAAAGTACATGTGTTCTCCATAAACAGCTCAAGGCTTAAAATCACAGTTTTATGGACTTGTAACCCCTGTCAGGACTGAAGGCACTACAAAATCTCAAATTCAAGCCCGGTTGCATCAGTGTGATACGGACTGCTCAAATTTGCAGCACTTCTCTCTGCCCTGCCTCCCTTGAGGTCTGCTGCCGAGGGAGTTTAAAGTTTAGAGAGAGCTTATCAGGTGGCCCTTTCCAAGGAAATACAGAAATGACACTACACACAAACAACTGTAGAGAAAAAAAGGTATTGATTTGCAGGCTGACATGTAATTCTTAAACATTCAAATGGTGGATTGACAAATGAGGCATTTAAATGGTCCAATGTCCAAGATTAGGGTTGTTTATTTGTAGAATACAGCAGAAATGAAAACTAATATTCAGAAACATGTTTCATTAGTGTATAATCACCTGAAAATAGCAATTCTTGTGTTTTCATTACATGAAAATGAGCCTTTTATCTTTGTAGAGCGAGTGTGTCCTCTTTGCCAGAGTGCGCTTTGTTGCACTGCCATATTTCTAATGTTGCCCAGAATTGTTCAAACCAAACATAAACTCTAGAGAGGTTCTTTTGCATTTTTCTGCAAGTTTTGAAGCCAGCATTTTTTTTGCAAAATGCTTGAAAGCAAAGGTTAGGCAGCAGGATATTCATGCAATCTCATGCAATCTGCACTTTCAATGCTAGATGGCATTAAATCCCACAAACTAGACCTTTCTTTCTAAAATTCCTCTCAAACAGACTTTAATCTACTATGGTTAATATTTCAACATAGTTCTCCAACATTAAAGGTAAAAGGAAAGCTCTGAAATGGGGCTGAATGCTCTCCTCTTTGTCCATCATTAATAAATTCTTGATCAATGAATTACAGGCCTCATTTCCCACCCTAGCCGCTTTAGCTAGGTTGACCAGTGAAAGAGCAGTGTGCATCAAGATGGTTAATGTTTGAGTAGAGGAAACACAGATGAGATTCAGTCATAAGGAGTGTGTTGTGCACCAAAATCGACAACTAGCAGAGGTATCAGAATAAACAGTGTAGTTTTTTTTATTATTTTTATGTTGTTTGTAAGTTTCTAAGCTTTTAACTTGCAGTGGCTGACACTGCCAGTGGTTGTGCTACTGCAAACTCTCTGTACTGACAAGTCCAGTTTCAGGGAAGTACACAGATACTTCCCTTTTCAGTGTAGGAATGTAAAAAAACACCTCCCTTGTGACAAACTTTGCACAGATACAAGTCAGTAAGTCAAGGTCTGACATACACAAGAAAAACACATTTTGCAGTGGAGAGTTTAAAGAGAGTTTTAGACATTCAGAGAGGTTGAAGCAAAACTGAACATTCAGGGTAAAAACTAATTTCCACACAGAAAATTCATATAACAATAACTGGTTGGTATTTATTTAGGAATGTTTTATTTACAAAGTAAATCATCTCTGATTATGCTTTTAAAAGTCTGAAAAGAAACTAAAAGAATGTTAATATGATGTTCATATGCAGAAGCTTGCTTGTAAAAGGAGTATTTATCCATCTCTCTAGCCAGTTTGCATCCTGACCACTTACGGTCACCGGAGACAAGAACTTACTGAGCGACAGACTGAGTCCACATGTCACAGTAATCACAACATTAAAAGCAAGTAAACTGCTGTAAACTACTGTAAAGACGTGTTTACAGCACTTTGGCTACCCCTGTGGTTCTTTTTAAATGTGCTATACAAATAAAGTTGTATTCTATTGTATTGTATTGTATTGTACTATTTTAGATATGGACATAGACATGTTTGTCATTTCTTGGCAGATTTTGAAAAAGCGTAAAGTAAATATCCCACCACAAAACTGAGAAGTATTGCCAATTGTTTTAATGACTAATAATTGTTAAGTTTGTAAAGATTGTTGTGTCATTCAGCCATAAAAGAAAGCATGAAGGTAATGAGTCAAAAATCTTGGGCTTACTCGATCTTAAAAAAGCCCCTCATCGGATTTGTAGAGGCCACCTGAGGCAATTGCAGTCTAATGACTAATAAAAGTCCTATGAATTCAGTTGTAAACTGTTTGCTGCAGCAGCTCCCTGTCAGCTGAGCAACAGTTAACAAAGATGACATAATCCACTCCTCTTTCTAAAGATCCGTCTTTGAGATGTAAATGGCCCACAGATGACATAATGTCTAACAACGTTTGTGACAACGGTACATTAGCACTGTGTTATATAACTTGTGTTACAACACAAGCCTTGTCTCTGGAGTTAAGTGTCTGGAGGAGGAATAACCCTGTGCATGTGGGTATTTCCCAGTGGGGGTTTCTCCTGGAGTTTCTGGTGTCATCACCCCCTCCAGTGTGAGAAGCTGCTCGATCTGCTGGTCTTCGAGGAGCTTTGTGGGGATCTGTAGTTGTGAGGGTTGTGAACTGTATTGATATTGAACCGTTCTGGGGTGGCAGGGACAGACTCTACCCAGTGGGTCAAATCTGGCACAGTAGGACTAGTCTTTCAATGCACACACACACACACACACACACACACACACACACACACACACACACACACACACACACACACACACACACACAAACACATTTTCTGTTTACCTTCTTTTTAGTTTATGACCTCATATTATTTTTTCGACTAACTTGGATGTGTGTTGTGTTTTGGCATCATCATAAATGAAGGGGGTGGTCCTGTTTTTGCAGCCTGTGATATCCTGAATCTCCTGCCACATATCTCCAGTACTGTTGGCATTTAGGTCCCTCTCCTGCTCTGCTGATGTCTCAGCTTTCCTCCTTGATGTTAGCTCTCAGTCTTGCTCTAGTGGTGTCATATGCTTCCTTGTTATCTGACTGAATGGCAGCTTTTTTGGCTCTGGATACAGTCATCATCTGTCCATTCATCCAAGCTTTTTAACTGCATATTTTATGAGTAATATGGCTGCTTGTCACTTAAATTTGGCATTAGCAAATATATATGTACATTTATAGAAAGATAGGGGTGACAACTTGTATTAAAGAGGCTATTTTTTCTATGGTATGAACATAGTCGTGCCTTAGGATTTTGACTAGCCTTTTTTGTGCCTTGGACTTAAAAACTTTGAAAACAACTGCTCTGGACACTCAGTACCCTTCTCTTTAAACAGTCCAAGTACTAGTGAATATATATATGATGGCTTTACACCAGTATAAAGTGTTTTTGGCAGACATAATAGAGTAGTAGTAGTAAATATTGTAGGGTTCTTAAAACTAATTATGCAAAATGCAAAAAGCAACATTTGTGCCAGTGAATAAAGTTCAAATCTTCCACCATGTTTAAGACTGTCATAACAATGGATTTCAAAAGGTGGTTTTGGACTTAATTTCTAAGGATTTTCTGCACTGAAAATGATCAAATTAAAAAGGTAGCACTGACTCATTCCTCATAGAGCATGTCGACATCAACTCCTCTTGTATTAAGAGATTTTCAAAGAGTTTAAGTAACTGCAGGATGAATATAACATACATTTTTATGCAATTAATTTCCTCAGCTGAATGTTTTGCCACCTTCCTCCTTCCCTCTTTCTCTCTCTCCCTCTCTCTCTCTCTTTTGACCATATGTTTCTTTTCTGAGTCATGACAGGAGACCATTCATCACCCGTTCTAATTAAACATACCCTCATCGTGGGGCAGTGGCAGCTGCAGGGAAAAGAGACAAGAGAAGGAGATCAATTGCCATGGGAGAGATGGAAAAAGACAAAGGTGGAAGAGAGACGCTGTGCAGAACGAGAAAGAGAGAGCAGTCACCCTGATAGAAAACAGAGAGGACGTGAAAAAGCTGTGGTGGCTAAAAGTCAGCTCTCCTGCCAGATGGGCCGAGCCCCCTACCTGGGTAATAAGAGGAGCGACTCCCTCCTCAGGACGCCTGACAGCCCCCGTCTTAGTCCATTTCTTTAACAACATGTGGCCCTTTTTCCATTCCACTGGAGACTGATGGAAGTTGTGCGTCATAGCTGCTGCGGGGCTGGTAGAGCTGCACAACAGGCTGGAGATTGATTCTAATAGGACTTCTTGATTTCTGACCCCTTTTCTTCACTGACATATTGGTTAGATTATCTTGACATTGGTGGTGCTAGATCTGTCTGATGGCCTGTATACCTCTGTCACTCCCAGTTTACGTATAGTCAGTAAACACAAATTGGTCTGTGGGCTGACATGCCAATGGGAGTCGATACTTGCTGAACCAATACAGTTTGTGTGTGTGGTGGTATCCCAAGGGGGAGATTCAATCTTACATGATTTTTCTATGTCAGAGATGCAGTACAGCATTAGGTTGAACGGTGAGCATTTGTCCACTATGCAGGTATAGCAAAAATATAAGACTGTTTGTGTTTGCCTATTATTAGTTAGCAAAGTCCTTTCTTGGATACCATTTAAGGTCCAGTGTGCAAGATTCAAGAGAGATCTGTATATCAACTGCAGAATGTGGTAGAAATAAGTAATAATATTCATAAATGTGTTTTTTTCAGTGTTTTCACCTGATAATAACAATTCTATTTTCAAAATGAGCCCCTTATATCCGCAAAGGGAGTGGGTCTGATCAGAGTAGCCCCGAATGGACAGACCACACACCAGCTCTACGTAGGAAGATATTTGGAATAGCTAGGTGGCCAACGCAAACTCTCCTATGCTTGGAAAAGGAGGATGAGCGGAGGGATTTTTAGTTTTTGGCAGTATGCAACCTTACCACTAGATGCCACCAAATCCTTCACAGCTGACTTTGTAGGTAGCAAAAACTGTTTCCAAGGCCAATTTAAAGAGTTTTTTCGGCATGGAAGATAATAATTAGCAGTTTTGTGTTAAAAGACACAAATAAACCTCCCACATGTGCAGCAGTAGCATGATAAGTGATGATACAGTGAACAGCGTCTGTCAAGCTTGAAAGTGAAAAATGAGTCACCCTGCTTCTCCTTAAATGTCTCTTTCTGCTTCTCTTTTGGTTACATCTCTGCATTCAGAGAAACATATCAGCCTGACCTTTTCCCCAGATTTGGCATAATTTTTCATTTCTGCTCAGTTAAATTTGGTTCAATTCACTGTTCATGATAAGGACTATTAAATATTTCAATCTGACTCATTGACCTTTATGGAGCAACACAAATATCAAAACTATCACTCTTTCCTGCAATGCCTGAATGACTGTGGTAGACAGGAGCAGCGTGAAAAATGTTTATTTAATATCTCATTGGTTTCTTGCTTCATGATAGTGAATTTGCACTCAATTACAACAATCATAACAATAATCATAACAATAATAACTATGTTTTTATATACACGAAAAAACTCATTGTTGAACCAAAAGGAAAATTGTTATGAGATAAATACAAAATACTAAGCAGTGGAGAAATACTGTGTTTCCAAAATAACTTAGGATTGAGGGTTTAGTGGGATCTATTTGTACATTATGGCAGTATTAAACAGTATGTTTAGTGTATAATCACCTGAAAATAAGTGTTTTTTGTGTTTTCATTATTTTAGAATACTGTATTTTCCGCACTATAAGGCGCACCTAAAAGCCTTTAATTTTCTCAAAAACCAACAGTGCGCCTTATAATCCGATG
>JAQMCX010000011.1:14243106-14334850 GCA_029814765.1 Acanthurus leucopareius | reverse complement strand
CGCCCTATATATGAAAACAGTTTTGAAATAGGCCATTCATTGAAGGTGCGCCTTATAATCCGATGCGCCTTATAGTGTGGAAAATACGGTAAGTCATTTTATCTACAGAGGAAGCAGATCTTCCTTAATGAAAATCCTGAAATAATCTGCCATTTTGCACCGGGATGGACAAACCAAACTGACCCCAAAGGGGCCTGATTACATTTTATAATAGTTTCACAGCTACCATAGGTTCTTCTACGTGCTTTAAAGAGGAGGGTTGCATGCATTCCGCAACTTTACTGCCAGATCCCACTAAATCCAACCACACCATCGGTGATGTTGAAATCTAATTAATGAATTTACAATGTTTCTGGTCAACTGTAAATTTACTTGACCTAAATTTTGTTAAACTTGCAGTACCCATCAAATATGAAATGCTGACTCCAAACAAACAAACTGAAGCAGTGGGTTAGGAAGAAAAACTATTTGACTGATGGAAAAACATCTCTATATATCTTGAATGAGCAATACATGCCTGCATCCAAGTCAGGTATTAAAGTGTATAGGTAGCTGAGTGAATCTCCATATTCATTTAGTCCCACAGAATAATAACACAATTGATCTCATTTTTCTGATGAGACATAGGAATATATATGCAAAAAATGAATTCAGAATTATTATTTCTATAGCATTATGACATATATCATTATATCATAAGTCACTTGAGGAACAAAATAATGTAAATGCATTTTAAAGGTGTATGCTTTTCATATTAGGAAAGAAACCATGGTTTACCCTCATATAACTGTACAGGAGCTCAGGTAAGAGATTCTGTTCTGTTTTGATGCCTTCTAAAGTTAAACATAAATGAATACTATGTTAAACTCTGACAGATTCATGGTGTCAGGATATGACTGGTACACCAACAACTTGCAGAGCCCTTTTTTTAAATTAGTTTCACCTCTTCAGTCAATACCTGTGGATTACTGGTACAATTGCTGTCATTTCTGCTGGTTGTTCAAGCTGAATGACTACTGTCAAACTAGTGTAGTTCAGGCAGGATGATGAAGTAATGGACTGGTGATTACCAGATGATGTCTCAGAGTACCAGTCACCCAGAGCAAAGTGGATTACTGTATCTGAACACGAGGCTCCATTTACTGGCTACTGCTGAGGCTCAAGTTAGAAACACATCAACCAGCCTTTATTTCACATCATCTTCAGTTGAAGTGTATCCATGGACTATAAGTTAACATAAACACTTCATCCACATCCCTTTATCTAAAATTTCTTATGCCTACAGAGGGGCATGTTAAAAGAGACATATCTTCAATATAAATCAGTTAAATCTTAAAAATCTGTCCCATTTTAGCTTGCAGAAAGGGCAGAGAAGTCATCTGATTTTTTAGCTGTATAAGTAGCATGGCTGCATGAATGGTGATGCCAGTCAGTGAGTGATTGGTTGAACATCGGTGAGCAGCCTTCTAGGCACATCTGGTCTTTCGATGCTTCCTTTTTTTTTTCAGATTTAGATTATATGCCCTGTTAAAAGCCCATCAGAAGTCCCAAAATGCAAAGCTGAGAGAGCTGATCCAAATCTCTAAAAAGAGAGAATTGAATCTCTGAGTTGCATCACTTGTGTGTGTGTGTGTTGAATGTCTGAGTTTCAAAACCTTGAAGACAGATTTGTAATATTGAAAACATTATTGCAAGAGTGAGGCAATTATTTTAGACAGAAAAATCACACTTTAAAATAGATAAATCCTACATTCTGGGTTTGTTGAGAAAAAGGTTACAACTATTTGATGGATTCCTGTGACTTTTAATGTAAATATATTTCTTTTTAGGAGCAGATCTAACGAGTCTTTCCCCTGATATTTCCTCCAACATCATCATTAAGTGAAATTTTTAATTTCTCCAATATTTTGCTAATGAAGTACCTGTAAAACTAATGACATTCCAATCCCTCAGCTGTACTTTGTGTTTCATGCTAATTAGAAAATGATGGCAGCTCATTCATTCTATGAGACTCGCTTACTGGGTGCATATGCTTTCCAGGCTCAGGTGGGCTGCTGCCTCTGTCAGACCCTTAAGGCATGCACACTGAGTCCTTCTCTGGCCAAGTCAGTCAGTTCAGAGTGTCCATAATAAAGACATCCTCTGCTGGAGCTGTCTTGCATCATATTTCCTTTACATATTAATATATTTTTTTTTAAAATACAACTTTTCTAGATTTAACTTATTCTAATAGAAAAGTATTGGATTTGGATCATAAAAAAAGAATTATTTCTGTGAGATTATTCATCTTTTTTCAGTCACTCCTTGGCCACCATTTTACAGCTGCTTGAGTACAATGTCATTTGATGAATAGAGGCTTAAATTCATAACATGTACTGTTTTTGTAATCTTAAAAAGGCAAGAAGGCAACTTGTCAGTATTTGGATGTTGTTAGTAAAGTAAATATGAATAATGTATTTGGACAGTATGGACAACAAACATAGCTTATGGTTCATGAGTTCATGTTTATCATCTAACAGCATGATATACAGTATTTTTAAAGGGAGGTCATGGTGAAGCTGTACAATGAAAAATGTGAAATCAGATGTCAGGGTAGTGTAAAGGATCTTAGGGAAAGAAATAAAGACATGAGAACAGTGATACTGTGTAACGTGATTTATATTTTTCACATGTTTTTCGCCCATTATTGACTCAGACTCGCTTGGCAACATGCAACAAAATCAATTTGTTGCTGCTGTGAGGGCAGTGGGTTGTCGCAGCACCATGAAACACTGCACTGAAGGAGAAAAAAATAGACCCCCCAACTGTACTGATAATTAAAATAGCAACAGAGACCAGTGCACTCGAAAAAAACAAACAAACAAAAAAAAAAACCTCACAGTAGGCTTCTGAATGACTGATGACTGCAATCACAATCTCAGACTATAAACAAGCTCCATGTTTCCAAATTAGAATCAGTGAAGGCTGCTGTGAAGAACATGATGAAGAAGAAGGACGAATCTCTGTGAACATGCCTGCTGTAAACTGTGACCAACAATGATACTACAGGCTTTGAGGTGCTTGTATGGAAGATTATGACCAACACAACTCTGATTTATACTATAGGGTTGAGGGTGAATCATGACAATTTGTACCTCCTTAAAAAAAAAGAGTTCAGCATTCATCAGCATGACTGAATGACTGTGGGAATGACCTTTTGCATAGACACACACTCATTCATTACCAGGCCAAAGTGTAATTGTCTCCTGCTCTGACTCAAAGATGCCTCCATAATGTAACAAATATATAATCTGCTCCTATGGGGGAGTTGTGAGGTAGAGTGTGAAATTAATACTTCTCTCTTCTCTGGGGTGTAATAAATAAAGTCCTTTGTTTATCAAGGGAGAGAGCCCTTCTGCTTGCTTATCATCAAGCTCACCCACACAATTAAAAAGGCCACGTGTATGTGGGTATGAGTTTTCACTCTTGACTGGAAATTTAAAAATAAATCACTTACAATTTCTCTGTAGTCTTCAAATGATGGAAAATACTTTGTATTGTATTCAAGGATGACTTATGTCAGAGGGCCACACATTCAGCTAAAGACCAAAGACGGCCAGTGAAGTATTTACAAAATTCACACTTGGTGTTGCTGGAATGGCTTAAGAAAGTGTAACTGGTAAAAGGAAGTTAAGAAATCCAGCATGTTGTCAAATTGATGATCTTGTTGATTGATTTGATGAAAAAAGCCAAAGCATTCGGGGGCAAACTCATGCTGCATGGTTGTCTTTTCAAAGGAAATCTTGAGTAGCAACCACAAATGTTTCTAAATGTCAATATTAAAGTCAATTAAGCAAATAATGCCTATGCACTCACTTAGTTTATCTTAATGTCCATCACTGTCCAATGCAGGAATATCAAGTGACATAATGGCGATAAAGGCTGAGCAATGCAAAATTAATGCTGGTTGCTTAGGAGTGGTGTTGGCAGGAATAAAAGAGGTTGCAGCTGCAATCTGATGGGCAAGTCAGTGTATAATCTGTTTCTGTGTTTGTCAGTCATACGAATATTTGTTGGTCAGGTTAAACTTCTGTTTCTCTTTCTTGATATAACTTGAGTATTTAATGTTAATACTGCATACAATCAGATTTTTTGTTTCCTTGAAATACACAAATGTAAAACAATCCCAAACTGCACCAGCAGGTGTTAGGCTGAATCTGTCATAGCCCTCTTATATCATTTTAGTTTACAGTCTTCCTTTCTGTCATGAAAGGTTATATTTTGATTTAAAAAAAAAAACCATCTAGTTAGAGCAGAGACTCTTGAGATACAAAGAACTTATTATTTGTCACCACATCTCATCACATCTCTGTGTGCGAACAGTCCAATCCAATCTACCAAACAGCATGGGACCTTTTTTATGTGTTAATGTCACTGAACTAACCATCAATGACCTTCAAGTTATCCAGCTCACCAGACTGCCGCTGCTCTGCTGTCTGCTCTGTTGTATTAAAGTGAATTACCAGTTTTTTTTAAGTACATCAATCTGTGTTGTTCATATTATGTTTACACATCAGAAATACGTATGGCACCATGAATGTACTGATTCAACTTTTTGGTCATTTTTAGGCTGTACAGAAGTAGGTGTTGTGTTATAAACAGATTTTACAATTTTTTACCCTCCTTTGTCTTTCTTCTGTAAATGCATCACATCTTCACACCTTAACAACAAAGCAGGTATTTGCCAATGACCCCAGACAACATGTAAGGCACTTGGAGAATACTGGCAACAGGTATACTGGAATCTCGTCTTCACACAGTTGTTGCAGGTTATTATGGAACCTAAATTACTCGGTCAGGTTTTGGAAAAAATCATGGTTTGGGTTCAAATACAAAGACTAGTTACACGAGTTTGAGTTAAGTGGTTATGGAAATTAGCTTACTTACATAACTTCAAATACAGCAAAAACTCTTAAATGCACACCGGGCGCTAAGAGAGGTCTCTTGGGTGAAAAGTCCTGTTTGATTCATCTATACACCTAAACTTCCTGCTTACACTTGATTGGTCTGTCTTTATACGGCATCGCCCTACTTTCTCCAATCAAAATTACTATGACCATTAGGGGTTTCCATCCAACAATAAATAGAAAAATAGAAAAATAAGAGGCATTGCAGCAGGGTTTTTGGATAGTAAATAAAGGGAGGGAAAAACAAAAACTTGTCATTGTTCAGTCTGGTAAGAGATTGTACCTCTTGGAATGCTACCATTAATTCAAAAATTCCCTTCACCACAGTGCTTTTCATCCTCTCTTTGTTTCTATCCCATTCCTTTGAACATTCAATCTCCCTCATTCTGTAAAATGAAATACATACCCTGATACAAATCCAGCAGCAACAGGATAAACCCTGCATGGTTCATATCAAATCAGTGTGAGGGATTGCAGTTTTTGGTGGTGTTTGAATTTGTTTTTCCACCTGACTAAACAAGCGCTACTCCCTGATATCCCAGTATCATGTTTTGACACATTCCGTGTTTCCAAGCAGAACCAAAAATCGAGGAGATAAGCTGGCCTCAGAGCACAATTTGTTGCATCAGTGATACATTCTGTGAAGCCAAATGGCTATCACAATAAAATGCCTGAGTCCCTCCAAGATTGATTAGACTAACACTCAGGGCATTTGCCATTTTAGCTGGAAGCAAAAGCAGATTTTATTTTATTACGTTTTTTTAAAATATTTTATATTACATCAATTATCTTTTTTTAATAATATGTAGTTATTATCATTTTATAATATGGATTAACAGCATTCTCTCAATTATTTCATAGATCAAATCTCAAAAAATCACTGAGTATTTTGCTGCAAATGAGTTGAAAATGAAATGCTATTACTTCCAAACACTTGCAGCTGAGAAATGGCACATTAAGTTAGTTGGCTAGTCTCAGCTAAAATTAAAAGCCAATCCTCAGTCTAGTCTTTTACCCTTTTGACTCACTCATTAGATGTGATATGTAATAGATGGTCATTGCAGTGAAAGCGTAGGGGACCCAGAAAGTGAACTTAGAGTTAGAAATTCTTTTTTTAATCCAGAACACAGATGTGAAGGTAGACGTGAAAATCCTCCTGTGGGCCGTCATAGCCCCCCCTTTCTCTCTCTGTACTTATCAAAGAGACATAACAAATGTTAGATTGCACCACTTAAAGCATTTTACATAGAAAAGTGCTTAAATTAGAGAGGGCACTTGTATGACATGTCCTACCCCTTTTTCTCAAAAGCCAGTCATCTGTTTTGTAAAAAGAACTGAACCATGAAACATATCTGGTCAATCAAGCTGGCACTCCGGATTAAGCCATAAAGACCCTCTCCAGTGAAAATCAAATTTTTAACTGTCCTAACGTGTCTATCTGGGTTTTTTGGGGGTTTTTTTACATCTAACTGGGGTCAGAATTAGCAGTCATAGCCATGGCTGTGAACTTTCTCCTCAAAACTCAAGTACGTTGATGACAGTCTCAAAAAGGCAGATTCAGGCAAAAAGAGTTTCATATGTCACAAACCCAAACGACACCTAAAGAAGCATTTCCATTAACGTGGGTGGTGGGGAGTGTGGGTGGTGGGGAGTGCTTTCGGTGCATGCAGTATCTCGCTAAGGTGAAATGAAATGCGCTTAGTCAGAAGAAAAGCTATTGCTAGGTTACTTTACATGGAATCATTATTAGCAAGTAACAAGCCAAAGGGTGAAAATATCTTTTACTGTTGCATTCCAAGTTGTACAGAAATGAAATGCATCACTTTTCTAAAACATCCATTTGCAAGGGACCATGTACGATTTGGTTCTCTTATTCTGTTTATCAGATATCACTGCCATTTCAGTACATGTAGATTTTTATATCTTGCCAACTCTTGAAAGACTTTAATTTAAAGCTTTTTCCTCCATTCACTCAGACAGGGATCTGGCTTTAGCCTGGCAGCCCTGGGTGTGCTGCCAGATGGCTGCTGAGTGGAGAGACTCGCCTTGAAGGAGTCTGCCTATATCAGTGTGTACATGTGGTTACAGGTGAAAGTAAAAGTACTTATGTTAGTGGTAATGGTGTTTTTTTTTTGTTTTTTTTTTTATTGAGGAGACAGAGCAGTTTGGAAAATAGGTTCCTTATGCTCAAACTGAGCATTTATTGGTGATGGAGCAGACAGTGCAATGTCAGCACAGTGTCATTTGTACTCATGCTGCTTTCTTTGCACTGTGCCTGAAAAGCTATTACCATTGAAGCATGTTCTGTTCATCTGTGACTCTATCCTCTATGTTTTCTAAAATAATTTGCATTTTGGATGTGGTCTTTCCATCTGAATCCCCTTTACCAAGGCCAAGTATCTGTGCAAGAATGAGGGACATGACTCCAGTTTTTATTGCTCTCAACGTACTCAAACATAAATAGACATAAAAGTAAAGAACAAAAAAAAGCAAACAAACAAGTTAGTCAGAGCTGTGACATACTTCATATGAATTGACACCCCTAAAAATGTTTCGTAGTAGAAGTAAGTGATAAATTCATACAGTAATTATAACAAGACAAATAATTGATGTGAAAATCTCTAAATAAACAATCAATATTTACTCTAAACTGAAGTGGGAGAATATTGAGCTACAAAAACAGATTTGGTGAAGAATTAGAATATTCAAGAGCTGGGAGCTTATCTGGTTTAATATGCACTCTGTCACTGGTCAACTTTTTATTCTCAGTGTCTTGTTGGTAGTTCATCCTCAAGAGCAAATTCATGTGAAAATTCATCCTGGAGTGACTTCTAATCTTCTGTTCCCCAGGGTTATTTCTATAGCCTCTATCTAACGCTTGGTTGTATCCTGTCTCCTATAGCATGTGGGGATCCCAGGAGGGCAGTTTATACTACATGAACTCCTGCCCTCCAAGCTGACTCCAAGCCAACCGGCATCAGCTGTTCATTTCAGACTCCTGGTCATAAAAAAGCTGCTTCATTGTCCATGAAGCAATTTCAACCTCTGAAATTCAGAGCCTGCCTTCTCCCCACTGCCACTGCACATAAAGCATCTTCAACATGCAGTGTATGTTGCCAAAGAAAGGCAATACATTGTGCGTTATGAAAGAGACATTCCAACACAAAATCTCTCAAAATGATATTGGAAACAATAAAATATAATAAAAATAGTATTACTAATTGAATTATGACAAACTCATCATGTAACTCTGGTTGAATGCTTTAAATGTTTTGGTATTGTTTAAATTTTATATTCAAAACTGCACAAAAAGTCAGGTCTCTGTGCCTGTCGTTCACCATATTACTGTACATTGAGCCTTAATATAGTAACCTACTAAAATACCATAAGAAAATTTGCAACCTTTAATGAATAGATTATATATTTCCTTTGTCTTTAACACTAACGAATTCCCAGTCATGATCTCTCTATTATTCAAAATGACATTAGTCTCTTACACCCCGATCTAATTAAGGCTTAAGAAAATGTAATGAAATCCAATACGACAATCTAGCACTGGTTTTCCCCTCACCATGTCTAATGATCCATTGCCTTTCCAATATAGAAAAAAAAGAGCTGGGGGGAGGGAGAGAGAGAGAGAGAGAGAGAGAGAGAGAGAGAGAGAGAGGGCCATATCACATCAGCAGCTCCTCAACCCTCTGACGGCGGCGGCGGCGCTCTTCCCTGGGTTATTAGATGAATCTCTTTTAATCAGACGGAACCACGCTGCAAAGCAGTGACACGAGCCCAACTCTCTCTGTCAACTGCTGGTGCATTTGATGCACAACCTTCAGTGTCAGGGGAAGATCATATCCCTCAACAAATTATCTGGAAGTTACCCACCATACTGTGTCATATTTCATGTTATGCAGGCGTTACCTCAATGTAGTATTCATCATTTCCAATCAGAGGCCCTCCAATCATCATTACTGTGCATATGAATCAGCACATTTTTTGTGGTCAGTTCTGATGTGTTTGTTTTTTAGAGGCCCTCAAGGCTTAAAAGGTAATTTTTGGATGATATTTTCAAAGGGAGCTCATCTTCATCCCACTCATGTTTTTTTGCAAAACCCCTCTTTGCAGTAATTTCATATTTGGTGGGTTTAATCTATTATTAATAGTTGCTATTTTTGCACAATCATCTGGTAATATGTGTATTAAAATGCACTTCTAAACAGATCTAGAATGGAATCACATTTGACTGTTAAAAAAAGGCAAAGTGCATCTTTCAAAAATGATTTGAGTCCCCCTCTGCATTGTCTGCCTGTCGGTCTCTGAAGTGGAAAAAGGACTTCAAGATACTGATAAAACAAAAAGGCAGTGAAGCTTAAAGAAACTTTAAACAGATGACTCTTCCCCCAGGTTTCTTTTTTTCAGAGCAGTCAAACTAATGCCTGAGTCTGAGCCAGCTGATTTTTCTCTCTCTTACTCTCTCGCTTTCATCTCTCTCCTTCCTTTCTTCCCGGGAAATGCTCCAGCTAATCACTAGGGGCCTGAGGGCCATTTGCTTCCTCCAGCCACTCTGGCCTCCCAGGACGCCCCAGATGGATCCCATTCTGGGTGTTCTTTGAAAATCATCCCAGCTGCCCGGTCCCTCTGCCCACAGAAAAGGCCTCCTTGCTCCCCATGCCTCCTGCTCTTACACTCTTTGGAGTCAGCTTATTAAAAGAAAGATTTTCATTTGCAGTGAGCTCATTGGTGAGCAAGTGGGCTAAAATGTCAACCTCATGGTGGCGCTAAAGAAAAAAGTCAGAGGAAGACTCATGAAGACTCATACTCAACATCTTGGCTGCAAACTTATGCATGCAAAATATATATATAGCTTGCATGTCATAATATTGCACCAGTACTTTTTGATATTACTGATCTTATTTTTTGTGCTTAGTGTTTTTCAGTATAGCATCTTCTCTTTATCCATTTTTGTGAAAATAAATCTGAAGTCCAAATGTTATCTCAAAGGTTCCTAATTAAATGTCATATGGTTTGCTGCATTCCTCCACAGTGGGACAAAACTACACATTTTAATTTGTTAATTTTAAGATTAAATTTCACATTTTCCTATTTTACTTCTTTTGGATAACAGGTATGACTCGGCTTTTTATACTCTTTACTGCTGATATTGACCACAAGTTACCGCTGTCCTTATTTCTCACAAGTTGTGTTTGACATCATATTTTGCACCCTTCATTTTAGCAAACTTTTGGAATCACAGATGTGCAACCATGTAACTGTTTCCAAATCTAAAAGGCCTGTTTCGTCTCTGGACCAGCCGTAGCCCTTTGGATGCCATTTTGTGAAAATTTGATATCGGGCTGACAGAAGTGGACCTTGAATAATTGTTTTCCAAAAGGTGCATTACAGCTCAAATTGCCTGAGTGCTTTGTTGAGAAGAACAGAACAGGGGTGATGAAGCTCTGTTACTAAAAACCCTCTCTCCCTGAGAAACTTTAAGTCAAGCCGAATCACCACCTACTTTGCCTGATCTAGTGAGGGCAGGGTGTGTGTGTGTTAGAGAGTGTGAGTGCGAGTGTGTGTATGTGAGTGCTGTGGAGGCTGAGGACTTACACCTCTGGGTTTACTCATAATACTTGCAATAGAGATGTTATCTTGCAATCGAACATAAAAGAGCTTCTCTCTTTTTTTACCATTTGTACCATTGTTTCTGCCACAGTGCTGCTGAAGGATGCACAGACCCACACACTACACACACAATGTCAAACACTGAAAAGTTCAAACGTTGTAAAGATGAATGTAAAGGATGTAATGGAAAAATTATCTCATGCTTTACAAAAAGCATAATAATGGCTTTGACTTGACTATTTTTAGAAGTCTGAGTCCTTTAAAATGGCCCAGCTAATGGGATTTCTGTTAAGATTTTAATATGAAAGGAATCTTTTGCTTATTATGCTATTATGAAAGGTCTCCAACACCAACAAAATGATTTCCCAAACCAAGAGTAGGCTCTCTGATAAAGTAAATGCCCTGCCCGAAACAAGTTGCCCAAAACTGACTGACAAAACAAATCTGTTGCTCAAAATAGATGACTGGAGGTCTATTTTCAATATCAGTCTTTTAAAATTAAAACACATGGCACAACACCTCCCCAGGACACAATGCTTTCTTCATCTAACTTAACTGGCCATCTGGAGGTCTGGGCATTTTTCTTGTGGGCTGTTCAAGAATTGGTGCTAATGCATCACAAAATATATATATTGTTTAATATGAACCCAGTTCCCACTTAAAACCAAGTGCTGTATGGCTGCCTGGACCAGGCAAGTGGGCTGCTGGCCAGCTGGGGTTGGATATTCCATCTGTCAGCCTCTATCGGCCCGCCAATTACTTTTGGTCCATGTCATTCAAACTTTACCCAGGCATCGCCCCTTTCCCATATATCTGTTAGGTGGTGACATTTGGATAAACAGTGAAGTGGAGCAAAATGGACAAACAAAAAAAAGAAAAAATATATATATGTAAAGGTGGTTCTGAAAAGCTGAAAGAGATGAGGCTGAAGTCCCTAGAGGCTGATGCAGCCAAATGTTTTAAAATAACAAATTATTCTGGCGCTGTTGCCAGTCAATCAGAGTCTACTCAGCCTGAAGGCCTGGCAGCAGAGAGAGAGAGAGAGAGCGCAGAGAAAGCAGCCAACTGAGCCCAGTGATACCAGTTCAACTGTTGGTGACGTTTTGTAAGTGAAGCAATAAGCCAGAGAACAATGGGAAGCACAAGATAAGCACAGCTTTGGGTTTGGCTAGCTGCTTATTTAGCAATATCAGGTGTCTTTAATATCAGGTGCATTGTGCAGTTTGACTTAATATTGTTCTGTCAGAGGAGGGAATACTATTATGTGAATAGTATGAATACAAACTGAATGGTGCACCTGCAGTGGAGACATGTAGACGAAGCCAGCACCAGGAAGCAAGAGTTGCCTCAATTTTGGATTATTTCAAGAGGCCTTAGTCAAGGGATCAAGATAGAGTCCACTCCAACAAAAGTGTTAAAAAGTGTTGGTGAAGAAGCTTTTTCTCTCTGTAAAATTGGACCCAAAACAGCACAGTAAAGAGAACCATGCTGTCTTCTGCTCTCTTTATATGGCATTTGCGAAACCCACAGAGAAAAGCTCCTTTGTGGATAAAAAGACAGACTGTCCTCCATTTAAAAACAACATGTTCACCTGGTCTATTTTACATCTATTTTACTAGTTATGCATTCTAATATGGTTCAGTAATTCAGTCGTTTTTGTCACATAAATTGAAGTATTTTTCAATTACTCCTGGCAGCATTGTGGCTGTGACATGCATTGGCCTTTGCTGAGCCTGTGGAGCCACCTTTACAATCACTGCAGGGATCTTGGAGAGGATCAAGATCTGCCGTAACCTTGTGACCACAATCCACATCTCAGCTTTTTCAATTATCAGCTCCACCATCAGCATTGAGACATGAAAATTGTCTGACACAGAAAAAAGGCATAAATAAGATTTTTATAAAAGTCTAACCATCCATTTACATGCCTTGTGCAGGGTTGAAAAACATAATACATTAATGAAAATTTAGCTTAGGATTAAAGGCAAAATATGTCGAGAGTTAAATATGATTGTAATGCCTTCAAGAATTTTAAATGGAATATCTTCCCATCTCAAAACACAATCAGAAGTGAGGATAACTTTGAAGCAAAGATGGAAAGGATGACATTTTTTTCTCCATAACTGGGAGAAACAAAACTGTCATAGGCAGGACTGATCTCCCTTTCAAAAATGTAAGCACTACACTGCACAAAGGTTGCAGGGGGCCCCATTGGGAATAACACCATGTCAAGTTTCCTTTCAATTGGAGTTGTCAGTAAGAATGAGCGATGTAAAATGCCGATGTCAGAAAGCCCCATGTTTAGCTTGTCCATGCTGACAGGTTGGGAAATGGAGCGTGCTACCTGACCAGTATAAGAGAATGGCTCCCCACCAGTGCCACAGCAGTCACATTTGCAGACTGACGATAAACAAGTTTTCATGCCGTCAATCAGACACAGTGCTCATTTTCTCTGGTTTGTTCTCTCCCTCTGAATCTCTTGCTCTCCCCTGCCTGTCACACTATCAAAGCAAAACTGTCAAAGTCTGCCATGATGGAACGTTCCAGTTAGTTGTTTGTTAAATGGAAAGCTTTTAATGTACTAACTGGTCATTTTCCATAAAGTGTACAGAAATCAAAGGCAGTTTATTATAAGTCTCCCAATGTGTCATGACTTTTTTTATGTTACCAAGTTTAGCATCTCCCTCATTAATTTGATGGCAGTTTTTGCAAAACTATTTTAAGTTGCAGTGCCCCATGACCACTGAATGATGGATATGATTTAAGAATCCATCTTTTTTTTTTTTTAATGACAAGACAGTGCTGTTAACTGATCGCTTTTAAAACAAATGCACTTCACTACATTTCAATCTGTAACTATTACAAAATCAAAGCATTTACTTAAAAATTTCTCCCATTATGAGATTTGTAAGGTCCTTCTGATGTTTGTGACTGTTAATCCTTGTCACACCTGTGACTGCCCGTCGTTTACTCAGCTCAAATATTTTTAAGGCTTAAAAGAGAATGAGTGAACAAGCCGAGAGGACAAACTTGAGGTAGAAACAAAGGACCTCTTCTCGAGGCAATTTTCAGTGCATTGTCAGCCAAATCCAATCCACTTGGTCATTGAGAGAATGTTCAGATCAATAAAATTCCATACCAAGTTTTTAATGTTGCCTTTCCAGTTCCATGCAGTCCAATTTTGATGCCTAGTTGTCGCTAAGTTTGGTGGGTCACACACTGTCTCCTGTTCACCTGTAGTTTTGTTCACTTACAAAATCTCTGAAAAACAGCAGCCTCACTGTTTTGTTAGCAAAGCACCAACACCAGCTAAACATCAGCAAAATAGTGGAAAGATGAGGAGGGAAACTAGAAACCTGATGTTAACATATTGCTTTATATTTTGGCTAACAATCTTTATGTTTGCTTCCAAAGTAATATTGACATGAAGACTTTTTTTAAGAGCAGAAAGTCAGTTATTATCACTGCAGGTAGTAACGTTAATCAGCTAATTTTGGGTACAGCTGAGTCCTTTGTAACAGGGGTTCCCTGTTTTGACAATTACCTGACCAGTCCCTCCAGGAATTCGCGATGTTGCGATCGCAACAATTAACGCAAATTCAACCAATCTCCGTGAATTCTACGTGACCTTGCAATTTTGTCCAATCACCGCGACTTTACCGCAATTTTGGCCAGCCTCCAGTGAGTTCCACCAGTCATAGCAGTTCCCAACACAAACGAAATGCACGTACATCACTGAATTCACTTTCTTGTTTATGGTTTGAAGATGCAGACATGTGCGATGGTAACGTCTCTCACTTACCAACAAAAATTACTGCTAAAGACCGTGCAAAACAATTCCCTGATGTTCTTCACGAAAGCGGAGATAAGAGAAAAAAAAGCAACTTTTTAGCAATTTTCACGGTCTCCCGCAATTTCATTGCAACAAATAAGCTTGAAACATCCCAACTTACATTGCAATTTTTTAGAAAAGCTGCTGCGAATTCAGGCATTTTAGGCCGCAACAATCTTTAAAAACACCCGCGAAATCCTGGAGGGACTGCCTGACTGACCCACAACATTGTTTTTTAACATTGAAATTTATCATATCAATTTCTGTAGTTTTGGCTATTTAATATTTTTAAATGTGAGATCTGACCAGGTCCAATCAGTTTCACTAAAAAAAAGTGCCCATATTTTTTCATATAAGTACATGTTACATCAGAATACAGGCATCTACCCTGTTAAAAATTTGGAAGTCTTTTGTGATTAATTTATGTATCATATCTAAAGAAACCTGCAATAAATAAACATATGGGAATATATATGTATTAAGCTGGACGTATTTTCTGATCTGTAATGTATGACATGCCAGGACCTAGCCACAGTGTGAAGAGCTACATGTGTCTGAATGGGCAGTAATACACACATCACATACTCCTGCTGCAGTAATGTAAATGATGCATCATTAGCATGGCGACGATATTTAACGACCCCTAACTTAGAGGCAGTCATCCCTTTGAGCTGCGTCATGCTTCTGTTTGAGAGGATTTGTGTGTTTCTGTCTCTCTATGAAACATCTGAATTTCTTTGTGGCAGAACAGGCAGGCAGATTTTTCATAACCATCACAGAGGAGAAATAAAAAGCGGATCATTTGAGCCTATTGCAGTGCTGATAGTCGAATTCATCCCAGCATACTGGAATCCTGATGAGATCAGAGTGAAAAATGGTTAAGCTAGAATGCAGCCTTAATGATAGGGCGGCCTGGGGAGGACCCATTCAAATACATTTTTTTTTCTTATTTCATGGCCATTTTATGCAACTCTTTGATGTGGTTATTGAAGGGGCTGAAAAAAAGGAACTCAGCCGAATCCTTTTCAAATAAATCACGTCCACAGGAGCTATTGTTTCAAACCTGCTGGATGTGTCTGAAGCAGCATGAAGATCTTCAGACTATACAGACAGTTGTAAACCACCACTCGGCGGCTCATCTCATCTAGCACATACAGCTGAAGAATAACATTTGGCGCATTTGCTTTTAAAATTCAAAGCGGTTATCTCTAAAGGTGAAAAAATCTTTCCTATTGTGTCAAATTTTGAAACCTAACTTTTAATTTGAAATAATGACATCTCTGCTGGGCACTCACAGCTACTGCTTTTTAGAGGTCATTTGCCAAAATGCAGTTTATTAGTCAGGTATCCTTTCACCCAATAACAATCATTAATTATGTCAGAGGTCCCAAATACGACCAAGGGTTAACGAATATTGTCTTATTCTTCAAAGTGCCTTTTCCTTGGTGACCTTGCTCCACGACTTTTCGGCATTTCAAGTGCAATTACATCCGATACATTTCATGCTTCGATGCCTTGAAAATGTCTCTAAACTCATACATACATTTACTGGATATTTAAGAAGTTTCATTAAGCAGACAGAGATGAATGAGTGTTGTTAACAGTGCAAAGTCTTCCATATGTTTAACTGCAAGTTAATGGCTGACTTTTGGATCTGATCACAGATCCATCTGAGAGCTAAAAATCAAGTGAAAATGAAATAATAAACCTTTCATGGAGGGTAGATAGCCAGGAAAAAAAGAAAAGGATTAAAAAAATACTAATAACTTCTAATACATTTAATTGATTGTTAAATAGTTACATATGTATGACTGCAATGAATAAAATAAGAAAAAAAAAGATCTGACCTTGGATACACACTGTCAGTAAAAAACTTTTGCAGTCTAGCTCTTAATGATAAAGCAAAGATGTGCAATTTTCTCACATTAAAATCTGAGGAGACTAAATATCTACTTGAGACCTTCAGTGTGCTGTCTGTGCTTAAATATAATTTCCCTAGAACTAGTTTTTATAATGGCACTTACAAGTGAGTGTATCCTGGTTTGAATATTAAATCTGCACGCTGTGGAGAAGCAGCTGCTGAGAATGAAAAACAATAAAATAGAAGTTAAAAAAAAACTGAGAAAAGATTTATTCAAAATCTTCTCTTTGCAGAGCAACTGTGTTCACCGTTAACTTCTTTAATAGCTTAAGTGGATTTTGCTCTTTGGGCTAAATGCATATTTCACAGTAGCATTTTAAAATGAATGGCAGGGGTCAGGCTGTCAACTACAGAGTTTGAGGAGAACACAGTTTCTAAATTCAAGGAGAAATTCACATTCAGTTTAACATTGTATTTACAACTTATACAACCTGGAGGCCATACCTTTAACTAAGAAAGAGAGCCTTTATAGGCCTTTTACAGTTCACGAATCAGTGCATCTGACACATAATTTCTGTGTGAGTAATATCTAAATGACCGCTTCATTCTTCCACTTTACAAGCATCTGCCTTTAACTGGCCATCCCTCCCATCTCTGCCATCATAGCTGCACTCCACAAAGTAGTTTTGGCCTTCTGGTAAAATATGATTGGGAAACTATATCCATTTATATTTCTTGACAGTACCTACTGTAATATCCCCCAAATCAAATAAATGTCATCATTCATCACACAAGCTAGCCTCTTCTGATCTGAAAGGTAGAGGAAAATTCAATTCACTTTGGCTTGACATCCATCTATCAACATCCTACTCCATAACCGAACTTTAAGGTTAATATTTTCGGTTGAGACTCTGCACGGTTATATATTATTCTTCACTGGAACTCCAAAAAAACCAAAACCTTTTTGTGTCTTCGTAGTCAGCATGATAAATGTATCAGCAATTGAGGAGAAAGTACAGATGTTTTATCACTGCTTCACCAATTTTACTTGATAAATTCAGAATCGAGATTGGTGCAGAATTAAAGGACCAGATGAAAAGTAGCAGGGAACATTATGGTCAACAGTTTTCTAAACAACCTATCTATAAAAAACAAATTATTTTTCTTTTGTGCAGCACTTGACTTTGAAAAAACAAAAAAACCTTCAACACTCTCGATTCAACACTCACCTCCCCTGACATTTCATAGAACACAACCACAGCAGTGGGTTAAGGAAGGCAAATGCAGTATCCTAGCAATGCTTTCACTATGAAATAAGGAATTTTTCTAACACTCAGGAGGAGGCAGAACAAAAAAGATGCCCTGACGTTCTAAAGGATTGGTCAAAGGCTCATATAAAATACTAACTTAACAAAACATGCCATGAATCCTCTGGTTGTACACTGACAATAGTATTTTTTGTGACTGTGTGCATGTTGCAGCAACAGGGGAAACAAACATATTGCACGCACCTGAGACAGTACAGGGTAAGAGAATGGCATCTTAGTGAAAATCAAGGGTATGGCATTTGAAGAAGAATAGACAAAGAAAAAAACAGTTTCTAGCACCAAAAACAAATAAATTACAATTTAGTGATTACAGAAGCAAGCATAAACAAAATGTGTGACCTAACTATCAAATTATCAAATTGTATCAGGCTAAGTGATGGTTTCAGAGTGCTGCATGGATGACAGATTTTTTTCTGGTTTCCCTCAAAAGGAGGCCAGTGGGATTTTTCCATTTGATTTAAATTATTATAGAAAATAAGCAAAAAAAAAAATTCAGGATACTAATTGTTTGTTAAGTAAGAGAAACTTACTGCCACTTTGAGGTTTTTTGGAGAATAACTGTACCACCAAAACTAACGTTTAGGCTGTAAATAACACAAAAGTTGCATGACTTTCATGTCCCCAATGCTAAACTTTTTACTACACTGTGCTATATACATACTTTAACTTAATAAATTCAGGTAGAACAGTCTGCAAGAGCATGAAAAAAGCTAGTAGTGAGCTTGCATTTCAGCTCAAAAACATTTTACTGCCGTTGCCATTCTCTCACAACTGTCTTTGCTTTGTTTTGCCCTGAACACAAAACTTTAAACATGGGGTCAATAAGTTGAGAAAACCTACAACAGAAAACACTGCACATGAGACAGAAACAAATGTTGAAGCAAAAATGGGCCCCTTGGTTCAGGAAAAGTGGTTGTGAGAATATAACTCCCCTCAGCCAGCCACTAATTCTATCAAAGTGATAGACCAACAAAAGAGCTTGACCTTAAGCAGAGAAATTAAAGTTGAGAGTCTTTGGGAAGGGGGGGGGGGGTTGTCACAATATAAAGAGGGATGGCTAAAAGAGGAATCCCTCCACACAGTTTAAAATAAAGACAAACACGGCACACACAAACTCAACCCAAACACACAGTTTTACAGAAACATAGACAGTCAGCTGGTGGTGTTGACTCTCTGGAGAAACACCTCAAGCTGAGGAAACACCAGCCTCCTTGTATAAGCTCCTCTCAGGCTGACTGCCACCAGCTGAGGCAGAACATCACAGAAGAACCTAATAACTTCTGATTAGCAAGTTTGAGTGAAGCCTGTGAGACAGATCTATGATCCCTCAACACAAATGTGCAATTCTTAAAAACTTAAAGAGTTTAAAACTTAGAAAGATAAATGGCTCACTCCTGGGTTACTTTATTTATCCATCACAGAAAAGAGGATATATTCCTTTTTTCCCCACACGATTTGCTAAAACTACTAGCCTTGACACAATTTCTTTGTGCAACCTCAAATATTGAACTTAGTTTGAAGTGGTTTCTTCTTCATCTGTAATCTTTTGTATCACTTTTTTGCCAACTAGAGTTTAGTACCGTTACATTCATTTTTTTGGTTTTTTGGTTTTTCAGTTCCCATAGTTTTTAGGGTTCTTTATGCTTTGGGTTGGTGGTTTGGTCTGAGCCAAAAGAAGAGATATTTTAATTGTTTAGTCTCATTCAAGCCTAGAATCTAGAATCTAGAAACAAATTTTAAAAAAAAACAAACTTTGAGACAAGGAAACCTAGATGTACAACAATGCTAATTCATTCCTGAATTTCATGACTGATTCTGTCACATTTTATTACACATTTCAACTGACACCCACTAAATATACCTGTAAACAAAAAGGTCAAAATACTCACTGGAAAACACTTTATTTATCCAAAAACAGCTAAATATAAAATACATTAAGAGCTTTAACTTTGTAAATAGACTGTGTATATACTTTATATGATTGTAGAAGCGCTTTTTTTAAAGTCACTCATGTTGCTTGTTTTTTGAACAGCCAAGAATATCCTTTTCATATTGGATTATCAAGCTGGAAAATGCTGTGAAAAAAACGTTGATGGAGTACGCTTTGGAAAGCTGAGCCTAATTTACAGAGATATGGAACGGGGAAATCATAAAAGGCTTTTCACACTGTGAAGAGTACAGAGAAGCAGATCAGAAAAGGCAGTCCCTCAGGATACACTGTCATTCTCAGCTGAGGTCACCCAGCCTGTTTGTTTTCACTGTTCTGTGAGCATTGCACCATTTCAAATTGAATCCCTCCAAGAGAAATAATGCAAAGTCTCTGTTTGTTTTTTGTGCATGTAGGGATTCGGTAAACGTGTTTCCTGAGTCACTGATGGCTCCATCCACTAAAATACCTTGTATAAAATTACAGTATAAAACATAATTACAGTGATGAGTGAATTTGAAATGTAATCAGGTTACCAAAGAAAACTAGCTCAGTGATATAAAGCAGGATTAATGACGAGCACGGAGAGGACAGGTTCTCTCTGGTTTTCACTCAGGCCTGATGTCATTTCTGATTATATCAAATATCAAAGTCACACTCAGCTGTGTTATTCCACCTGGAAACAAAGAACCTTTACCTCAAGCAAGAAATAGAAGGGATGTCTTTCAGAGAAAGGACTTTTTTTCTAGCTACTTCTTGTATTTGAAGGGCGATTCATAATTTTTAGAAGTGCATATAAACCAAACACTCTAATGTTCTAATTTTATGTTTTCCTGTCAAAATTCTATTGCTTTTAAGCTATTTTGCATTCATTTTCCCAGATGAGCTGCATGATGAAGTGGCTTCATATGAAGCCCCTAACTGGCCCAGTGTGCCTCTACTCCTCCTAAATGAGAGCTGCAGGTCAGGTGTGTGTGTTGACTAGGAGCGGAGCTACACACACACACACACACACACACACACACACAGCCATTTCAGCATTTATTCTCTACCTGTTTAACCACTGCTGCCTTCTGTGTCTCCTCTGTATAAATAGTGTTTTTACAAACAGTAATTGATGAATCCTAAATATTTATGCTAAAAGTAATAAAACAGCATAATTTTCCAGCTCCAAGATCATTCTTTCAGGACCATTCATGCTTTCACTGTTAGGGAGCTTCTGTGTGTGTGTTTAGGAAAATAAGGTAACAAGGGCAGGAACCTACATCCATGATTTCAAATGTGGGGCCCTGACCGCTTGGGGCCCGGGGGGTAGGGCTCAGCAAATTAAATGCTGTAAAAGTGGTTATTTAAAAAATCTGTTATTATTATCGTTACTGTTGTGTGCATCATTTAAAAAATGGTGGCTTAAACTGAATGTGAGTGCTAGCTCACAAAATGGACACATTTTTGAAAAGAAAAAGATGTCATGAGATTATCTACAACAACAAATCAGCTGGAAAAATTCAAAGAGATCCTTGCCAGTTAAAATTCACAAGTATGATGCAACCAACACAACTCATGGATTTACTGCTGATTTACTGATTTACTGTTATTTTGTTGTTAATGTTTGTTTTGTTGTCTGGTGTATAATATAGTATTATCAGTAGGTTTTTAAAACATCTGACACAGGCAGGTTCTGGCCATGAGCATTGAAAAAGTTTAGGAAACCCTGACCTGTGTCATTGTTTGTTTGTTTGTTGATTTTTGTTTGTTTTGTTTATATGTTTGTTTTTAAGACTGACTGAAATTCTTTATTTAAAAAATCAGAAAAAAGTGCAGATGATATTGGCCTTAATATGGAATTGTTTACATACTGTAGACTACCAGCGCATTATGTGTGAAGGAGTAGTGGCTTTATACTGGGGACAGTCGCTGTTTTATCAAGGAAGTTACACATACAGATTATGGAAATAAGCAGCCAAAACACTATGAACAGTGTACATGACTTGAATTTTGTTCCACACAAACATGTTTTCTTCCTTTTTTCAGTACTTACCTGCCAGCACTTAAGACTTCTAAGGTAAGTACACGGAGGCTGTAAGCTGCACAGCATTGCAAAAGAAGCAGGGCCTAACGGACCAATAAGATTGGAAGGGCCAGCAGTGCAAAAGAACGGACTGGTCTTTACACTGTGTTGGGGTTTTGTGCTACTAAGCTCAAGACTTTCCTTCAGTCATATACACTAATACCACTGGATGTTCTGGCTCAATAAGACAGTAAAATCCAAACCTGGAAAACAAGGTCAGATAATAACCTACTGAATCAGTTTCACTGTATTCGGTTTTATTTACTGTTTACTCAGAATATAGTGAATATATATTTCATTATATATCCTTTTCCAATAATATGTTGCTGTTGTTGTATTTAGCATTTTGCTCATATCTGACTTTGCCTGCCTCACCAGTCTCAACTGATTCTGATGCAGTTATTGCTACCTCGTTGGCCATTTGAGATGCTGGGGGAATATCTAGCACAGTGACGGTTTGCTGCAGATCTTACCTTTACATTGTGAAACTGTTGTAGCGTATGCATGAGTAAATACAGATGGCACTTGGAAATGTTGAAGGCTGTGTGCTTTTTATGCCGTGGGTATTTGTGTTGCTCAAAACTGTTAAAGTTGTACACACTTCATTTATGAATTATTTATTCCCTCTGCTATCAGGCATGCCTAAGCGCAGACAGAAGGCAAACAGAGGAGACTGGAAACTTTGGGTGACACTGGGTCTTTGACAATGAGATTGCTTTTTTGATGGTAGGAGGATACGGACTTTAAGTTAGGTGTAAATGTCAGTGACACCGGCGCAGAACGCAGAGGCACAGGCTTGATGCCAGAACTATTTTTTAGATGACTTAGTCCATTTGAGCGCTGCATTTAGTTTGGGTGCTCCATGGTTCAGTGCGTTTACACAAATTCTACAGTGTGTAACCTTGCAGAGTTCATTTTGGGCTCCTCACCTGCTGCGTACAAACCAATGAAGCAGAAAGAGAAGCATAAATAGTATTTCTAAAAATAAAGTGAGTCAATGGATTGAGTCACAGAAACTCATGTCTATAGCCCCACAGATAAAAAAACACAAGTGGTATTTTGTTTCGCTTCATGGTGAGATGAGATAAAGTCTGTTCTCTCTCATGTTAAAATGAGATAAGTCCCTTTCATCTCATTTTTAATGAGATGATTACATAGCAGCAAAATCACATCTATTCTCTTTTTTTCCTCTGCTTTTGCTGTTATCAGTACAGAGCATTGATTATCGTCGTGACTTTGAAATGGCCGCTGCCACCCAACTAGCCATCCAATTTGAATTGTCGTGTATATTTTCCTGACCATTATGTAGCCTAAAATTACTGTATTTCACTGCCATAGGGTTGATGCCGCAATCAGTGTACTGCTGTTTCTTCTGTTGTCACAGGCCCAGTCAGAGGAGCCAACGGTGCAGAAAGGTTCTGGGCTGATGAACAAGGACACAGCCCTCTGATTACAGCAGCGCTGTCTCTATTCAAGCCTTTGTGACACTCAGAGACACAATTAGTCTTGACGAGCAAAGAGCCCTCTTGTGCTTGCCTTTTACCTGCTCCCGTTCCTGTCCTCTAATTCAATTTACAAGCAGCAAATATGATTGCTGTGAGGATTCCAGACAAAACTGATGCCACCGCTCCTTTGTTGTGTCTTGTAATTGAGTCACAGATGAGTGGCTGTCCTACCCCCACATGTAATAGAGATCCACATGAGATCTTTGAGTACTGTCAGCCTATCACAGCACAACACAACACATCTGTGAGGGCAAAGACATGTTGAGCTATTTTTTCATCAGCTCTTTTGGCGAGATGTAGTAAGAGGCCAGATGACAGGTTGGTGTTACTTCTCTATTTGTAAAGACACACTGCATGTGTGTAAAACATGCTTTCAAACACAGACACACACACACACACACACAGTGACTTCATATATCAGAATCCTACAGATCAATCTGGAAATCACCAAACAATAAAAGTAAAATCTGATGTTATTCATCACAGGGAGCAAATGAACAGGTGGAGCATTTGGAAAAGCTAGAGTCACTTCTGAAATTCAATTCTGCTGCTGCTCCTATCAGAGCAAAAAACCTACAATATGTTCCATAGAAAATATGAGTCTCTGTGACTCCAATAACTGTTGCAGAAACTGTTAGAAAACCACAGGACAGTAGGAACATTAAAAACAGAAAAGTTTCTGTTGATAAAATAGGCTTTCCAACATAAAGTCATTTAAAAAACTGTAGACAAAAATCCCAAATATAACAAGCAAAGTTATGTCAAAACCAGTGGAAACTAACAATGTGATAAACAGCGAAAGTCTGGCAGAGTGAGCAGCAGTAATTACATGCTGTTGTGAATACAAGGTTACTGTATAGAAAGCATAAGACTCACACCCACCAACCTGCTTCTAAATAATTTTGTTTAATCAATATTATCTTGAGAATTTAGACAGTTTGAGTTATGAGCCCTTTAAGTTGTCTGGGTTTTTTTAAAAATTGTTTATTGCTCCTCATTGTTCTCAATTGTTTTTTAATTGCCAAATGAATGTGTTTTTGCCATGTTGCAAGCCTGCGAGAGGCAGAATCGTAAACTAAATAAAACCCTGTATCTCACTCTACTCTAAACCAACAAAATGTCCCCATTAAAATAGCATTAACTTCATTACATGCAGCTGTGTCTCTGGACTCTGCAGATGAAAGCAGAGGAGCAGGGGGGCGTCCCAGTGGTGGCTCTGCCCTGCAGACATCCAGCCTGTCTGCTCAACCTGACCCAGAGACAGTCCCGCAGCAGACAGCCGTTCCGGTGGAGGATTGTCCCCAGGAGGGTCAGTAGCAGGTCGGGCAGGAGGCCTGAGAGGTTAATGTGTTTTTCAGGGAAACTACAGCTCATAAAAAAAGACACAACAGGAGCTGCACATAAGCTACATACAGCTGTTATGATTGACAAACAGAGGAGAAGTGACCCGAATGAAGGTGGTGTCCATGAGAATGCAGCCATTGGGGCTTTTTCATACAGAGGAGGTGTCATCTAAACTGGGATAAAAAAATGATGGATATATTCAAGACTTTCTCGGCGTCAACTTTGGGAAGGTGGATTAATAGCTACAAGCCAATCGTGCAGGTTGTGTGGTCGGACTTTGGGGCCAAGTTACATCGCTCACCTCTGCTGTCTGTCATGGATGTAATAAAGGCTGCAGGTCTGTGTGTCTGTTTGAGGTTGACTTCATCTGCTTTCAGAGTTGTGTGGAGTTGTTCATGTTTGTGTTTTAGAACACTGCAGTTGAGAAGCAGCCAAACATTCAACATTTATAAACAAAACATTTCACTGTCTCACTGTTTTTCTGTCCATACCACTTTCCTTCTCTTCATTCCCTGAGAGCAGCTTTGTCAACCAATCCTCCTCTCTTAAGCCAGGGAGAAAGGACCAACGAGCGACAGTATCTGACTGTAAATTCAGTATTTTTTATGGAAAAATTAGGCCATTAGATTTTATTTATTGAGTGTGAAGGAAGTTTATTTTATGATGAGCAAACAAAGCAACTCTCTCTCTTTGCCTTTGTAAAACATAATATTATACCAACTGAGCTTGTTTTTCTTAAATCAAATAAAAGAATTCCTATCTGTTTTCATATCTCCATTATAGAATAAATGAATAAATAATCTCCTGTTTTTTCTTCTACTCCCTCCGCCTTACTGACACCAACCCCTGCTGTGGTTACTTGTTTGTGCAATACTCTAAATGTGTTATCACTCCATATGAAATAATGACAATTTCAATTTACCTCTTCAGTAAACATGCTTCTTCCTTCGCTCGTATTTCTAAAGTAGTGTTGATTCGTTTCTTCATGGAAAATCTGAAAACAAATGCAGTGTGCCATGTGTTGCTGGTAGTTATTAGGCTCTGAAAATGAAAGCAATCTGGTTCTCCTTTGTGACAGCAGTGCAGACAATGAGACCACATGGAAACAGTGTTTTATTCACACCAAACATTCATACTGACATTGGTGTCTACTGTTTGACATTAAAGTCAACACTGTAGCAGAATACTGTGATTACCCAAACAAAAGATCTAAAGACCTTTTACTAATTATGGTCAATTATGTTGAGTTAATAAACCATTATGCACAGCCTTCAGGAAATGGAGGATTTGAGCGTTATCAGTGTTTTACGGTAATTAGTCTGCTTTTGAGGAGTCAGATTACAGCCCCTCCCTCTCTTTCCATCCATCTCCCAAGTAAGGAAGCTGACAGGTTGCGAGGTCACATCCATCCACCTGAAACGTCCTCCTCTATAAGAATTCTTCTGTTTTTGTACCAGAATTGCACTGCCTACTTATACATTTAGTCTGTTTTCAGGAATCCCAGAGAAATGCCAGTGCTATGCACATGGAATCTTAAGTCAGACACCCTATTCCCTCCACGTTCACAGCAAACCAACTCCAAAGCCTTGACACCAAGCCAAGGTCACCGCTAAAAAACAACAGGGATGGATTTGCTAGTATGTCAAGCAAGATTTAGAAGATTGTAAGAGGCAATTACTGCAGGGTCGTGGAGCTCTGTGCGCACAATAAGCCGACACAACCTGATCAGGATTATGATGCCCTAATTTCCATAAATCTGCCATCGCCACGGCAGGAGGCACGAATGACTGATTGTAATCGCAAAGAGTTTTTGACGATTAACAAACCTGCCAGGTCAAAGTGCCAATCAAAATGCAGTAACGCTGTGGTTTCTCATTACTCCAACTCCCAGTCTCCAACAACTTCGTTAAGATGCAGATGACATTGCATGACAAGATTGTTTTTTTTTTTTCTTTGTAGTTTCTTTCCCAGCAGTAGGTGCACCTTGTGATCTCTCTCCAAGGACTGTTGTAGTTCCGAAGTAGCGAATGTCTTTTGTCACACAATGAAGCATTTAAGATCCTGATCAATCATAATGAGGAGTCCTGTCTTTGCGACACTGACAGGTAGTATTAACCTTGCATTGCAGAGGTGATGCTTGATGCGACGCTGTGTATGCAGCAGGAGGCTCTGCTACCTCTGTCCTTCAGATGTACATGACAGGAAATGAATAGAGGGTCTCAAATTAGAACTTGGCACTGGCAAAGACAGATGTAAAACATTGCAGCACAGTGTTTCTGCTTGAGTGCACCTATTAGAAATATTCATGCCCACACAAACGCACTGCTGCAAATGCTGGCTGATCACAGCAAAGCAATAATGACGCCGTTCCTTTTGCCACTATTTCCCTACATGAAAAGGTTAGTCGAATAGATGAATGTGGTGCAGCTATAATGCATCGGACAAACATTGTGTTAATGCTTGCCATCCATCTCATTGCCAAACCAAGCATTTGTATCCATCCATTTGTCAACAGAGAAACAATGCTTGGATAGGTTTTGGTTTTCTTACAACATTACATGTATCACTAAGCTACGGCAACACCACTAGATTAATTAAATGTGCTGCATCTGCTCTCTGAACAAACGCTGCTCGCTGGTGCCAAAAGCATGAGAATCTCTTAATTCCAGCTTTAAATATGTTGTGATCCTTTTTTTTTTTTAAACGCTTTGAGCTCAACCCAGATTAGTTTTGAATTAATCCAATGTTTGGTGGTTTGTTCTGGGCTTTGTTTTGGATACACAAGTCAGTTTGCCACTTTTATGCTAAAACTTTCTGGATTCAGTAGATGCTCATTACTTAGATGCCCATGCTGGTTATCAACGTTGCCGTCTGTTCCTGTGCACCTGTCCAAAGAGATAATTCTCCAGAGTGGAGTCTCTGGGATCCACACCCAGCAGAGATAATGGGATTGTATGTTGCCATGCATCAAAGGAAACTGCTTGATCTGCTTTTTTTTCATGGCTCAGTCATTTTTTGTAATATTTGTCTCTTTCTCCACAGCTACCTCATTCTAATAATGTTGGAGAATGTCCTCAGCGAAACAATGAATTAAGCAAACGGCTTATATAGCTCATATGTTACAATGATTGTCATGTGCATTGCACCTGAATTAGGAAAAAGGGCGATGTTTCTGCCATTATCTGTTCAATAATACATGTTGAATTTCAACGGAGTGGAAAAAAACACAGGATCAAGACATACATACTGACAGGGCAGCACTTTGCCCACACAGTTAACGATTTTACGCTACACATATCTGTTCACCAGACCAATAGCGGGCTGTTGTCGCACGGTTCTTGCATTATTCACTCAGCCAGCACACAAAAATGGAGCTTTGACATGGAATAAGACTTGCGGATGTAGATCAGGCTAATAAATACTGTCCAGCAGCAAAAAAGGAGAAGGGTGCATTACTTTAATTCACTTACAGTACATAATGCAAGAGAGGCTGTCAGTGCCAAAAGCTGTGTCAGTCTACAGTTTCTGAAACAGTGGCTGCACAACAGAGCCATTTATTGTGAGGCCATGGATACTGAATGTCTTGTTTTGCATTTGGGCAAAGCTCAAGCAGTGTTTCAGGGATATAATTACCAAAAAAAAAAAATCTTTCATATTTTATTCTATTAGTCTGTAACCCTAACATATAATATCACACGCTTTAACAGAAAAACTAACCTTAGTAAAGCAGTTACCATTCAGACCTCCTTTAGCACACCAGACTGCTAAAACACTTCACCATCTGAGCCTCTACAGAGAGAAAAGAAGACAAACTGAAAAAAAAAGGCAGTGCCTCTTCTTTTATGGTTCAACTGGCGTGTCTCTGCACCAGCATGTCAAAACATCAGGGATCATTTATCTTCACAAAGATAAACAAAGTTCTTTGTGTCGGACACAAAAGGATTGGGCCACATTTGAAAATCAGTTCTTCTCTGTCTGTAACATAAAAAGCTGTGAATAGAATGATGTCCTTGGTCCTCGATTGTGATTGAAGAGGACTCATCAGTGAAAAACAAGAGGTATGCCTGATACTGGATGTGAGGCAGACAGACGTGATAGGACAATACACTTCTATGTATATAATTTGCAGAAAGGGCTCTGTCTCCTCTTCTTTTGATATGATTATATATAGAGACTGATAAGTCACTGGTGCATAATGACAGAGACTGTCATGCTGTAGGACAGACAGGACACTCGCCTACAGCAAGGCATCTTAGCCCACATATTCATGCAAACAAAACATGCACACACTTATTTTCCGCTGCCCTTCAGGGCTCAATTTACCACATCACTGTGTTATAAAATGCACGTTGTTTGCCGTGGGCCTGTTTCAGACTGACTAACTGGTAAAAGAGCAAAAGAATCAACACCAACATCCCACATACTTACTGATTCTTAGGCACCATGATCACACCAACTTATTTCCATTTCATTAGAAAAGACATACATATATGAATAAAATATTATTAAATGTACCTTGAAAGTAAGTACGGGAAAGGTTGTGTTTAACTTTTAAGAGTACTTCAGAGGATGGACAAACATTTCCTGCTGAGCTGATTCCCATACATAATGCTCCCATACATATTATCTGGTGTCTGCAGACGTTTTCCACACATTCACTTAAGAAAATAAGGTGGTCATGTCCCAAGAACACAAAAGGCTCTTTTCTTTGTTGTATATGGCCAAATACAACAAAAAATGCTTGAAAAATTAAGAAAATATTTATTGTAACTGCTTTAAAAAAAGATAATCAAGTATGTGGAATATAGTTCATACATTCAGTGCACTGAGGCAATCATCCACTTTGCTTTGCTAGTGCATGTGCAGTAACCTTGTAGTAGCTACAAAACAGAACCATAGAGAAGGTCACCACTCATCTTCATGAATAAAAGCAAACAACAGGCAGATCCAATCTCACCATCACTGCCATGCAACCATAATTGGAATTTCAGTTATTAAATCACAACATAACTAAGTGGTGCACAAAATAAATTATTTTTTTAAAAAGTACATGTCATGCAAGCAGAGTCCATGAGGGGGAATTTAACTATTAGAACACTGCTTCTGTGGTGGTATGAAGTATGTATGTCACTTTGGTTAAAGCATACTTCAAAGGTTGTATATGTATTTTTAATATTACATTCCATTACAATTCAATCAACACAAGTTATTGAGAAATAACAACTGGCACCACTCTCTAAGTTAAGTGGTAAATATGCATTTCCAACCTTAGCAGCTCAAGGAGAAATTGCTCATACAGTTCCAGAAATAGTGACAGCAGTGTGATTTATTCGTCTCTAAAAGACATTCCAGGATGAATGAGATTACTTCCTGGAAATGACAATATGGATGAACGATGATAGAAACATTTGGCAATCACAGTTAAATGTGGTCAAATGGGTCGGTTTTCTCGTGGTAAACAGAGCATGCAATTACATAATGTTGATTGAACATTTGCTCCACACAAACAAACCCCAGCTTTTTACACATTTCAAGATGCCACATTAGTTTACATCAGCCACTGTGGAACAAATACTCATGTCTAACACATTGTGAATGTAATGGCTGTGTGGTTTTGGTTATCTTAGAGCGTTTAGTTGAGTGCTGTATTGTTCTGAACAGCGTGTAATATGTTTTTATTGCTGTAGTGTTTGCTGAATGAGAACAACAAACTGTTGTCACACCTTTTTTATTCTTGCAAGGATGTTGTTATGAATCTAGTTTCGTAACAAGGTATTTGCTGTGGTGTCTTATTCAAAGCAACGACGAAACATGACAAACCCCACCGGCAGTTTAAAATCCACACTCATTTCAACATTTATCTAAGCAGATGTTTCTGCAAACAGCAGACTCTCAGCAAGTCTCTGCTCCATTATTTCTAATGTGATTAGTCAACACAAAACCTGAATTCAGTCCCACCTGCATGTGGTATCTCCATAAGGTGGTTATCTCTACCCCCTCCTAGTGTTTAGTTGAGTTTTCCAGTCATTAGCCCTTCCACAAAGTTTCTACTGCCTTGTCAGCAGGCTTCTCCACACAATTACTGCCACTGCAGAAGCCCCAGCTATGCACTCTGATTCAGCAATTAATGCTCTGCACCAGTGATCTGGACAGTGACCCACGATCTGCCTCTGCTGCCTCCCCACTGCCTGCTCAGGCCTCAGGGTATGTCTGAAGGGGACTTTGGAGCCGGACCAAAACAATGTTTATCACCAAGAAACAGTTACTGCTAAAAAAAAAAAAAAAAAAAAAGGTGCCAAGTTTTGCAGGTGATGGATGTGATATGGAGAAAAGGAGAAAGAGTTGTATCTAACTGTGATGTTGTCTGTCTGTATTATTTTTCTACATCTCATTGACAGTGCATAATTCAGCAAATTATGTGCTTAAATTAATTTTTTTTAATGAAGTTTTAAATGATTGCTACAGATGGAAAGACATTTTTTCACATGCCATCATGTGCAACAAGTAATGGAAAAAGAGGGGCAGGAGGATTTTCACTAATGCCTTTGAGCAGTTATCATATTTCAAACTCATCGACCCAAAAGGGTCAATCTCAGTCAATTATTCAGCCCCAGATGAAAATCCATCATCATTTCAAAAGGTGGCGGCAGTGACAATTCAGATGATTATGGGAATAGTCATTGTCTTTGTGCAGCCATTTAAAAGGTGGTGATGGAACGCTGTTTATCCAGCCTCTTCACACTCTGCTGAATTGGCAACGACTTTCAACAGCCTCATTCGTTCTGCTTACTGCACAGAAGTATTTAAAATTCACAGTACTGTAAATACATGTACATCTGCTCTGGGCATGTCGATATGAATATTTTATTAAAGAGTTCCATTTTATTGCCTGCTCTCACACAGATAACATGTAACACTTTAAACCGCATTTATTAGCATAAACACATTTTAAAACAGAAAAGACTTAAGATTTTTAATTTATTTCATTTTATTTTTTATGTTAACTACTCTGCCCCCCGTTTGAGTGTGCAAATCAGGCCCTGAATCAAGTTTAAAAATAGTCTAGTGTGCAGAGGGCCTTACTCAGATCTCTTGCAAAATAGATGTTGATCTGAAATACTGAATTAAAGAAAAGCTTTTGTTGCCAGTACACTGGTTTTTGTCTTGTGATATGGTTTGTATTCTTTATAAGCCACTGACATTCAGACATACAAGCTGTAATTACAAGTCATTAATTTTAATAATTGAAATTTCTTTACAAGAATCTCATTAAAGTAATGACGGTCAAAGTAATAAGGCTCAGGTCCCACTTGTCCCAATAAAAAAGAGTAATTGATTACATGACGTTTTGGGAACTTGAGCAATAAATGTAACACACATCCAGGTCCCCTCATGAGAGAGCTGCTGCTGAACATCTGCCTCTGAGAAATACCTTTACAAAGACATATTTATATTGCAAGCAATAAATCTATCAAGTCTCTTGATATTTGCCAGGGTGAACCCCTTGAGTATCACAGCAGTTTATAAAAATGACACAGAAATTGAACTATAACTACATTTACATGGACTGTTTTTCAAAGTAGAACTCCTCAGCACCACTTTAGATTTTGGTTTTACTTCTGGTAGTATCGGAAGTGATTTCTGCATTTGTTACAGAGATTCATACCCAAATGAGTTGTTGTTAAGAGTTACATAAAATATACAGAATATGTGAGCATTTGAGACCTAAACTCAGCTCTGGTCTCCTGGAATAATTCTTCCAGTTCCTGAGGTTTGCAGCGAAGTAAACTCATTTTAATTGTTGAAATAAACTCTCTAATTATAACATTAAAAAATATATAAGGAGATACATGAGTATAGTTACAACTTAAAAGTTATGTTAATAGAAATCTATTTCACTCTGTCTGATGGATGGTTGGTTGACAGAGTCTATGATTCTGCAGTAATCTTACTGAGGGTTTCTCTAAGTAATTGACTTTGCTCCTCTCATGTAGACAAAAAAAAAAAAGAAAAATCAAGCCCCAGAGATGAAAAAGATTCATCTGTTCTAGAAACTAAAAATATTTGCTGTTCTCAAAACAAGGAATATAAGTATTTGTTACATTCTGGAGCTCTTAAAAACATTTTTTTTTTTTATTTCAGTTTCCTTATGGCTCGGAGAGAAGAAACATGTCTTCCCTTTCCTGCAAGTTGTTGGATACAGATTATGTGTGAATAGAAAATTCTGCCTCATACAAAAGAAAAACATTTGTTTTTGTGACTTCTGGTATTTCGCTTAAGATCACAGTTTTAAAGTATCTCCAGACAAAAGCACTTTCTGGAAAAAAAATACTTGTTTTTGCAGCCATTCTTTTCTCTACTTCATGTACCCAGTCACCACAGCTTAAATTTCTGGCAAGCCTGAATAGGATACACCATTATTAAGCCTATACAGAATAGAGTCTGGCATCAATAATTCATTCATGCTGCTATTTCTAGTGCACACATCACATAAGATATAGCGTGGAAAAATACACTGTATGCACAGAGAGGATGGTGACAAGCAGGATGACTGTGCTTCAGACAGAGTGTGGTCACACAGGGCTGAAACCTGGGGGCCATGGTGTCCATCAGACCACGGCTGAACTACTCTGGCATATACTCTTCAAAGCAAGTTGCTTGTAAACAGACCAATACTTCATTAATCCAGCTCAATGTCTGAGAACACAGTTGGGATTGTAATTTTTAGTTATTTGCCCTATTAATTTAAAAAATAAAGAGTGTTTATATGCCCAAAATGTGTCTTTAGTCACATGGACCTGCGTGCTTTCGGCCTCCGTGTGTCTGTGTGTGCATGCAATATAAGCGCATGCCTCAGTACACTTGCTCATTTGATGAACAAGGCTGGTTAAAGACGTTGTGTTCTGTTAGCCCTAACATTGAACACTGTGGTAAAATGCCAGTCTGTGTTGTACCCAGGTGATCAAATTAATTTGTCACTCTCCTGCTTGCTTGGTGAGAACGGTGCTCGCTCACCAGGAGGGGCGGCATGAGGGTGATCTAAGAATGTTTCCTCGCAGTCGGGCCGACATAAAGAAATGTAGGTTCTGGACCACCAGGCTGCGTTGATGCATGTAGGAGCCTCCTCTGACATTTAGTCTCTTTGGTTCTGAAGCTCTGCTCCTTTGTGGTGCAGCGCTGAGTTACTGTTCGTGCAGCAAGTTTGTGGGTTTGTGTGTGTGTGTGTGTGTGTGTGTGTGTATGTGCGTGAGCAGGGAGGGGTAGCCGGTGCTATTTATGGGATGTTGAACAGAAAAAAAAAAAAAAATCCCTTAACTGGAGCACAAAAAACATATATCCTCAACAACTGTGACTCCAGTGAGAGAATTATGTTAAATTCTTCAATATAAAACACATTCAAGTGTGACGCAACAATTAGAGCTCTCCTCAGGACTAACAGTGTTTTAAAATGGGATGAAACATACAGAGTTGTAAGTATGTGTTTATAAACTCTGATAATAAATTTTAAATATGTGCCTAATACACAAACAAATACCAGTACATATATTTTAAATGTTACAGAATCTAATTGTTTTTTTTTTTACTTTCAGTGGGTTATCATGAGCCTCAGAGTCAGAATCAACAGCCTGAAGATTTTGACGCACCCGAATTTAGAGCAGCTAAATTTAAAAGTTTCTCTGACGTGCCAGTTTGAGCAGTTGACCAACAGCAAGCTTTGTGGACAGTGCTGACCTTTGAGAGGACGGACAGCCACAGAGAACAAAATGGAGTAAGGTACTGTAGTGCACTCGCTGTGTTGCACCATTTACTTTAATATTTAATCTGCTGCATCAGAGGAGAAACCAAGGGATGTTTGAACACAACTATGAGACAGGAGACAGGAATACAAAAATGTCCAATGTAAAAACATGTGTCTCTAATTAGCTGGGTAACTTATTAGCAAGCTAAGGTAATGTTACCTTGAAATGGTGAGAAATGATGAACAATGATGGTGATTAAACAGAACAGCATAAGTAAATTTTCTCTAGAAGTTATTGTGACTGATTAGTCGACTGGTTAGGAAGCGATTGGTTTCTCAGCTGTTCACGAGTGATCCTTTGAATGGTCACTTCCTTGAACTTCCAGTCCCTCCAATTCACACTGAAAGACAAATATGACTCAAGAGTAGCTTCAAGTCAATTTTTGTGAATATTTGGTAAGGTGTTTTCAACTTACAAGGTGAAAATGTCCTTGTGAGTCATGTTTTTTTAGGGGTTTCTTCCATATTTCATTCTTAAAAATGTGTTTTCGCAGTGTTGGATCTTTTGTCTCTGCAGTCTGCTTGCTAAGATTTCAACATGCAGTGCACAAAGTGGAGGCAAGTGTCTTTTTTTTGGCTTTGGGATTTGAGACTTAAGGGGCACTGGCATGGGTCACAAACAGAAGCAACAAAAGCACAGAGACAATTCAAAATTTTCCCCAAATTGAGTTTTAACAGCCCTATTAATTGTTGATGATTGGTTCTAATTAAAATGCTTCACAGGCAATAATGAGAAGCCAAAGCAGAGACACCTTATTATAAGAATAAAACATAGTCTGAATTGAAGTAAATAAAACGATGGCTTAGTAGTTTTCATAACAGTACGAAGAGATCTGTTGGACCATGAATGCTCATTAGCTGTTTTTTTTCAGCTGAGAGCAAAGTGTGAACCTGCCAAGTGTTATTTAAGGGAAACTTGTACAGTAATTAATAGGTCAGTGTGACATAAGCATTCTCCAGCTCTTTGATCATTTATTGAGTTTTTTTCTAGTCCATTATCTTCTCTTTTCTTGTGGGATGAGTAAGCTATTGTTTTACCTCTGAGCTCTGCTTTCCCTTTCACCCAGAGCACTGCAGATGAGCTTACTGGGGAATCATTTAATTCCATAAAGGATACCAAATGTTGATGAATGCGTCGAGCTCTGAATGTTCAAACAGAGGAGGGCAATCGCTGATTGTAACAGGATGAGTACTTGTGTCTGCCACTGGTGGTATAGTTGAAATACTGGCATGAAATAAATCTGTCTGAATGTTTTACGCACCAACCATCAAACCATCATTACCATAATGTTTTATTGTGTTTGTGGACTGTGGAGGCTGAGAGTTCCCAGTGTTATTTGATTTGTCGTGGCTGGAGTTAATGACTGTCTTACAGTCGCAGCTTATTATTATTATTGTAGCATTAGAAAGATCAGATCAGTTTAAGAAAAATGGATTAATAAAGAAGAAGGGGTGGTGTCCGAGCCCTATTGAGCATATTTGTGGATGATTGATAAGTTGGCCCATGGTAAAAGATTTCAATCTTAGACAACCTTGAACATATTTTGTAGAAAGCTCCTCTTACATATTTATGCATTTCTTTGTAGAAGTCAGCACATGGACCTTCAGAAAGTGGTGATCGGTAGCAGTGTTGACGTCATCACTGACCAAAAGCCATTGTTCAGTCGTTCTGGATAACTGTATGAAGGCTGATGTCTTTTTTCTCAGACAATGCTGACTTACAAGTGTCAGTTACATGAAAAAGTAAATTTTCTGCATTAGCGCTCAAACTGTAAAATTGCGCCTTCATGTAACAAGCACTGTGTACCCCTCACCTTCTACCGTACACCATGGACTCAATCGATCCTTGTAAATTTGCAAATGTTTGACCATAGTTTTGGTTGGCAATGTACTGTACTATAATGATATACAAGTACTGCTTTTCTAGGTTTGTGTTCGGTAAAAGGTGTGATGGAAGGGGCTTATATAAGCACAACCATGATGGAGGAGTTTAAGGTTTAGGGAACATGGTGACAGGAGATTTCATTGGGGTGCCATATATTTCTTCCTTGTGCCACCAAAACGACTACACCAGTTTTTTCGTAGGCAACCCCCATTGCAATGATGAAGGATGTACTGTTTTTACAGGAAATGAGAACACTTTTGAACGTCTGTGATTTACGGCAGCACCAAACACATATAATTCAAGCTGTGCTGGAGGTGAGTCCCAGCTGAACCAACATCCCTGATCCTAAACTCACAAAGAAAATTACTGGTTGCACCCATGTGAGCCAATCTTGATGGTATAACCCATTCAGCAACAACAAATCTTAACTCTCCAATTCTCCTACAATGGTTTGCACTAAAATGAAATTTCAGGCCAGTCTTGAAACACTGACTTGAGTACTGACTGAGTAAAATACTGAGGTGGGACCAATATATTAACAAAATACACGATGCAAGCTCTGTTATGGTAGGGTCACAGCCATTTTTTTTTTAAGGGACGCAGCATTAACAGGGTTATAAAATGTCATATTCCTTTAGCTCTAACTACAGTCATTGCTGTATGTATAAACAGACAGCCTCGGCCTGTATGGCTGAGATGGCTCATAAAATACATTTCTAATGAATTTGATGGATTTGATTCAAACTACTTTCTACGATGATGCATTAAGCTTTTGTTTTTGTTTATGGTAATGCTATCACCTCATTCTAGCCTTGGTCGTCGAAATTCGTTTATGTGGTTGCTTGGATTTATGCAATTTAACATAAAGTGCAGTGCTAAGTACAAACAGCTGCCATTAAGTTGGTAAGGACCTTGCATTTTCTATTCAATAAGGTCCCCTCTAAGTTTGGCACTGAGCATAATATTTCCATTGATACAATATCACACAGCTGAACAATATGTCTATCCCCTATTTCATGTTCTTTAAATTTCTCACCTGTACAGAAACACACCTTATTAAACACAAGTCACACAAAACAAACTGATGTAAACTCTGCCTTTGTTTGAACTGTCAAAATGTCAAATATACTCCACGGCATTGAAAGTGAGTGTCAAAGAAGGTTCATTTAAAAGTGAAAACTTCCTGCAGCGAGAAAAGAAATCTTAGTAAACAATTACTTTGGTGCTGAACCTCGCTCTTTGTTTAAGATATCGACATCAAATACCTTTATAAAAAAGGTACACTTACGGATTATTCTGTGGAAAAGATACAAGCGACATGGCATCATTCCTGCCTCCATACAACGTTAAACAGCAAGGAGCGCAGCAATGGCTGTAAGCCGCTTTCCATGGTGTCTGACTCAGTCAGACTGTGTGGGACAGATGAACACTTATAAGGACATCAGTTTCTAAGGCTTAAGCTTCACACGGAGATTTCCTTTAGCCTCTTATATCTCACCTCTCTTTGTCCCCCTGGAGAATTACCAGAGCTAAGCTATTTGTTGCCATGGCTGTCTGTGCCGTGACATCTAAATCTTCAAGCATTGTGCCACACACTCTGAGCTGTGCACTTAAAGCCACCATCTGTAAATTGCTACATGTTTAAGTAATGAAGTTAGATGGGCGAGGGCAGAGTTCAGCGTTAATGTCTTTTTTTCACATGTTTTAGAAGTGGATTTTGAAATCTACTTGCCTGATTTTCCCCATTTAGTCACAAGTGTCCGATCAGAACTGCTCATGTGCAAATCTCAACACTAAGATGGAAGTTGGATGCTTTCACTCCTTATTTAATTTGATCATCAGCAAAGGGTGATGGGAAAATGATGCATTAAATTCTTTTAAAATAATAGGCGAAAAATACTTCAAGATTGGTTCAACAGTTTATTTTTATACTTTCTGAAATATAGAAAAGATATTCTGCCAAAGAAAAGTCTGATGAACAAATAGCTGTGGCTCCTGAGTGCAGGAGTAAACACTTGGTTGGCAATGGATGCAGATGGTGGCGCAGTGTGACTGTGCACCTCTTATGTGCCGTTGCTGTGGAAACAGAAAACAGAAAACAAAAACCTATAAATCTATGGCTATGAACAAAGAGATAACCTGGTATTGTTAAATGTTTGTTATATGTTGACAATGTTGGACGCTAACATGCACAACACAGACTAAGGTTGATGCAGTTTAGGGAATGTATTCTCAAGGATTTGGGAGATGCACTGAAGTCCAACAGAGCAGGGCAGGGAGAGGCTAATGAAGCAGATGGAGAGGAGCAGGTAAGTGGTCGACGGAGCAGGTGGAGTAGGGCAGCTGAGTGGTAAACAGAGCAGGTAGGTGAGTGGAGTCTTAAGCAGAGTTGGGCAGGCAGTTAGTAGAAGGATTGGGACAGACACACGCAATAAAGACAAAGCTGGCTGGCAGGCAGGCAACTGTGGAAAACTGGAAAATGAACCTGGAGCACAGAGAGAAACTAGAATTAGCCACCCCAACCAACACAAGGAACAAAACAACAAGAGCTGCCCTTGACGTCTGTGCCGTATGCTGGACTGAGCGATCTGGCAGAGACTTGTTGAAAGTCTCAGGGTTTTGAGCTGCAAGAGCTTGTTAAATTGATTGGGATGATTTGTTGCAGGTGAGCATTATTGGAGAGCATGGGAGAAAGAGACTGGGAGGTCAAGTCCAGCAACAACACAAACACATAAAGAATTAAGTAATGATGGCTAAAAGCTGCAGATATCATTTTAATTTGTGCTCCAATAAATGTGGATGTAAAGACACTCTGCAAATCCCAACAGCCGCTGTAAAACAACACTAACGATGTCAATTTGTGTGTATAGGACAAACTGGATGTGAGAATACATTTGTGAGGCCTGCTAAGCATCATACATATACTACAGAGACCAGAACCCCCTAAGTGTCAGTTTGCAAAGCACCAAATACCCCTTTAGCATCAAAATCTTCCTGCAAGGTTAACCTTGTACTTGCACAAAGAGACCCGCCTCATAGAGAAACAGTTTTCAGTTGGTATTATTGATTGGCTTTCTTTTCTCTTTTTTTGCCTGCAGTGACCAAAGACTGCCATAAGAATTCTTCCTTCCCCAAAGGAGGATTTTTTTTTCCTTTCTAATTATATCCCTCAGTGAGCAAGTAAATAACTATGTCCTGCTCACATCCCGAAGAGCACTGAAATACACTGTTCTCCCTCCTTGCTGAGATTTATGTGCACCGAATTGGTTTACAAACTATCTGTGATCCTTAAATCAGTGATAGGCTAGAATAAACATTATATCATTGTCGTGAATTCTCTGTGCTGGGTTGCCTCTGTATTCAGCTCAACACACCTTTGCCTCTCTCCTGTCAACATGCCTGATTAAAACTCACACTGTGGCTGCGGGAGCCGTCATTCATGTCATTGCCGAGGACAATCCTGTGATTTCCCCATGGTGTCTGCAGCCGGGGACAATGCTCTACTTAACAATTTCTCAGATGGATCAATTTATCTGTGCGAAAACCTGAAATAGTTCCACAAAGCTGAGAAACCGATTTGGTGCCTGAGAGAGCTGAAACACCTGCCAGATAAGATATAACTGCATGAAATTAGAATTTAACCCTTTCCAGTGGAAAATGTTAGTCCTGTCTGTACTCTGCAGTAAACAAACTGATGGTATGAAGACAGTCTGCAGGCTCATCCACATCCGAAAAGATTTTTTAGATGACTGAAGTTCTAGGTAGATCTTTTCTGACAATTTTTTTCCCAAAATGACTTAAATTTCACAATGTTTTAGAATGTATTGTAAATACTTTGATGGTTGTCAATAGAGCCTCATCTCTAATCCTGCCTACAATATCTAAAACCAGTACTTTCTGAGTTGATGTATATTTAGATACCTTTCCGGTGAAAACTCTACTTCCAAATTCAATCCCTGACAACAGAGTTCTGGTCTCACTGCAGGCAGTAATTCTTAAGAGAATCACTAATCTTGACTCTTTGAGGCTAAAAGTTCGAGTAACTTCAGTTTATTTTCATGGCAAACTGTTGTTATGCTTCTCAAACTCAGACTGACTATTTTTGTTTACCTCCTGAAAAACCCAAACAGAGTTTTAGGTTAAGAAAAGTGCCTTGTCAACTCAGTCAAACAAATGCATTTTAAAAAACAAAGTTTTTCTAATGTCCTTCAGTGTTTTTCCCAGTTTTAATTCAACTCAGTTTTAGGTCACTCAAAACAGATCTTTTGGAAAACTCCAGCCAGGGTGAAGATAACAGAAATGCCATTTACAGTGTCGTCCTGTTGAAAAAGAAAACAGAGTTCTGGGATTGTGACAACAGATGGTGCAGCATTATGGCCTGTGTGTGAGTCAGAATTTGTGCCATTATTGTCTTTTTTTTTTTACTTGAGGCAATATTGTGCTATTGCTAACCTTGCTAACAGGACTTTGATAAGACTGGATGTGAGATGCTGGTGGGTTGAACATGAGTTTATGGGTATCAAAGCTATTTTAAACTACAGTAAAAACTAAAACTAGGTCAGAATAAACTGAAGTAAGTGTAAGAAAAAAAATTTAAAATTGTAACTAACTGAAACAATATTTTACACTTACAAAATAAGCTAAAATGAATGAAAAATATACAGGATGTGTCTTTAGTTTCAGACTTTGTCAGTTTCAGTAAAATTTGTCAATCCAGTAACCATGAAGAGGCATTGATGCAAATATTATAACAGTAAAAGGCAAAAGTAAAGTAATGGAATCACCAAAACATTTATAAAATTACTTTAATTAATCAAAACTAATTTAAAACATAACATTTTACACAATAAAGACTAAAGTGAAATGAGTCGGCAGAGCACTTGTTCAGTCTGTAGACTAAAACTAAACTGAACTGAAACCAAAAAACAATTTCTTAAAAAGAACTAATGCAAAGTAACAAAGGGAAAAAAAATCAAGATGGACTTGTCTTATATAGCGAAGGACACGTTACTTCAAGTGACATTGGAGAGGTGTTAGTCATGTGCCCTGCTTCCACACATCACTCAAACATAAAGCAGCTGATCCATGCAGAAATGCACTGCCTCGAATATAGAACCGTAACGAGTGTGCAGTGTCTTTACCCTCTGCATGCTAGATCTCCTTGCAGAGCACATTGTGATGGCTTATTTGTACAGAATAAACCGGCCAGACTGTACATCCTAATTCATCCTCTAGTTTCTGTGAGTCAGCAATTTGTTCCCTATTTGAAATTCTTCATGTTTGTACAACTCTGCCTCTAATTAGTCATGTTCTTATGAGGCTAATCTGCATCAGCAATTAAGTGCTAATGCAAAAACTGGTGTGATATTCAAGTGCAGCAAACTAGAGTGGAGGTCAGGGAGGTGGATAGGTGTATGAAGCTGCTTTAGACACCTAGTTACTATATCCTGGAAGTTAACAAGGATGTTGATTTTTTTTAAATTTATCATGATTATGATAATTCCTGTTTTCCCTAATGAAACTGTGATGTGACGCTGTAATAATTAATTGCTTCGCCAAATTATAAATTAACTATAAAGCACGAACATATGCAAACAGTATTTTCAGCTGGTGAACATGCGTCTGTATTTTAATTGCACACATTTATATTTAAAGACTGCAAAAGGTTCATAATCAAAATTTCATTCTCTTTCATTGAGGACACAGCCATAATCTAGATAACCAAACAACAATAATTTGATCTGCAGGAAAGTAAGTTTAGACAAAAAGTTATAAATGTTATGTACCAAATTTTTTCCTTTGGATATGATTAATGTAAAGTTAAAAAATCACATACGTCCATTCATGCTGAAACAATAAATATTTGGACAATGAATGCTTGTAAATGTTTTAATAGACAGGAAACAACAACTTTGACTAAGTTCAGTGATTATCCACCCATTGACTTCCACACACTTTATTACTATGCTTGCTTCAGGCCCGAATGTTATTTACATGACACTGGGTTCTGGTCGTGTCAATTAAACACACTCCGCCACACAGTATGTCACCTTTACCCTTTACTCACATGGGCAACACTGGTCTGGGTTTTCACAGACATACACACACCCCCCACAGAAAATTCAGTGACCTTGGACAAAGAGCCTCTGACACTGTCATGTTCAGGACTGAGAGATCAGCTGCTCTGGTTATAGCCGTCCCTAATTGGCTCAGGAATCCTGCATTTTCAATTTTCACTTTAATCAAGCTAAACCACGGCTAACCATGTCTTCACTCGTACAGTGCCCCCATAATTAGCGCCATTTCAGGCTCATTCTGACATGTTTAGATATCATGTGGGGATCAAACCGTCAGCTCTGTGATTAGTGAAGAACCATTTATACATCCCGAGCCACAAATACCCCAAAGAGAAAGCAGCAATATTTCCCAATCAGTTTTTTATTTCAAAGTAATCCATGTGTCACTGATAGCTGGAGGTTATTTACCTGTCATTTTTCCGTCGTATCAAGAGGAAATGGGGTAAGTTTGCCACAGTTTCGACATCACGCTATTTTACAGTATGCTTGCTAAAAATTTATTTTTACTCAAATGGCTTAAAAATGTGTGTTTTTTCCAGGGTTTGAACTCTGAACGTAACACAGCACGACTGAGAATGACATCCAGACAAACAAGCCTTCATAAGGGGTATTTGCTTTAATAATAAATGGTGTTTGATTTGGCACACGAAATTAAACTGATGGAGTAACGCATTTGAAATCAAATGGCATGTTTTTGAAGTATGAGATGGAAAAACAAACTTGAAAGCACATCGTGTTTCCTGATCAGCTGGTTCACAGGTCGACATCAAAGCACAGTTTGTTGATATTAATTATGAATTTAGTCACTCTGTTTCTAGTGTCCCAAAAAACACGATTCTGTGAATTTGCTGTAGAGACGGAAAACCATGCTATCCACAGTTTTTAAAATGTTTTTTTATCTCTTAATTGACTTAATTAAATGTTTGTGACATGAAGGAGGAAAGAACACAGACAGCAGAGAAACTTGAGGAATTTATCATGTTGGTAAAGTTGTGTGTTTATTTTGCAGTGTTTAATATTAAAAAAATACCATCTTTGTATTGTGCATGTTTCGAGGTTTTAAGTTTGTGGCTCAGTTTGACTATTAGCGAGACACATCCACATAACAAAACAAACTGTAGTGCATGTGGTTAAAAAATTTCTCGCTGATCTAATGACTCAGGAAGGTTTTTTAACTATATGCACACTAACATGAACAGGGCTCTAATGAGGCCACAGTCGATATTTTGGCTAAAAACAGTGTTAATGTAGCTATTTTGAGTCAAATTGGACGGTCGATTCTTCCAGACACCATGATGACACCACATGAACAGTATAGAGGCATGTTATGTTCTTCTCATGCTAGTTTTTTTTTTTTCCGTTTGTGTCTGTGGCCACCATAGGCTTCCATTGTATTGGCATGGAATGGAATTCATTCCCTAGGTGAAACACCAGAAGGGATATGTAGAATAGAAAATGCCACCAGGGACTCCGTCAAACATAGCGGTGAGTGGAACTCGTGTGAAATTTCAATTTTGGGTAAACTATCCCCTTAAACCTGGAAGAGAAGTGTGTCTTTCATATCTGCCAGTGGCCTGGGAGGAAGCTTCATCACACTTGTCTTGAAACAGTGAAGGCTGACACTTAAAACCGGTGCAGCACATGCAGTAATTGATTCCCTTCTTGCTAAAATGAAACATTCAAGTGACAGCTGGTAATTCATCCTGCCCTGTTGCTATTTTCCTGGAGAGTCCATAAGGAAGTCTTGGTGGGTCATTCATGCATTTCTAAATGAAGTTTTTATTTCAGCATATTACCGAGGAGGACTGTCCTAGTCCACTGAGTAGAGGTTTCCCTCCAGAGATCAAGTTTAATTTGCCTGTCGAACTGTGAGGTTCCTGAGGACTCCCCCATAACTGATAGGCCATGTCACGGGAAAAGGGCAGGAGGATAAGTGAAGTTGCCTTGTAGTATAATGGAGGTAGTAAAATGTAAAAGAGCTCTGGGATGCCTTCACTGTCCATAAAATAATACTCCTCAGAGTGGCTGTAGTAATGGAGAGCCACCAGCTCTCCACAAGCTGCACCTTTATCCAATCATCATGTCAACTATATGTCAAAGGGCAGTAAGCAATGGAGATACAACGTAGTGAGCAGTGAAATCTACACTCTCATAGTCTCAGGCCTTTGACCTGGAAAAATCAGGTGTCAACCAGCAGCCTCTCCTCCAATCTCTCACCTCATTTTTCTTGTATATTTATGATTTTATATATCATCTGTGTTAGCACGGCATGGCAGTAATGACAACAGACCACATTCAATTACCGGTTGTTTATCATAATTAGAGTTTGTAGTCTGAACGTCTCTCTAACTGTAATGAATGAGCTGTGCTAAGGGCAGGATGTTGGTCAGCAAATGAACATTCAGCTTCCCCGTCCATAATGTCTGCCATTAATCTCAGTCAGCTCTTGACTCAGTCTGTAATGAAGGGGTCATTTTCAAGGCCTTATGATGGCAGACACAATTATTCCTTATTCATGGCTTTGTTTTTTTTTTTAATTTTTATTTTTATGGTTTTAGAAGCAAACAACAACGGACAAAATACACCTATTTTGAAAGTTATACTTAATCAAGTCATTCAGGACTGCAAAGATACAACAACATATCACCGGTGATATGAAGCAGGTATGGACCAGAATATTAAAAGGAAATAATACTAATAGGAAATGTACATAAGTACAAAGATCAAAGCAAAAAAACGTAAATTTTACATAAAAATATAGACTGACTTCTTTTAGACCATAACCTTCTTAAGCCTCAGGGTCAACAAACCCGTTTTCAGTCACTTGAAGGATTGATGAGATCCTTCTACCGTCAGCACCAAGAAGTCCTTCAACCATTTCTCAATGACACAGCTCCTCAGTTTTCCTTTGTGTTCAGTTCATTAGTATTATCTGCTTGGCTAACAGGCAGGCTCGTGCTCAGGCATATCATTTGAAAAGTAGGGCACAAACACACTAACATCAGTTTAACTCTTTTCTGTTGTGTTTTCTTAAAAAATGCGAAAGAATGAAAACCTTGTGTATTGTCTTCATTTGTGAAGCTTTAAATGTAATGCAGCTTGATAGCTCTGGGTCCATTTGTGACGATGTCAAGGTCGCAGTGTCTGTTTGTTTAAATACTGCAGCCAGCAGGAGCACAGTGCAGCTACCTGTGCACCACTAAAACCATTCCCATCCAACACAAGCTTCCCCTTTGCCATTTTTTAAGATTGTGGCAAAGTCCAAAGCCTTCATAATTTGTTTTGTGGAGCTCAGGGGTCTGTGCAAACAGAAACATCTTTCATTAATGTATTTTTAATGCATAGAAGGGCAGCATGATACTTCCATTGCTACACTTCCTAGTTCCTTAAAAATGCCACAAATAACAATAGAGGCATTCAATAAGGCAGAGGTACCCACATCCATCTCCTGAGGCAGCTAAGGTTAGTAGAAGAACACATAAAACATACATGCAGTGATGCAGTATTTATATCATGCAACTGTGATTCTTCACTCTGCCTCCTAAATTATATTTGGTTCAGCTAAAGTAAATATATAAGAGTTGCTGAATGCCGAGAGTCTTCCCGGGAAGTTATTTTCAGAGTTTTAAAATTTAAAATGCAACCAAGTTCAAGGGGTATGTTGCATTTATTACCTCCAATGATATGTTCTAAATCACTGTCACTTAAGGTGCAGACTTCTTGCAGACTTCTGTGCATCACCGTTCATTCTTAGAAATAATTTCGAGCCTTACAGTGATGTTTGTCTGTTGATCAGCTGCTCCGCAACCCTGGTTCAGACTAAAATAAGTCAACTATTGGATTTATTTTCATCAAATTTTGTAGACATGTTTGTTCCTCAGATGTTCCCAGAGGAAAGTGGTGTTGACAACAGCACTTATCTAAATATAGATACATTTATCAATAGATAACAACTCTGCTCCAGTGTAAGGTAGTGTGATGATGTGGTGGAAGACCTGTCAGTTTTTATTATTAGGAGTGTGACCAAAATAACATTTGTCTTTTTGTGGTAGAAACAAGTTAAAAAGGCAACAAATTTTATAACATCAGAAGATATATAAAAAAATTTATATAAACCACATTCAAGTGAGAATTCTTGTCACTGACAGTGCATGTTTCAGTCCAGATGGAGAATAACATGGGTCATCATGTCCTGTACGGGATAAAAAACTGTAAATCACAGCACTGTCTTCTTGGGTATAATGAGATTTTACCAAATAAGTGATGCAAGAACAATTTAAGGCCAGTGTTCTGCTTTCAAACAGTGGAAAGATGATGAGTGTGAGTAACTGGATGGTTGAGCCTGAGGCCACATGACTGTCTCATTGAAATCGACAGACTCAATAGCGTTTTTGTAGGTCACTACAAGGAAAAAACATGCTCATACAAATCTTTTCACATTGATGGCCTCCTTTTTCATAGAGCAGTGGGACTAATGAGATCTGTTTGAATATTTTCTGCCTCTTTTGATGAAAGAATTCGAGTCGAAGGACATTATGTTTTATTTTAGTACATGTAAAGCCATGGCTCTTAATAATCTTGTGGCAGTGAAAAAAAACATGGATGTCTTCATCTGTACTATTTGCTGAGGAATATAAACAGCATATAAGAAGAATAAATGTGGAAAACATATAGTAAGCTCTTACTGTTCTTACATATCATCATGTTTAGCAAAAACTGTGCCAATATAACAATAGCAAGATAGTCTGAATGTCAAGGAAGTAATATAAAAGGGATATAACCATGGGCAAAGTGCTTCTTTTGTGGCCTTCAGATGCTAAGGTGCTGAAATAATAATGCAGCTGATACTTGAAAAATGCCTTGCCTGCAGACTTTCCACATTCGGCTTTTTTGGGTTAGTGCCTCTGGCTTTTTCACTATTTTGATTGTTCTAGCATCTCCAGTCAGAAGAGGTGGACCCAAGTCTCATCTATGGTTATAAAATATGATCAAATCTCTTGGGATTCACCTCAAAAGATGGCAAATTTTACCTTGACGTGCTGTGACGAAATAACTCCACACTGGGCACCAAAAGTTTCAAGGCCTGGTGAGATGACATGTTGCTCCTATGGAGTTCATTGTAAGGAGACACCTAACTCTGCAGCAAGGTACCATTGTGTTTCTGCTTTTGGTCCAAGATCATAATATGCATCTTATCTTTGATCTCTTGCGTATTAGCAGTGTGCAGTGTTCCAAGACGGGGGTCATCTTCCACATTTTAATTCAACAGCCACCTTCTTTGACATACTGTAAGGAGGAGCAGCCTCCCCTCATATTGCCATTATGTCCTTGTGAAACTCTTTGGGTGATAAGCCATTATAAAACATGGTAGTGGATGACTGCACAAAGGCTGATGTTGTCCATTTCCTCAGACAGTGCTGACTTGGCAATTTTCAATTACCCTACATAGAAATACCACAAAAGTTATTAACATTTTGCATAATCGCTCAAAGAGTTGAACTGCATATGCATGCAAAGAGAGCCGTACAACTCATCTCCTTTCACCTTAGGCCAAAAACTTATCTATCAGCCTTAAAAGATGTTGGATTTGCCTCTCCATCATTCCAAGACAAAGTGCTCCTACAGTAGAGGTTATTAAGCCCTTTATGTGACTCCTAAAATAATGGAACTGTTGAATTGAGTGGCCGGGCTACAGTGCATTTGAGAAAGAATAGATATGTTTTCATTTGCCAATTTATACAGCTTAACACAATAGATCCCACCCCTGCCAAACCAGTTATTGATATTGCACGAACAATACGGTGGTTGAATATAAAAAAGCTTTTTTTCAGAATGCATACTGTACATATTTGTTATCAGTGCTTTTAGATTAAATAGGCTTTTAACCCTCATGGTTTGACAACCGGAGTAAAACATAGCTAAGTGAAAGGAGCCAATAATGGGGAACAATAAAAAGAGAAAAAGCTCTCTTTAATCAGCAGAATGAATTCCATCATGACATGAAGTCTTCTTTGAATGGAGTCCTCTCTCTCTATCGAACCTATCTTCAAATATATACACATTATGTGCCATCAAAGTTGGCCAAGCTTTGTGCTCATCATGTCAGGCTGGCACAGTGAGGATAGTCTGTGTCATTAACATACTTTAATCAAATTTGCTCATCAAATACACATAAGAGTTTTAAGAGACTGACTCATTTTGCAGCCTCTCACTGTAATTTATGAAAGCAAAATCACTTTAGTTTCCCAACCAACATCTTTGTTATTTCACAAGTGGGCTCAAATAAGCAGCTGTTCACCAAGAGGCACATTTGTTCAAATAATAGTAAGCTGTTTTGTTTTTGTCTCTGCCTTCAGAAATATGAATTAATTGTTTTAAAATGACACCGGTTTTGATGAGACATCCTCAACTGAGGCAAAAAAGAACATTATTATCTTGTATGATTGACAACTTTCATAATACATACAGCATAACACTAATTACATTTTTGTTAATAATTATTTATTGTTAATGTTTTAAATATTTGTTTATGGTTTTGCCCTGTTACATTTAAATAAGGTAAATAAGATGTTGCTGATTGGTAAGCCAACAACAGAGAAAACACTGCATGTGATGCTAAAAGAATGTTAAATAAAAATGGCCCCTTTGGATTTCAAAAGGCGATTGTGGGCTAGAATGAAGTGGAATGAAGGTTGGCTGTGAGAGAAATCCTTCCACACAGTTTAAAATAAAGAAAAATGCTTCCAACACACACTTAACCCAAACACACAAGCAAACAGAGACAAAGATAGTTGACTGATGGTGTTGACTTTCCGTAGAAACACAACCAACTGTGCAGGGAAACACCAGCCTCCTTATACAAGCTCTCAGCCCGGCTGATTGCAGTCAGCTGAGGGAGAACAGCACAGGTGAACCTAATGGCTCCTGATGAGGAAGGGAGAGTAAAGCCTGTAATGCAGATCTATGATCCCTGTAACTACAACAGCTCCACATGAGTTATGCTGCATATTGATTCTGTACAAAAATGTCTATAATCATGAAAGAAAAATACTCTTTGTTAAATATATGCTTCTTTACTGTCCACCCTTTTAACATAAGGGTTGGTTTGAATTGACTTTAAGATTTACAATTCCTTGTAGACGCCGAACCTTAAACAGAAAAAAGTGTAGTCAAGGTAAACAGTCAAAATATCAGAAACCATGCAGAATTACAGGAAGGATACTAGTGGTGGTTATGTGGGGTGTATTTGTAAATGTGGGTTAGTTTTTATATTGGTACATCACAGTTTGAGCACACATTGTACTTTCTCAGCACCCACACAATTCAATTAGTTAGCAGCAATAATTCACTGACAACAAGCAATGCAAGTAACATAAGTCAAACTGTAAAGGACCAGCATGTGGGATTGCACTGAGGTTGCATATTGCAACCAGCTGAATACCCCTACCTTTACCCCTCCCCTCTGAAGCATGAAGAAGAAGCAATATTAGCTGCTAAAAGCATGGAAGGCCCTCTCAAGAGCCAGTGTTTGATTTGTCCATTTAGAGCTACTTGCAAACTGTGGAACTCTGTGGGTGATTTTACACTAATAAAAATATACAAATGACCATCGGATTACATTTATGCCAACAGCTTCATTTTGAATTTAACCAAGTCCCCTCCTCTTCTTACTACCACTGATTTTGAGATATTTGAGCTAATATCCGTGCATCTATGGTGGTGAATAATTCATACCTCTTATAGGATTCTGAACTAACTATCTAACTACTAACTATGATAAGGCTATATCCTCAGATTGAGTAGAAATATTTTTCAGTTTAAATAAATCATATCCTCAAATGATTTTTCTATGGCTTAAAACAGAAACTGATGGAACAATAAAAAAGGACAACATTTTTATGGTTCTGTTACTTTCATAGCCATTAATTGGAATTACATACAACATAAACTGATATGAATCACAGGTTATGGAATGAATCAAGGAGGATGGAAAGGATTGTAAGTGATTTATTCAAACACAAACTGCAGTCACCTAATGTGTCCTGCTGTTTATGATTAGAATTTTGAGCTGCACTTTGTTTGGGAAAGTTGCAAAGTAAATAGATCTTATTATTCATGTAGTACACATGCTACTGTTTTAAGGTGCAGATGGTGCAACTTAAGGGGCGATCTGAGGGCAGAGAAAAGTAAAAGAAAAGCATTTACATCTAAGAGTTGTTTGTTATGGGAGCCACACACACACACACACACACACCATTGTCTCTCATTAGAAGACTGAGCTGTGTAATGGGTGGCCATTTATCTAAAGATGCTTGATGGGACCTAATGGGCACAGGATGTAAATTAATAAACAATGCCCCATGGTACATGTATGGACAATTAATAGTGCTTTACGAGAAAGAAGATGGATGACTGGAGGGCTGGTAATGGACTTAAGTTGAACAAAGTTGGCTGTTGTGGGGCAACTTCTCCTCTGCCCCGCTAAGAGAGACACATAACTTAATGGGGGTGAGAAGTTGGGGACAGAAAGCTTTTAATCATGGGAGACAGGCGTTAGGCAGGCTAGCTGAAAGTAAATTACAAGTCATTATTCTTGTATCGAGTTTGCATTATGACTCACAGCTGTATTTTACCTGTGGTTGCACTCTTCCTGCTCCCACACGCAGAGGTAATACTGGTTGAAGGTGAGTGTACCAGGATTCTGTGGGATTTTGTCAGCCTGGCTGTGCTCAGAAATTTACCCAGCAGGCCTTTTGATGTTGAATACAAACAATAAAACAGCCTACACCAAAGTTAAAAACCTAGGTGTAGGCAGCGTTGTAGCACCATTACATTTGTTAGTCATTTATTGCTGTGCAGTTCAATAAATCAGAGTTTTAAATAATTTTCTCATAATAACTTTAGTTTAACAGTTTTTTTTCTGCATGGTGCCAACTTTTAGGGTGTGTATGAGCTTTTGTTTGCTGCAACCTGTACAACTTTTTTTTTTAGATTCTGCAAAGTAGAAGAAAAGTTTGAGGAGTTTGGGAGTTATGCGGCCATTCATATTAATAAAGGAGAGTGAAGGGAAGAGCATTACAAAACATGGAGCCCATTCAGAGCTTGGTGATTCAGCACCGAGCTTGTCTCTATCAGATAAGATGACAGACTAATATTGATGGGTCTTGTCCTTGCTCGAGCTGATACTGTACGGTGTACACAGATGCGTCGGCTGCATCGTTCCCCAGGGCTTCCCCTCGGCTTTGCAGCACAGCCAGAGTGACAGACTACTGCTCCAGGTGGATAATCCTCTGAGGTGAAGAACAGAATTGATAATGAGAGTCTGAGCAAGTAATGTGTGGCCGTTTTTTTTTTTTTTTTTTTTTTTTATTTGAAGCAATGAATAGCAAGCACATTTTTTTCAATTATCGACAAAATGCCCTTCACCTGATGAGGAACGGGACCTGGGCCTGCAATGAGACTACGCTTGTTCTATTCAATGCAAAAAAAAAAGGGGCATCCATGATGGCTGACCGAACAGGTGCCTTCAGTGATCGTGCTTACTGGAATCATTACCTTCAGATTGGATGGGGTATTTTTGAAATGCATATCTTTATGTAAGCTCTGTTTTTCCTTTAGTAGAGAAGAAAAACAAGAGAGATGGAGCTTTTTTCATGTGATCCAAAGTTTGAATGTTTGTCTGGCCACCTGTCCCTGCCGTTTGCCCATCTAACACTGGGATAGGTTTCAGAGATCCCATGGGAAAACGCAGAATCTAGCAGGTAGAAGACAGAGAGAAAATGAATGTATTTTACATGATTATCTGACTGAATCTAAAAATTTCTATGCATATATGCTGACTAAACCCTACTTTTCTCTGTATCTACAGCAGCATTTAAGACTATGAGCTTGGCTGCAGCACCCACTATCTTAAAGCGAGTGGCTACGTGCAGCACAGAATCCAATATGTCTTCCAATAAGCTGCACTGAAAAGCCATTAGACCCACAGTGCTCCTTCCATTGAAAACCCTAATGGCCTTCTGCTTGGGACAGGTGCTCCACAAATTGCTTCCTCTAAATGATTAATGAGTGATGATTTATAAGAGGGGTGGCCCAACTGTGTGGACTATGTGCGTGTGTGAGATGTGTGCGTGTGTGCACGTGAGTGTGGTGCTGGTTAACAGGAGTGTAGAACAGCCCACTGAGGATGGACTTTGAGTACAAATCTAGTTATTGATTAAAATTTAAAGCATGTTGCATATTTCTGCTTTTCACGTGATCTGTATGTGGGTTAACATTAATTTTGTGGGTCTCATAGCTCCCTGAAAAAGCAAATTCTTGGAAGAGGCTATTAAAATGAAAGGCAGCTAATTAAAAGGGAAAAAAAATGATGGTCCATAGAGCTTAACTCTGCCACTTAAGAAAACACATGCAGAGACAAAACATTAGCAAATGCAAATAAAAAAAATCTTTATCGATCAAAGAACATGTCTGGCTTTTTGAAAAACGTATGCATTCAAATGCAGGATGCACTGTTAATACAGAAAACACACCCCAATGCACCACAACACTGATGGATGCTGAAATTGAAGAGGATGGGGATGAAGAACAACGCAGGGCTGAGTTTTCTCTTGGACTGCTGGTGTTTGGCTTTGTAAGCTTTCTGAAGAATATCAATGCTGGCTTTGAATGTTTATGTTTGTAAATGTACATTTTTGTGCTGCAAGCTTGCTGGCTGTACACTTTTTGGTGTCTTTAATGGCAGGGAGGAGGAGGGGTTGAGTTTGGATGTTGGATGTTGGATTCTTTAACAGTAACTGTCAGTTCCCGCGTTCCTGTTCTGTTAAATAAACCTTTATTATTTCATGTAACTGTAAAGTGCATCAGAGGTAATAAAATATCTAGAATATTAATGTTTTTCAACAGCTAAAATTCACATTTTCAGCTGCTAAACAGGAAAAAAATAAATACAGTGTTTAACAAAGAAGAATTATATAAACTAAAATGCACCTTTAGTACCATTCATAGAGGCTTTTTTAGACATTGTGCTCTTTGTAATTAAGTAAGAGAGCAAGCAAATTTCAGGTTCACAGATGCAATGGCACACACACACACAAAAAGCTTTAACAAGACGTGCATTATAAAAGGGTTTTGGAATTCATTCACAAGTAATTTGCAGCCCTTCAGTCTACCATTCTGCAAAAGTATCCTGAGTTCAAGTACCAACTCAGAGAAATGTGTTTGTAAAATTATTTAAAATAGCAGCCCGGTGCACTTGATTGATCTTAACTTAGAACCAGAATAATTTATCATATCTTTAAGCATCAACATGTGTTCAGCAGACATCTTTCCCTGGATATTACACCTAATGGATTCAGCACATTAGAAAAAGTCAGAGGTGTGTCAAGAAGTAAATGTGAGGATCTTTGATCAACTAAGAGAAGGCCTGCATCAAATTAGCACAAGAAAAAAAGTGTAGCAGTAGGCTGAGCCAGTGTAAAGCAACTGCTGTTGCAAACTGCCACAATGAAATCAGATGAAGAAAATGCTTTATGCACTTTTTGTAGTTATGTCTCTTTGGAATTATCATGGTTTTAAAGGAATACATGTGCTTGGGTGTTTGCACTGATTAGAAATCAGATTAAAGAAGATCTGCACTGTCATATTAATTAGAAGCACATTAAAAGCCAATTTCAGTGTATTTCAGCCGCCAGACACAGTAGGAGGATATTTGTAGGTGCCTTGGAAATATTATTGCAATTACGCAATTCTCGACATTTGGCTAGAATCAAATCTCAAACCATCTCCAATACTTCCTGGATCCATTTTGATGATTTGATAGCTCTCCAAAATGGCCAAAGAAATGTTAGAGAGGAAATCTATTAAGCCAGGTTCAGACTACTACTGATATCAGCCTGATAACAGCCCGTACCAACAGACACAGAGTGTTAAGAACAAAAAATGAGGCATCAAGCATGTTAACTGATTGTTTTATCAGTCGTGGTGGACAACATTCAACATGTCGCAGCCTCACATCAAGATCATCAGCATTAAAGACATTAAAGATTGTCAGTAAACATTATGTTGTTAGATTTTTTATATGAGCCCAATGATTTTATGTGAAATCCAGGAAATATTAGTTCAAAACAGGCAGCTGAAGAGTTTAGAGTTGATTTTTTTAAACTTCTGGGATTAAAAAGTTTTTGGTGGATGTGTGGTTGTACACGCTGTTCGCTGGCCTCATATGAACAAGTTACTACAGGAGTTTCTGCACAGTGTCTCTCTTGTCCTTCAGAGGCAGATCAATGTGCTAGAAAGATGACAAAACTCATGCAAAAAACACTTCAAACTGTGCCAACAGGTAATTATTTGTTATTATTATTTATCTAAGCATATCAGGCTTTAACACATTTTACCTGTAAGAAAATGGCAATGACAGAATAACGAATTTTTTGCCACAGTTCTGACGTAGAAATGCTCCAATCAGGACAGCTCTGCAGTGACATGTTAATGCCACAGACATTTTGTTTCAGGTGACTCAGTGGAGAATGATTGTTTTAATGTTCTTGTCTTCAAATCCAAGTGTAAGACACTGAGTCTGTGTTCAAGACTCTGTTCACTTTAAAAAAAATGGGACTCCCTGTTGTGAAACTGAATGATGGGAGAAATCTCCACCAAGCTAAAGACTGCCTCGGTAGTGTGTGTGTGTGTGTGTTTGTGTGTGTGTGTGTGTGCGTTTGTGTGTGGATCTTTGTTGCCCAGGCACAGACTGCAGCAATGATTAAATTTAGAAATTGGTGGGCTTACTCTGCCAGGAGTGTTTCACATTACCATGCTGCTCATTTAGAAAAAAAAATACAGCTTTGAAAGATAAAATACCAAACAGCGCTTTTTTTTCCACCTTCCTCAACAGTCATATGTTCACAGTTCAGAGGCAGAAATCCTGCATCGCTGACGGATGTCAGACAAAAAAGCATTATCTCTGCGCAATATGGCTGTAATTATCTTGACCCCGTGTCCTCCTGCTCAGTCAGGTCTTTGGCGCAGCGACATGGGGCCAGAGTAATAGCTCTCGAATCATTTTCACCTTCACCACTGCCATGCTGTGAATTCAAATCACATAAAGAAAGCTGAGGCACAGATTGGCTCCCAGATTAGCTGCTTATCCTGAATATCTTCCCCTGCAACCTCCAAGGGCACCAATCAGACAGAAAAAAATGATTTCCTCACATTTTCCTCAGCCCTGCTCTGCAAATCGCCACATTTATTTTTTAGTATGTGTATTGTGCAATGTGTTAAAATATTATTCTAAATGACATAACGAATTGGAGTGATGAATAATGAGTTCTGTGCTGATATCCAACACTTGATGATTTGGACAAAAAGCACATGAACTATTGCTGATGTCACAGTCCTATAAACTAAACACTAAAGACTTCCATGGCATCAGCTCAGCTTGACTCCTGATCAAACAGTTTTAAGAAGGCTGAAGTGTTTTTAATCGATGCATGAATCCGCTGAGTTTCAGAAATTTTAAAAACATTAACAGTTTAGAATTTAAGTACCTCTCCCAGAAATCAGTCAACCATTTGATTTTCAGAAGCTGTGTAATTGAATGTTTGTGGATATTTATTGGAAAATTCATCAAGTGGATTATTGTTGATTTCCCATTTATGACTTACATTTTACTGTACAGAAAATTAGATTGCTACCCTTCAGCAGGTGGCAGAAATTTTTTCTCATACCCATCATTTTTTAGATTGGTGGCTACTTAAAATGAGAGAATGGAGTTAATTACACATCTCAGTGCTTTTAGTCTGTACCTTATTGTACCTTATTAGGAAATCCAGAGTGTGTGCACTGCTTACTTATAAGTAATTTGTTTACAGAACTTAATTTGTTTTATACAGAATTCAATCTAGCCAGAGGCTAATCAGCCAACTGCATGTTTTGGCTGGAGTGCTGCCTCCTCTAATGGTTTCATTCAGTCTATTATGATTGATCAAACAACTATAATCAATTGGTTGGCACGGAATCAGGAAATGATCAGACAGTAAGATGTGCCAGTTCAATGTAAAGCAACCCCTCATCCCTCCTTCAAGTCAATCATTAAAATATCTGTAATCACCGCAGTGTCCAGTGCTGTTTCTGCTTTTTCTGGCTATCTTACTCAGATTTAAAGAAAGTTCTGCAGTCCAATCATTAATACACAAGGCCACCGAACACATCTCCAGCCCTCTTAAACAGGTTGTGAATCTTCCTTTCACTGGCAGCCAGCAGAGATAAACAATATTGACCGTATTTTTCTGAATAGTTAATTAAAAGGTTTGCATTCAGATAGTCATCAGGTCACATTACAAGGTGTCTGTAAATCCTCTGAAAAAATGATCCATTTATTCATATCAACAACTGAAGACTGAGTGTGTCATAGCATGAGACAGACCTGCCAGTCCATCATGCCAGAGTCAAGTCTCGTCTCCCCAACAAGTCAAATGAACATGTTCTTGGTCTGTGGTCAAGTTAGCCATTAATAACAGCTATGTAGGTTGGACTTTCAAAATAAAGCTTGTTAAGAAACATTTAAGGTGACAGTGACAGTTCGGGGAAGTTTATTCTCCCCTAGGTTTAGGAATAGATCATGGTTTGCTGATACTGAATACACAAACACTTTTCACACCTTGGTAAAACAAAACATTGCACACATGCTATCCTGGATTGGTGATCTACACACGTTTTGCACAAATCACATGCACACACACTTATGTGGTGGTGAGGAGATACAAATCCCTGAAGTGTTTTCTTTGACTGTTTCACTGATCTCTAATTATAACCTTTTAATGAGGGATCTCCTCATACACAGGTTCTAGGAAACACAACAGCGTGCAAACAAAATGCACAGAAGAAAGGAAGAAAGTGGGCTAACAAGCTAACAAGCTAATATTCATGTTAAAAATGTACAATTTAAAAGTAGTGACATTTGCAGGTTTACAGTTTTATGAGGAAGATCGGAGCATTTAACATTTTTTATTTGATCTGATGAATACACAGTGTGTTTGAGTTACACCTGATGAAAACATGAAATTTGTTTGTTTACAAAAATTCCATCTTTATTAACAGAGATAAACAGGAACAATATCTTCTGAATCTGGGGAACACTTTTGCCAATTCATTACAAAACTATTGATAAAATATCATTTAAACGCTTTCATCCATGTAAGAAGATTTCAAATGACTGACTGGGTTTGAAACTAATTCAAGTTAATAGTTTTACAGGGAATCCAAATGTTATAACTCTTTTCAAAATGATCAGATGTGAAAATACAATGTTCCCCACCTCTGTGACTGAACAGTGGGAGCTAAAGATCAGTCTTTAAAGAGAAGTTTGGGATTCAATGCGTTTATTTTCCTCTGCATTTTTTTTATCTCCTGATTCTAGTTACTTGTAAATTATATCTACAGAGGTGAACCAAATTCATATTATAAGGTTGAAGTATCGTTTCTATTTTCCCATTCTTTTCTTTGATCTTTTTCTATTATTTATCATACAAAGGTTATAATGTTATTTCATAATGCGGGATAAAAAGGGGTGATGCATTCATGCCTGATGGTAAGAAAAATACTAGTAAATTCAAAGTAAGGTAATGCCGACATATGGTTGCCTTCAGAGGCACAAAGGTCTGATTGAATGCATTTGATAGCCCTTATTGATTTTGCAATAGTGTGGCTGTTTTATCAGAAGACAAATTACTTCTGCAGACAAGCCAAGACGTGACTGCGGGTCTTGTGGGTAACTCTGGACCTACCTGCAATAATTCCATCCACTTGCTTACGATGAACAATTTCCAATGGATTGTAATTATTTTAATGTTCAGCCCACATGATGGTGTTAATAAACATATTTCTGCTTCAATTTTAAAGAAAATCCTGATTTCAGACAAAAAATTAAACTGAGAGAAGAGGAAAAATCCTTGTTGTTTATCATCATAAAATGTCTTTAAGGACTTCACACTAAATTTTGTCTGTTTCTCAGCCAAAATGAGAATAATAATGTCCCTCCTACCTCAAGGAACAAAGCCTTAAAGGGAAATTAAGAGATTAAAAAAATAAATTTCTGACCAATTAGTAATACTGTGGGGGACTGTAAGCCCCGCTGTTCTGAAACTGCGAGGTATACACATACCCGTCCTCCAGGAGGGACTTGAAATCCCAATCATTACAATGAACGGTGATATTAAAGCAACAGGGGGAAAAAATAATCCTACTACATTAAGGCTGTCGTAAATTCAAGCCCCTCTGTTTTGAAAAGATCTAATACCTCCCTCTCTCTCTCTCTGTGTCTGCTTTCACTTTTGTGCTCAACAATGATTTTGGAGCCAATCATTGCCGAACAACGAAGCATCAAGCTGGAATTTTTTTTGGCACTTAAGCCTCACATTTCTGGTTTCGAAACTGCTGTAGTAGCTCACAATGGAGCCTCTCTCGATGGATGAGGCTTAGTTCTGTCATGTCCAAAATTGCCTGTGTTCACAAGTTAGGTGTATCCAGTACAAAGGGGATAAAGGAATAAATATCCTATCCACCATATTCGTGTCATGCATGATTGCTTAATAGACAATACAGCATCGTTCCGACCAGCAGTATCATCTCCTGACTATCTGAAGCACGACTTTCCATTTCGCCAGATAAAATTCATACACTGGCATAGTCCACTTTCCATCTGCAGCAACTACAAAGGTAAACAAAGCAGTGGGAGCTGTAGGCTGGTTGCTTAACAATGAGAAAATAAATGAACAACATATTTGTCCATCTTCACACCTGCCACACTCCCACACTGTGGGCAGGCAAACGTTTAGAAAAGATACTGAACACCACTCTGTTGCTCTGTGAACACTAGTAGACTTTCTCTATTTATGCACTCTCTCTGTTTTTTTCTTTATTTTTTGGATAATATAACTATACATGGGGTTTGATTATGTTTCCACAGTTGTTTTTAGTGCCATTAACAGTGTTTTGACCTGGAGATTAAGGAGTGATTCAGGCATTCAGGTTTGCTTTAATTGTGATGATTTATTTGTTAGGACCATGTGTGTTAATACAGAAACCAGCAGCTGTTCTGTTTACAATATGAATGTCTTTCTACAAATGTCAAATGTAAAAACTGGATGATTCATATTGCAAAACACTAATAAGATGCTGATGACTCATTCTCATTTAAGCCCATTACCACTCATTGCTCCTCTTGCTCAGTGCTGCCAGTGTGCTAAGCATTAGAAAGACAGACAAACATTTAGGTTTAGAACAATAGTGAAAGGTTTAGTTTCTCATAATTTGAATCACTGTGCACATGTTTTGCTAATTTAGGAATTACTCTATATATCTGTGGCTGTTTTTCCTTTAATAGACTTTGCTGATCTACATTTTGACAAAGAGACATAATTTTTACAAGAAAAACATTTGTTAAAAAGTTTAAATATTTTGAAACTTTATCAATATTCACAAATGTGGGGGTGTTTTTTGTTTAAGACACATCAACAAAGTACACATGGAATATTTCTTGTTTATGTTCTCAGACCTACTTAATATGATCTTAAGGTCTGCCATGCAAGTCAGCTTTCTAATGTTAGCAAATTAGCTTCATGGTTAGCAGGTTAAATGCAGTTTCACTGTGCAGTATCACTGAGTTTTTTTCTTCAGCAGACACATAGATAACTTCAATCACCCACACAGAAAAGACATTTTTTTAGTTTTTTTGAATGACCTAAAAATATCTAATCAACTGTATCAGTAACATCCAGTTCTTTATCACGCTGTCATAACAATGTCAGCAATCATTTGCTCTCTTGAACGCAGAACGAGAACACAAAACATGGGAAAAGCGGTGTTCCTTTGCACGTCTGTCGAAGAGAACTGACAGTCTCTCATGCAGGAGCTTTCATTATCAGCTGACAAATATGTCTTTTCTTGTCTGACTGATGGATCATTGGGAGCCAGAAGACAGAGTGAACTGGAGGTTGTGGAGAGAGTGATGACTTTTAAAGGATCATAAAGAACCTCTGGGGGACAGCTCTGTAGAGGATTATTCAAAAGCGTTTTAATTTATTGGGTAATTTTAAAGGAAGGGCTCCCCTTATCAATGAAATGGCTTCAGTCTGAATGTGAGTCCTCTGACATTTAATTTGGTTCCCCCTGAGCTCCTGGTTTCATATAATAGAAGTCACAGAAGTCTCAGGAGGATGCCATTATGAGCAATGTTGCAGCATCCTCAGTGGATACTGTGCACAGACTAAATACTCAGCACTGCTCGAAATTCTTAAAATGAAACATCAAATATCACATACTCTTTTTTTTGTCTAACTTTCATCATTGGACACCTTTCTTGTTTGTAGCTTCATGTGCTGTAATCCAACGCTTTGATCTCAGGCTGTCGGCACCATTAAAAGGACATAAACTGTAAGAGGTGAGGGGTGTTGGTGAATAACACCATTTAGCAGCTGTTTCTCTTCAGCAATTATAGCATAAAGGAGTTTGATTATAGAACAGAGTTTTTAATTAACAGTGTGAAGTGAGAATGGTGGTGAAGGTTGGGGTGCAAGCAAATGTGGAGAGGAATAGCAATGCTTTTAAAAACAGCATGACAGACAAAACTCACAAAAAGCACCACAAAAACAAAGCACAGCCAAAAAACAAGTATTTTAACATAATTTTTTTCCCTAATAAAATTACAAATAAAAGTGAAACTTTATTTATTCTGACCCCTCAGCTTCCATATTGTAGCCTTCAGCTGGAGTGTTTGTTTTTTTTCCAGAGGAGAGAAGTAGTTCAACTTGAATCTAGATGGCACAAACCGTTGTTGCAGGGCTGTTGTTGTGACGGTGCTTCAGTCTCCCCACAATTACAGGATGGTTTTTGTCCAAAAATGAAGGGATTGCATGTGTTTTCTTAAGTTGTTTGTCCAACTAATTGTGTTTCTGGCTGGCAGCACATGACAAGTCAGCGCAAATCTCACCTAAAATTTTGGATATTGCCAAGAGAGAGTGCATTTGAGTGTGAAATTAACAACTTTTAAAGGACAAATTTTTAATCTTTGCACAAGTTTTTCTTAAATGCACAAACTTATTTTGTGAGTTTTGGCAAACTTGGTACAAAATCATCTTGCTGTGGCGAATGTTCATGGGTTTAATGGATGCCATCATCTGCAGGCCTTCTTTCCCCCACTCTCTTCTTTTGCACATATGCCCCTGAGCCTGCATGTTACTTCCATCTATTTATATATAAAATCTGCATGTTTTGCTTACATGCTTGTTTGACTGGTCCAGTATTTATGCTGTTAGTGTAAGTGTAGAAAAAGGGGCATATTTTGCAATCCGTTTTACAGTCAGCAGTAAAATACATAAATACCAATAAAATTGTAATGACTCATTTGTTATTGGTGACAGGTATAAATGGTTTCTTTAGTACATTGGTCCTGCATTTTAGCAGATTTTTTTTCCTTTTCAGTGACCAGACAGAAGCAGCATGAAACCTTTGCACAGAAGGTGACTCGGATCAGCCAAGACTGGCTGGGTCTTGTTCAAAGTTCTAACCTTGTGCAAGTGAAGAAAGTCATTCAAGGTTGTACCTGCAATTTTGCTGCATACTGTCACAATACCCTGCAGCCTATTTCTGTGTCTGAGGGCAGGTGACCTGCACCAGCAGACCAAAGAAAATGTGGGAAGTGATTCGATAAGGAATAGAACATTTTTATACTGTCAACATCAAAACTTATGTTGCTGGTGAGTTTCACTTCCATGACAATCGAAATACTGGTGCAAATACTGAAAAAAGATTGTCGTGTTCCTGGCTATAAAATGCACTTCGTCTGGACCAGTGATATTTTTTTTGTACCTTGCACAGCATGCATTGTGCAGAGATGGAAGAAAAGAAAGGACACGATGGGAAGTTTGGTGTTATGTTAGTGAAAATTAGATCTTTGACGTGTTGAGAACACGGTGACTGTCATCTCGTTCCTCCCAAGCTCTGTCACAGAGCTATACTGCTCCTGTCTCATTAATGTTTGATATTCAATCTGTCAATCAGGTATAAAACAGGAGAGGGAAGCACTTTCCCTGCATGTGATGTAATACTAAATGTTTCTTTAGTGTCATAAATGCTTTCATAGTCAGTGAGCGAGTGACAGTGACCTTGCCACGGCAGAGACAAGTGAAACACCCCTCAGAATGGAAATGTCCATCACAGGCCTAATGAGCGAAGGGCAGATGATGAATCTGAATGAGGGTATTGCTGGGAAACTGCACTGAATACTTGGTAACATATTTAGGATTTAATAGCACCATATAGGCAGACAATCCTGTCTATTAATCAAGGTCATTTCTGCATCACTATGTGGGTGAGGGAGGAGGGAAAAATGTAGCACTCTGATGGAGTTTAGATCTGCTGTTGACTTAGTTTGCGACATGAATGACGCAGATGAACCTCTTGATTTATCTTTTTATTTTAAGATAAATGATCAACTTTAGATCAGCTGTTTTTCAGGCCATTTGAGCCACAATCAAGGATCGCAACAGTCACAGCAGGATTGTGCAAAGATGTAGGAGTGTCGGCCCGTTTGCAAATGCAAAAGAGGTCTTTGTATCCCCTCATGTTATGACTGTTCAGCTATGCTCGCTCTGATCTGCCAATCAGCTGATTGGCACAGCTGCATGATGTCTGGTAGCACTTTGCCAAATGTTGACTCTGCTTTAACTTTGCTGCCCGCTGTCAGCATCGCTGTATCCTTTTCCCAATACTCACATTACTCCTGTTTTCAGCACAGTGCCTGATTTAGACTTGAACAGCTCGTAATAGTGGAAACCTAAAGGTGAGTCAAATAACATGGGAGGCCAAAACGTTTGTTGACTTTTCTAGATGAAGCTTAATTATCTGATGTCATTACCACCAAAACATTTTTTCTGGTGTTATGTTTCTATCTATATTAGAAGAATGAGTTTTAATTTTCAGGGGAAAAAAAACACACATGAAGCATCTAAATGCAAATCGTTAATACTGTATGTTCAGTGTTTTTATACATGCATTTTACAATACATTGTTTACTATAATTTCCAAAACAAAACTAATGAATAGAGAACACGATTAATTATATACAATATTAATTTACCAGAAGTGCGTTTTTTTTTTTTTTTTATATAATACATCTGAATTAAATTAATTACTCATTAATCAAACTGTTTTTAAAATATTAAAAACAAAAATAACTTGTCTACTTATATATATCCCACAAGGAAACCTTAAAAAAAGCACTGATTCCAAATCAGAATTGTGAATAGTTTGTGCTCTATTATCCTTTGCATGTATGCTGCTCAAAATAAACTCTAGTGACATCCTAATTAATGTAATTTCCTATTTAGAAAAAATAACATGTACTCTCTCTAGCTAGGTTTCCATTTTCAGTCTCTCATTGCATTTTCTCTACCCAGCTGAAACCCTTAGAGATCTCAGAGAGATGAGTGCAGTCTCTCACTCCAAAGAAGCATCAGCATCAGCACAGCAGGACTGCCACGGGGCAGAGACTGACAAGAGAAACAAGCCCCAGAGCTTGTGAGATGAAACAGAATGGGGATTAATGAGCAGGTAGCTGGCTTTCCTGCAAATACTGTGAAACTCACACAAGTTGTATGTTTTTGTTTGTGCACCCCAACCCCCTCTCTGCCTCACCAAAAGAAGTCTGAGAACCACTGAGAGGGTTCACTGCTTGACTTGTAAACAAAGTCAAATCCAGTGCTATGACGGGTTTCTCAGTAAAGTAATTGAAAACAGAGAAAGAAGAGCAGAACATGCACTCTGGATTATCTTCTTGTACGACGTACTAGGGCAAAAATAAAACTCATTATGTGATGTCTTTTATAATTAATAGTAACTCAGCATAGTGCGTGTTCATCCTTGAATGGCAGGCCTATCCCATTTCCACTGGGCTCTGCTCAGCCTCACTTGGTGTTTTTCCAAAAATGAAATGATGTTCAACTCGAGCCATATGTCTTGCTATCTTTTGGAAAACAAGGAGGCTATAAATGACTGGAAACAGTGGCAGAAGGAAAAATGAAGGGGCTTTGTAATTATGCCTGGAGATTCCAGTACGCTTGACGATAATTACATAATTAATCCTCCATCGCTGTCAAGTGAGCTCTGCTCGCCTCTTTCTGTCATTGCTTCACACTTCTAAGACCATGTTCAAAAAGACATTAACGCTGCATGAGACTGAAATGCAGAGCTCTCGCTCATTTTTACTGTATGAGTACACAGTGAAGATGCACAGATTAAAAAAGCAGGGTTGTGTAACAATAACATTTAACCCTGTTCAAATCATACTGCAATGCAACACTTTGTTGCTCAGTGAATGTTGTACTGGCCGGTTAAATACATACAAGCACATGCAATGTTAGATTCCCTGCAGATGACATCATGGCACATTACAAGACAGATGAGAACATAATTGTGGCAGTGACAACTTCTTCAGTCATTCCCTATCATTTTGTAAACTACTATTCTTTTTGTTGGTGTCTTAGAAACCCTCAGTACATGAATCCCTTCTGATAATATATCATGGCCCCCTCCTGCACCTTAACACACCGGTCCCTTCACTTAGTATTGTTTATCAGTCCGAACATATGAACAAGGATAAAGAAAAAAATTCATTTCTTTCTATCTATCTTTTTGCTTTACAGGTGAAACACTTCTGTACAGGCAGACATACTTTTCTTAGTGTAGGAAATAAATAAATAAGGATAAAAGTTTACCTTTCCTGTTAAAACAAAAAAACAAAAAAAACACTGCGCATTGCATTTCAGAGAATATATAGTTGTAGTGTTTCTAAATTTCTTAACATAAATGTCATGCTGCTTCCTGTGCTGGCACTTAATGTTTTGCTGTTGTAGCTATATTACTGTGCACAGACAGACTCAGCAGTAATAATGGAAGAAGACAAATTGTGCTACTATATGTATTGTCCTGCTACGGCATTTTTCCAAAGACATTTTATGAGGATACTTTAGAGGAACCTCACTAGAGAGCATTTTTATTCCCTGGTACAAAGCTTAAATTTTCATGTAGAGGATATTTATTTGTATGGGAATAGATAATGTCAGTGTCGCCATTCCTGTATGGACCCCAGGGAGACTAAAGACCACTTTGTGAAAGATAATGGGAATCCACTAAAATAATAAAGAAAAAAGAATTTATACAAAAGTCACTGAGAAGCAGCAGGTCGAGAGGACTTTATTTGCTAAAACAGTTGAGAACATGTTTTTGGTGTTTAAGTGTTGTTGGATTGCATCTGGTAGCTAAATGTCAGAGAAATTAGAGCAGAAAAAGATCAAGAGCAACACCCAGCTGTTGTGTCATTGAAAACACAATCCAGAGATGATGCTTGATTTTGGCTTCATTCTCTCATTCCTGAATCCCTGTATCTCTTTAATGGCATGTGTGTTAAGTCTGAACAGGCTTGGTCGGAATAAGTGCATGAGAGTTCCCCTTTTTTTTGGTTTTCTTGACCTAAGTATGGTTTCAGCCCAGCAGTCCCGCCTTGGACAAGATGCCAGAACTATAAGGAAAAGTTCAAAACTGTATTTAGACTGTTAAAAATGAATGTTGACACTGAATTAAACAGAGATGACACTTTGTTTCCTCCAGCTGTGGGGCAGATCCCCTCAAGAGTATTTTAAACCAGCAAAGCTATCATTAATTATATGAGCAATGTGTTTTTCAGACATTTTGCATTCTGGACCTCAATTTTAAATTGCATCATCATGTTGTTTAGGTGAAATCAAGTTTAATCCAACTAATTTTTTGTTAAAAACTAATTTCCCCGGTTATATTCTTGTTGGTATCAGCGTTTTTTCCAACAGGGACATTGGGAAGGTATGACAGAAGGAGTTTGAGAAACACTAGTTTAACTGGCCCTGGACAGGAAAGTACCATTATGAGTGTTTTTGAAGCCAGAAGAGCTTATTTTAATTACACAAGCAGATGTGTGATTTACGTATTGCTGTACTTACCAGTTAACACACTATGATCCCATTGCTAACATCTGCGCCAGTTCAACAGAGCTGAGGAAATGTTAGATAAATAAATGTTCAAGCAAACCTGCTCAAAGTGCAAGAAAATGAGTCCATTGCTCACAAAGTGTGAAGTGTTTGTGAAGAATGTTCCTGATGACTCATTCTGGTTTATGAATCATAGAAAGGCTTCTCTTGACGCATATTAATTTCAACACTTTGTCTTACGAATCTGTTGCGATATGATAATAACCATATTAGTCTTGAAGTTTTTGTCTTTGTGAATTAATTCATGTTACTTCTCTTTTCTTTTTTCCGTGCTTGCCACACATGTCATAGTTGAAAGAGTCCTCAAGAGATTCAGCTTTTTCCAGGAAAAGACTTTCAGATTCTTCTCAGCTGTTTTTCTTTGGTGAGGGGCATGCAAATCACCTGTGCAAAAGAAAAACTCTATAAAATGTTATTCCATAATGTTACATAAGCACATATATAGAGCTTCCCTTATTTTACATACATACAAATGTATGATATTGACTGTTTTCTACTGTGTGGTTCATGTTCGTGCTGTACTTTGGTTGGTACTGTTTGTCATATGGTTATGTTCCTGTGAAAAGGAGTTTACCCTTTGGGACAATATAAGCTAAGTCTTAGTCTAATAAATGTCAGCTGGTTTAATCATTTGCAGTATAATGATGTTTGGGGTTATTTCACTTTGGGAATCAAGAAGAAAAATCTGTGACGCAGGCTGAGGTTATTTATTTTAATAGATATGTGAAGTCACAAGGCACAAAGAGTCCAACATAAAGATTCTATTTGACACAAAATGGGAAATGTAGGACTCGTTGGGTAAGATTTGGCCCTGTGATTGAAGGAAACATTAACCTGAAATCTTCTCCTGATGCTCTGTTTTATTGATCACAACAGTCATGTGAAAAGAGAAAGAGATAATTGACTAATATGGAAAAATACCAAATAAATGCAGTACACACATTAAAGACACACTTGCTGCTCTGCTGTGAAGTGCAACCTGAAAATAGCATCAAAATGCTGATCACAGCCAGAGAGTGCACCAAACAAAACAGTGTTTCATCTCAGCACCTCTGTCAGCATATGTTCAAATTAAACAGTCAGGGGAGGCTGGCTGGATGTAGCATTGTAATTTAGTGTCATCCAAAGCATGTGATTACGCAGTGATTAGCAGAACAGTAATCTTAGCTTTTCCAAAAGTGAAAGGGCACCCCTCACTGTGACAGAGCAAGCAAAATTATTAAAACACAATGCAGTTTTGACTGAATGAGTGAGCGCATGTGTTATCTGTTTAATAGGAACATTATCAGGTAAGATAAAACTCATATTAACATGGTATTATTATATTAATGTCAGCACTGATCAAAGCCAAACATGCTTTTGGAGCCCTCATCTCAGATACAGAGCTCAATAAGAATCTGACTTCATTTCAAGCAGCAACAATATGATTTCATGCCTGAGCTAAAAAAATTAAACCCCTGCAGGTTATTTCCATGATCCACAGAAGGGCAGAAATTCAGTATGAAGAATCAATAGTGCTAAACCAAGAGAGTCCTGGATGGCAGTCTGAGGGAACCTGACCTGATAAGCAAGTTAACTTCAGCAAGTTAAGTTTAAAGGTGGAAAAAAAAAAGTGCTGATTAAAATTGAAGTCTTATATAACTTCCAGCCAACGGCAGCAGCACTGATTACCCAGCAGCCCTCCTGGTGGGAGAAAAAGAGGAAATCAGATTTCAAATAGTTTGAACTGACTTTTGTGACCTTTACTTCGACCCTTTTGGCCTTTCTGAAATGGGTTGCAATTGCTATAATATCAAGCCACTCAACATGCAGGTGTGATCAACAGATCGTTGCAGTATCGGTGACCTGGGATGTAAGTGCAATCCCAAGTGCAGCCTTGTGCATTGTGGTTGGGAGGAGAAGCATCTGGAGCAGAAAGAATACATTATTTGAAAGAGGAAGACAATATCAGCAGGTGAAGACAGGGTTACTTCAATAATGCCAAAACACATCAGCTCGTATTTTATCTGAACGCAGCCGACAGGTAAATGTCCAGTGGGGGAGGGTCCAGGATGGCCGCTCTGATGAAAAAAAGAAGGGAGAGGAGTCACAAAAGTGCAAAAATGTAACCTCCTATTTATTAGATATTAGGAAGGTTGAGGTAGAAGTTTATAAGATTAATTTAAATTCAAATTTAAGAAGATGAAAATAGGCCATTAGGCTTCAAATGAAGACAAACCCCACTGTAACAATCCTGTTAACAGACCAGAAAACTAAAGAAAACCACCATTTTTAATTATCCAGGTTTAAAGTACATCTATAAATGTCTGTATGCATTCTATCCACCAAAACACCAAAATAAAAGACATTACATTAATGTATGTTTTAAGTATAAATTCAGCAAGGGTTGAAGTCTCCTTATTGCTCCTCACAGATCTGGTGTTTTCGTCTGCTGACACTTTTTATCTTTTTGGTTGTTAGGAGACTTCAGTGAATGTTTACATCTCATGCTTCATATGCATCATGATTTATTTTCTCTGTTTCCATTGCACTTTGTGACATGTGCGTTCACTAATGCACAAACTTTTCCACCTCACAGAAGCATAAAAACTTTTTTGCAGCAGTTAAAGATTTGTGCAGATTTTTGCTGTTTTTTCTCAGGTTTTTTAAGCAAAAATGTGCATTGAGAGAGGTGAATAAACCCTCCTTTTTCATCTTTGGTACATAATCACACTTTGTACAATTCCAATCTCCTTGTCAGATGCAGTAATTGAGCTCACAGGATTGGACCCTGTAGTCTTATCAAAGACTGTGTCTTGACCTCCTTTAATTACTAATGTGGTTTGGCCATCTTGGTCTGAATCAGCCCCTATCAACTCTTGCTTCACTCTGTTATTTATACCAGGACATAATTACACACATATATCTGAATCTGTGTAATATTTTATATCTATATTAGTCTATATCTGTATATAGATATCTAACAGTCTATATATAGAGAGAGAGAAAAATATTTTTTTATATGCTCAACTCAGTCTTACCCCATGAGAGCCTTCCATTAGTTCCATTAGCTTTTTGTGACTAATGCTGTGCGGAGAAAAGCTAGCTCAATTGGCACGGTGTGAGTGAAAAAGGGATAATGGAAAATGCAAACTACAACAATAATGCCATTAGAAATGACTTAGTTCTGGTTCCAAACCCTCTGATTAAGAACATCATCTATGGCCCTGGACACACTCTCATGGCACATTTATGATAGATGTGTTGCTGTTTGTTGCTGTTTGTTGTTGTTGATGTTTGTGCGAAATCTCCTTAAAAGTCTATGCATTTTATTGGTGTTCTCCTCCTAAAACCTTCATCCCTCCTCTCTTTAACCTGGTTGAAGAATAGAGATTGATTGATATGAGAATAGAGATCATGTTATCCTTGTGATATTTTGCCACATTTAAGCCCACTGAGATTGCAGGTAAGTATCTTAGTTATTTACCTCTCTGAGCGAAACAGTGCACATGATATGGTATTAACTCAGTGCAGTCCTCTCAGTGGTATAATGATTGGCATGCCTCCATGAGTCCCAGCCAGGTTGTTAAGCTGAACTCCTCCTCATGGCCAGCTGTATGGATGGATGTCCAGGGGGCATCTAGAGATTGGGCCCACGTCTACGTATTCATGTCAGAGTTATTTAGCCCTTTCTGATGGTGAATAGATGGAATTGTATTTTACAGTGCACTGGGTCAAGGGAAAGGATCAAAAATACATTCTGAAATTTTCATTAAAATTATATTTTAAAGATGATAATATGATCTGCTCAAAGCTTAACCAGGAAAGATGTTCAATATTCAAACAGAGTTTCACATAAGTAGGACATATCTATGTGCTTCAGTGTATTTTATAATCTATTTTAATATTCAACTATTATTAAGTCAGTACATCTGCTCTCCAATCCTCCATTGCTGAAGTGTTCACCAACGTGCAAGGGTTGCGTGAGCCTTCACTCCGTAGACCAGCTTCTGTTTCACTTGCCCAGTGATGTTAAGAATTGTGCTCAACCGGTTTCGACAAGATGCCAGCCTTACAGTCTGAGATCTGATGTGAAATGCATTGATATGAACACAGTGTCAACATCAAAGTTCCCTCTGATTTACATGACCTGACATTCCACACAGCAGGATGCTTTAAAGGATCCACAGCTTTTTCTGATACCATGAGTATACACTCGTTTTTCACATTTTGCATTAACAAACCCACAGCAGAGGCAGCATGGAGGCCCTCATTCTTCCCTCCACAATGAGGGCAGTCCCTTAGTGACCACCTCGCTGAGCACTTTGTGACAGTCCCTAAAGGCTACAGTGTGGCTCCAGCTTCCAGTGAACATTTTAGAGCACAGCATAGAGTGGAGTTCAGCTAAAGCTGCTGACCTCAGCTCTCTAACCTTCCCCATTAGCAGCCCAGATACAGTATTTCTTTGCTCTTACCAGAAGCTAGCTCCAGGGTTGGTGCATAAATTTAGCGTTGGTGGATGTTTGTTCTAATTAGATTTATGGGTAGGAAATGTTTGGAGAAGCAAGACAGTGCTGTTTCATTATTAAGCTCAGAATCAGGTCAGATGAAAAGAGCAGCAATGAAATGCACTTTGATATTTATGAGCTCTGAGAGGGAAACAAGGTACCCAGCTGTAAAACTTGAGTATACAGTCATTTATTAGGAAAGAAAGCCAATAGGACTGATTTATGACCGTGAAACTGTAACACATGAGGGTCTAAAGATATGCCGGAATTGACCATGAAAGTGATTTTAAAAAAATTAAACAATGAAATTATGTTGAAAAAATACATATAATAATATTCTGTAAATAATGAGGTGCCTCTTTAACTAACCTGTGTTTCCCTTTCAGCTTAGTCACACTAGGTGGCAGTAATGCACCTTAACGCTGGTTGCTACCTGCTATAAATATAAAACGGAAAATATCATTATTTTTAATTGTTCATTTTGTACAGTTTTGTACATTTATGGTTGCAGAATCTTTGACTTCATTCATATTTGAATACAATTTATTTGTCAGGAAGTTACAAACACACAGTAAACAAAGCTAAAGGTGAATTCAGTTGTTAGCAATTCTTTTCAACTAAATTCTTTTGATCTAACGTATTTTAGACAATTAACTTCACAATGAAGATCTGAGATCAGGACAGCTGAAAAAATATCCTAGGAATCTCTGTTAATTATTAATAGTACGTGCATAAAATCCAATAAGAATACTGATATTAAAAACCCAATTGCCAGAAAAAATGTACGATTTTCCAAATGATTGACAGATTGAAACTTAATGTGATTTTACTTTCCGCCTCAGTTTTCTATTGACAGCTCTAGCAAGGTTCCACAACAATATGTATTGTCTTAATAATTTGAATTTTGTCGCCATAAACACAGCTGAAAATTGTCCTAACATGTCAGTAAATGAACTTGCTGGTTTTGTTGGCTGAAACAAGAGGAGAACAAGTCTCAGTGTGGTGTGTTGCTTTGCCGCAGTCTAACCCAGCCATCTTGCAAGCATCATCTCCTCCTTCGGCTCATACAAATGTAATGTGAGCTACTTTACATCAGTATGTATTGTAGAAATGATGATGTGATACATATGAAACTCACAGAATGTTGGCAGAACAATGCCAACATTTTATTCTGGCAACTAGGCTGATATGAACCTGCACAGCTTCATTTCTTGCACCTTAATTGCATTTCTTCTTGTAGTTTTTATCTGAACGTTTTACTCATGGTTACACCCTAACGCAGTGCTGTTATTCAAGCTCTCAGAAAATTTCAACATGTCTTTTTCTTATCTACTGCACCTTCTGTCTAGTAATAAATTTGTGGCGTGATCGGACCTCTTGATAGGCTGTAAACTCCCTAGAGAAGCCCGTCATGCTCTGTTGCTTTTTGTGATACTGCACAGAGAATAAAAGATATACTGAAAGACGGCTTAAACATAATTAGTTTCAGCAGTCATCTCACTGAGTCTGGTCTCTCACAATCCCATAGAATCATAGAATTTGCTGCAGTCAAAAATTAAGTTCATAGTTAATTGAGCTTATCATTTAAATATAGAAATGAGATGGGAGGCTTTAACCCAGTAAATCAACATTAGCTTATCGTTCATAACAATTGTAATAAAACATTTCATGTTTGTGTTGTAGGCAAGACCACTATTGCAATATCAACCATCACATTTAAAGGTGAAACTTCCTGATTGTTATTTGCAAAAATGCCTACTTTCTGAATTACACTTTGCAAGAAAAAACACCAACAAGCTTTAGGACTGACATTATAGTATTCATGTGACCACTGTAATCACCAAGAGTTACATAAGCTGAGGAGAAACTATAATAACCACTTTGCTAAATATGTTGTTTAGCTTGCTATTTCCTTTTGACACGTAGTTTCTTGCACCATGGTTTGCTGCAGTAAACTGAAATAGAATAACAAGAGTCCCACCTGGCTGTTGTGAGACTCAGAGGAGTCAGCTAATTGAATAAGCCAAACACTACAATTGAGTCTTGCAATGTGACCTCATACAGACCACGGCACATCCATTTAGATTCCATCTGCTCTGAATTAAGGATGTGCAAATTCTCATTTCTGTCCCTGCTGCTCCAAGCAAAACAACCACTGTTGATCAGACTCCCATAAACACTGCCAACTGCCTGCATGAGACGGAAACAGCTGCCAGGGAGTTGCAGGTGAAATCAAAGTACATCATGGAGCTTTAGAGCAACTATTTATATTGAGCTTTAACATCTGCAATTTCATACATTGCAATGGGCTATTCAGTAAAGGCTTTTTTTCAAATAAAATCCAATCATAAAGTCGGATTGAAATTAACATTAATGCACATAAGAAGCTTCAGACAAAATAAAAATAGAGTTTGTAAGTGAACAAAATTAACATTGCCCTTTTTGTTTGTTTGTTTGTTTGTTCGTCAACCTTTGTCAGACATGTGACATGTGACTATGATCAACACTGAGGCCAACCCTGACTTCAATGTCATGCAAGTGATCATATCTCAAATCCTCATGAGAGTTTCACACTCTTGACTTTAGAACCAGACTCTGGTTTCTTCCTCTTAGAGTTGAATGCACAAAGCCTTATTAGCATTACACTATGAATAATGAATGACCACAGAGCTCTATATAAAGGCTTATGTTTTTCGTGTACTGTATTATTAAACAGAAAACTGTTTTGCATGCCATGCTGCAACAAGCCAGTTTCTGATTGTTTGAAGTCTCATCATAATATTGGATACTATATACACTATACATATATATAACTTTTCTAAAATATTTACTGGATCTCTATTGAATTCTGCTCATGAAAAGAAGAGAGCTGACATCCACATTATATGGCTCATTTACTTTTGCAATGTTATTAAGCGTGGCTGAACATGGGCAGCCAGTAAACATGCAGTATGTAAAAGGCCCAAAAACACCAAATGTTTATTTCACGGAAAAAAAAAATAAAAAATTGACCCAATTACAAATTTTAAAAATGCTGTTATGTTTGAGGGGGCATGACGCAGTGCCGTTTTTGACACTTAGTGTGTCTACAACCCATGACAAAACTCCCTGCAGGCCAACACATGAACAAGTTTTAGACCAGGCTCTTCAGTTTATTAGTTGTGCCCTGCTGAATACACTTAAAGCTGTGAGGCCAATTAGGCACATTTGCTATTTTCCCAGCCTCGGTGCCGGATCATTGGAGTCATTTTTTTATGCCTATGCAAACAAAAAAGACCATGTTCATTCTTAAACTGTACTTACAATTAACAAATTACATGACATTATATATTGAATTAGAGGAAATGAGGCTCTGCTATGGACATCAGAAGGCAAGATTCACAAGAGGAGTCTAGTATCACCTGTATGACCAGTTAACTGAGCCAGCTTAGATACATACTTACTTATGATAAGAAACTCAGGAAATCATTCAGTTCGAGTGAAAACAGAGAGGGATTTTTTTTGAGTGGGGGTGGGCTCTGGGTATAAACAGTCACTCTCAATAGCTTGTCTCGGCAATTAGGCGAAAAGACACTTGGAACATTTAAAGCCGCTGCATGCCTGCTTTTTTTTCACACTGGCTTTGATATATCAGACTCTTTAAATATATCTGAGGACTCTTGGGATATGCCTGATGATGTGCGGAGTGTCTCACAACAAATGGAGCGCTCATCAGACAGAAGTGTGTGTGTGTGTGATGTTGCAGAGAGAAATAAAGTGAGAGACAGGAAGTGGGCTGGAGATGTCATTCCATGTGCAGCGCTGCAGTTCAAAGTCCACAGCCCACTCACGTCATTCAGACACACGAAAGAAGCCACCCACGGCTAATTTTTGTAATTGGGAGCAGGGATGGTGGATGCCTCTTTGACATGCCTCACCACACCCAACTATTCCTCCACCTCTTGCTCCAACAGGAATGGAAGGCCATAATAACTATAGAAGCTTAATGCTATCATCAATGTAGCTGTTAAGCTACATGCATGCACAACATACCACATGCAAAAGCAGCTGAATTTCAGCAGACATGAATAAGTTCTGTGCAGGCTCTGAAATTGGTTTACTGCTTTTTCTGGCTGGGCTTTGATTGGTCAGACATGAAAAAGCAGTGACACGGCTCTTTGCGAGCATCAAGCTTCAGTACAACAATGTGACTGAGTTTCCTCAAGCGAAGCTGTGCACCATTTGTTTTAAAATTTAACAGACTGTCAATGACCATTTACACTTCGTCTCTACTTTATTTTGTGGATGCATCAACAGGCGTTTGCACAAAATCAGTTTTTGTTAGTTCAAATGCAATGAATACACTCAGTTGTTATCACTAACTGAGTACATGCGTGTGTTTACTCGCTCATGGTTTGCCTACAGTAAACTGGGGTCAGTGAATCACCACCTCCTACTCTGGTCCCCTGTGTAAGGCTCTTCCCAGCGTGTTAAAACTTAACTTTCTTTTAAAGAGTGGAAAGAAAAAGCTAAATAATCATGAATTTGGTAGCTGAGCATGTGAGCCTTAACACGTAATGAAATTATAGCAATTATATGATGTATTGTCCTGTCAGCTTTTTTTCTGTGTTACATTAGAATAACAATAGCTACCTAATGTTACATGACAGCCATTAATCAGACTAAGACACAGAGATTGAAAAAACAAAGGAGGCTTAATTACCACCAAATGATAAAAATCTCTAATTACTTAAGACTGGATGCTAAATTACCCCTCGCAGAGAAAAGACCCTCTCTCTTTGGCTGTAAGAACATATAAATATTCTCATCATGTTCAGTGCATCTCTAATAATGTTGATTCACCATTGTGTCCTATACTGCGAATGCCACGGGGTTAGAGGGGGTGATAGCTGCACTAAAGCCAGCGTGCTATGAAATAGCATATTTAAATGGCGCTCCATTTATGTGGAGGGGCCAGTTTAAATGACAGCAGAGTCTGAGCAATGACAGATGCATTCACCAGCAGTGAGTGTATTCACAGACACAGCAGACACTTCTGTGTCTTGCAGTGAGCAAGATTGTCTCTGCCTATAATATGATGATTGCACTAAGAAGCAACTGGATTCAGCTGAAGCAGATGTGACAATGGTTTGATATTTAGCTACATGTAGCTTCCCCCACTGCAATATTTCCAGTCATTTATCAAGAGTCATTCCTTTTACTTTTAGGAGGATATGTCAATTTACATTTTACAGACTATGTAAAGAGAAAGGCTCTCAGAATAGTTGTGGAATAAAGCTGTGTGTGAGTGCCATACACTGACTTAGGGATATGACAGACCAGTTTGAAAATCATATGTCAATATAAAAAAATACACCTGTCATTGAATTTCATCCCTTTCAGCAGATCTCATCCATAACATTCATTGAAAGTCTTATGCCAAAGTTTAAGATTGGCTTCTTAACTGGAGCAGGTAAAATGAGTCCTGCCATTGTCAAGATTTAATGAAAGCATGTAGATACAGCTACAGCTCAGTGTCTTTAAAACAGAGCAGAGGGTAATTTTGTAGTGTGATGACTAAACCACAATTGTATGATATGTAAAATCAAGGTTGTAGATTCAAACTTAGTAGATTCAAATTGCAGCAAATAATTACCCAGAAGGAGCATTTACATGAAAAATATCAGCATACGGAATTTGTCTTTATGATAAAATAATCTGTTTTACAACAGCTGAACCAGGAACATATCTAGTCAAAGACTGGGACTCTGGAAGAAACCTGTGTCATGAAACCCTGCACTTGCATAGTTTAGGTATAACCTGTAAGGAAAAGTATTTTATGCTAAAGTAATAAAAAGCGTCTTTTATCAGACGACTGGCAATACTGTGTATGCAATGTCCCAGAGACCATTGTAAGTAAAATTAAAACTCTCTTCCCATTAATTTAGACAGAGACCAGGTCTTGTTAGCCCAAAATAAGTGCCCAAGATCTTTGGCAATGTGGCAGGCTGAAGGAGAGCCCAGGTTGAATCCCAGACTTCCAGGTAAGGGTCTCACACACACTGACCAGAGCCGGGTTCGTTGGCAAGGTAGCCAGGGTGTGTGTTTACTGGGAGGCATTTCTAGTGACAGGACCTGTCGACTGACCCACCAAGATGGCTGCTGAGTGGCAGGACTTTGACTCAACCTTGGTTAATTAAGAGACAAACGTTTACAGAAATGAAATGATTTATCCAAAATAGTAGAGTTTTAGAAATATAAGATAACATGTCAGGTCAGAACTTCATTTATGAGAAATGCCAGCATTTGCAGACTTTAAATAATCAACGACACCTTTCACATCCTCGTAGCAACAGGCTAAAAAAACGCTGTTATGAACCACAACATAATCAATGACAGATCAGCAACAGACTTCTTTCTTATTTTCATGCATTGATTGCAAATAATTTCTCCAATCAATATTCCAGCTGTAATCAAGTCAACAGTCTTCACACTTCTCATTCATCTAATCATGTCAGAGAGAAAGACACTGGCATGTGGATTGAACTTTTGAACCACGTCACTGCAGATCCTTTCCCTGGAGCTGCATGTTGCACAACACCACAGATAGCTCAGTGTGGGCTGAGTGATGTATTACAGAGGGAAAGCTGCTCATGAGGTTGCTAGACTTGTTGGATTTTACACACTGCGGATCTCCAGGTGCCAGGACTCATGAGCTTTAGGAAGGGATTCATCTTTGATCTTGCCTTCTCAGCACTTTCCCGTATATCCATCTCAGTTCACCAAGGTTTTTACATTTAGAGAGTGCCAAAATTTTGGGAACACGACACAATAAGTCTGGCCACAAGTTGAAATTTAGAATGTCAGGAGGGATTTTTGTATGTTAAGTAGAGCTTTGAAAACCTAATTTATGAATTATGCTCATACATGTTATACTTGTTGATTAAAGCGTGCAGAATAACATGTTAATATGTAATTTTAGCAACATAGTCCCTCTCCTCCCCTCCCCCTGTATTTTTTACAAAGTCTTATCTCCTCCGTGACAATTCCGTGTCATTTCACTGTTGCCTGATGTGGTTTGTATGTCGTCCTTATCAGTTCTGATGACCAGACTTAAATGCAAACTCTTCTTTGATGCTCCCAGACATCTCGGACCCTTCCTCAGAACCAGCAGAACAAACAGCTGAATCAGATGACTGGTGCCTCTGTGGATCTCAGAGGCTGCAGAGGAAATGTCAGTGCAGTTTAAATTACGCATGATCAGATAAATGGAGCTGCTTTATTGACATTTCTAGCTCTTATATAGATGAGGTTTTTTTTCTTTCCCCTACAAAAATGCCAAGCAGGTTTTGGGGGTTAAATTTGGCACAACAAAGATGAAGTTTAAAAGTTTTATTTGTTTTTCCATTTATTTGTATTTATTTATTTTCTTATTTATTTGTAAAGCAATCCACAAAACTTATATATCTCATGTCTGTTGGCAACCAGTTGAAATGTGTCACTGATTGAATGTTTCTCTTTCAAAATAAGGCTCTTCCTCCTTATTGGCAATAGCCTGTGAGGCACATTTAAAAATATATTTGTAAATACATAAGACAGCCTGATTAAAGAGATTTTTATTTTTTATTTGTTTTACTTTAGGCCTTTTTCCTGGGAGTTCATTACGTATGAAGTGCAAATGACTGGGAGTGGTCCACAAAATGTGTATGAGACCACCTGTTAACTGTTGACTTTTAATTTGAAACTGGACCCACAATGGAGACACAGACCACAGGAGAATGGTTAGCAAAAAGGGATTAATTGTTGTTGATGCCGATGATATGAATGTTGAGCTGAAGGCAGGGAGGGGAGGGAAGGCAGGTGGCAGGCTCGGGGAATAGAGTTTGTAGAAGGTGAACAGATGGTAATGGCGGTGTGGTGGCTGTGGTGTGGCTGAGAGGCTGGAGCACAAGGTAGGCTGATCTATGCTTTCGAAAGTAAAGGGGTTAGTAGAGAAATGATGAAGCAAAGACTCAAAGAGAATGAGCAAACAGTAAATTTGCATTGAGCTGTAGAGAGAGATACTACTGGCAGAAAAATCTGGCCATGTATGACTGGGATGACAGAGGCTTGTATAGTGGTAGATGTTGAGATGAATCAAACGGCAGGTGAGAGAAACCACGCCCACACTACACTCATGCAAACACACATGCACACACACACACACAGACAGGAAGAGCACAAGAGGAAAGAGAGAAACTAAAAGCAAAATATAAAATACAAGGTCACGGACAGAGCCATGACACCGCCTCCTGTGAACTGTGGTGTGATCCCCTTAAATGTGCAAAAAATATGAGAGCGCCACTCTACACACCGGTTATTGATTAATATGATTAGCTGGCTGTGTATTACTTGTTATCTTTCTTACTTAGACCATTATGTCCAACATAAACACCATTGCAGGTCATTAAAACATAAAAAATGAATAGTTTATGTGCATGCACACATTAGGAGCATAGCTCAAAATCCTGCCTTTAGTCATTAAAAAACATCAACAGAAGCATGTAAAATTATGTTTGTTACAAAACTGTACATTTCATAGATGGTATGGATGCAAGTTCTACAGTATATTGATAGTAAAGAGAGGTTATTCATGTGAAACTGCACTCAGTAGAGAATTTACAGCAGATATTCAACTGAAACTTCCAGTAAGAAAGCCCTCAGTTCAGCATGACACAAAACACTAGCACAATATTGCTCTGTCTCTGCAGTGTATTGTAATTTGTTTCTAGTATTGTACCATTGTTTAACATGAATAGGGACTGGGAAGTGAAATACAAAAGACAGAAAACCTATTGCTCGGCAAAAAGTAATTTCAGGCACTGGAATTGATCAATAAACCTGTGAATTCCCTATAGACACGGGCAGCAACATCCTGCATGTCTCAGAATACAAAAGAATGACTTATATTCAAAATAAAATGGAATGAAATGTTTTGCTTTACATTTTTATTTTGCATTTAATTGTTACTCTCCTGCCATCATTTTGGGGGGAAAAAAAACAAAGAAGAAACTTGTAATTGCACCTTATGCAGTTTGATCCCCTGTAATTCATGTAACAGTGACCGGTGACTCAGGGTTGATTGCTCTCTTTGTTGATATGATGCAGTTCATGTCTCTTATATCATCCATTATCTATTGTTTAATGGTGAGTCACCACAGTCTCCCGACAAGAGCAGAACATTAGAGGTGAGGCAGCCAGCCTCTCATTATTCTGTGAAGCACAAGCACAAGGAGAGAAACCAAAAAAAAAAAAGAAAGAAAAAAAATGTCACTCCAAAACACGCAAAGACAAAGACATGCAAACTCCAATGCTGCCATAATTATCAGTGGTGTGGAAGACATTGCATGCAGACACGTTCATGTCTGACATCAGCTGTAACACTTCTGCTTAGCCTTGAGCATTGTCTATTTCTGAGCTCCTCTGACAAGTGATCTGATTGGTTGAGGTGAGTGTGCTGTTTGGTTATGACTGAATAAATCCTCCTCAGCACTCTGCAACTGATCCCAGTCTAGTAATGAGCATACATATTTGTGTTATTCTGATATCAATGAGAAATACTAATGATTATGATAATGATAATGATGACTGTCATGCTGATTGTGAGAATAAGGGTGATGATGATGATGTTGGTGATGATGAGACTGTGGTTTTTAGCTGTAGCTCCCAGTAATCCCAAATGCAATTTGAAAGTAATTACATGATACAGTTGGGATGTGGTGCGCAGCGGTTTTCCTGCTCTGCTGAGTTGTATTTGTCTTAATGTGACGGCTTCCCAGCACAGATCCGTCAGACCACACAGCATGTGTTTAATAGTGTTTGCATGGAAAGGAAATTAATAGACGAAGAGAACAGAGTTCTAACCCAAAGGCCAACATTTTTAGTACACTGCAAAATCTTGTAATGAATGTTAACAGTCAAAAATCTATTCTAGTGTCTTTTTGACTAATCGACACTGCCACTTTGGTGCGTTTGTGAAAAGAACAAGTCATCTTATAGCCTACACCCAGCTTGGAGACATAAAGCATGTCTGGAGAATGACATTCACAATGTAAGTCAGGGTCATTGGTCCATGGAGCCTCATTGTAAGTAGGCTGTTTGGGGCCCTCAGCACAATGAAGATGATTTACCAGGTTTGACAAGTAATATTTGAGGGGTATTTACTTAAACTGCTTCAACTCATGTTTTTGACAGCTTGCGATCAGGACAATACAGTATTTCCCTAAGGACCTCGAAGGTCTTTATGACATTTTGAGGTGTTTTGTCCTTTTTGGTGAAAATGTGCTTCACTGCACCAAGGAACATGTACTTTCTCAGCATTAAACTTGCAATTATATTGAGAACTATTCGTGCACAACATGAAGATGTAAGTGTTTTCATAGCCTGGAATACATTCTAACCTAAACTGTTCTACATAATACATATATACATTATATATTCATTTCAAAAAATAAATATTTATCAATAAGTCTCAACCTGAACAGAAAAAACTCTTTTTTTAACAAGAACAATGCTGTCTCTTCCACCGGAGTCAGAAATGTTGTATCTTAGTTTATAATTGTTATGGTTGGGCTTAGGATTAAGGGGGGGTTACATCTTATAGTTATAAACTGTGGAATCAGCTTTGTTGCATTCATATTTATGCAAGTCCCAAGCTGGTTGAGTCATGTCATTCCTAATAAAGAGCAAATCACAATTCAAGTTTACATTAATTCATCATTTAAATATAATTGTGATCAAACTTAAACTACGTCCCAATACAAAGACAACTGGAGCTCAGACTTTACAAAAGACCCATCTGAAGTTGTTTCTAATGCAACAGTGGCCACAATGCATTAAAGCAAACGCTAACATTTAGCCTCAGGTAGGTTTTTTTCACAGGGGAGAAAAGGGGAACTATGGCCCGTCAGGAGATAAATTGTACCTATAACCATTTAATCATGAGCACACTACTGTGTTACCGATTAATGTGCCTGCATTCAGTAGTAACACTGGTTATAAAGCCTTGAATAAGTCCCTTTATAATAGCAAAATATCTCTCAGCAATGTGCATAATCAATTTAAAATAAATTAAGCATATCTTAACCTTAGATTTCCAACCAACATTTGAAAAGCACATGAGATAGCTAAAAAGACACATTTAAGCAACTTACTTTTTAGGCATTGTAGTGATGGATGAAGTTGGATGTTACAGTGGTCAAGTCACTGACATTTCAGCTGTTGTTCTCTCCTTAGTATTTTCATCATGACCTAATCCTTACAACCATTTGTTTTTGCTTTGAACTGGCATCCTTTTGGACTAGTTGCCTCATGTATCATCCTATGCCGGTCATCCACATTCTAATAGGTTACTGTGTTTGTGCACATTCACAAGAAATCACCAAATCGAGTTTGAAAAGCAAAATTTAACTTCAAAATATCTAGAAAAATGCAGTTATTTGTTAAAAGAAAGTCCTTTTGTGTCACAGGTTTCAAGTTAAAGAAAAGATCTGAGTCAAGGTCGAGTCGAGTCTTTAATTTGTAACTAAAGTTTGATTCAAGTCAAATCATGGGACTTGTCCCTCACCTCTGCATTTTTCTGTAATGTCTTATAAACCTTGGTGGAACAACAAATGAGGTGTCCTGGAACAAAGTGTCCACATAATAATGTCAATATGTCAGTAGTTTGAAGAAGTAAATACAGTCAACTGTGGCTGTGCCGGAGAGAACACTGGCAGACTCTGTGCTGATAGCTTGTATTTGTGAGATGAAACCCTTGTCAAAGAAGAATGGCAGCAGCATTTTCAGAGCTCTCACATTTGAGCACAGACACCCACACAAAAAGGAATAATGGTCAGAGTTGACCTCTTATTACTCCAGAGATGGAGGTGTTGAGGACAGCAGGAGGTGACAGCTACTTGATAGGAGACATCACCCCAACACTTGAAATATAATAGGAGGATACAAAGTGTTATACAGAACAACAGTACATACTGTAGAAGTTTAACCCTTTAAGACCTAAACAGTTACTGGCCGTTAAATTTGGTATTTTATTTATGCTTAAGAACTTTTGAATCACTTATGCAATCAGCATCTTTTCAAAAGTCATATAAACTACAATTTCTCAGCTTCTCAGTTGGATCACATATGCCTTGGATAATGTTATAAAAAGAAATGGCTGTAGCTTGCTTGGGGTGAGGGTTAGGAAAATGAAAAGGAACCGGTCCCCCACCGAAGCGGGAGCCCGGAGAGGCTAAATAAAAAATAAAAATAAAATAATATAAAATGTGTTTTTTGGTGTTTTGTTTTTGTCTATAATCCATTAAAAAAGTTTTTTGATCACTTTTTTGAAAGCAATATCAATTAATTGTAATATCATTGTAAAACAAAAAAAATGTAATGATGTTTTTTGAATATTTTTTTATGGAAATTATTGCTCTTATTGTTTGTTTATTTATACCAATTAGGGTTAGGGTTATTCATTCAAAACAAAGCAAATGTAAAACCAGGGCTTTAAAAACAGACAAGGCAGAAACTTAAGGTTCTCTTGAATCAAAAGATACATGACACTTGATGCTGACTGCTAGAACAGATTAAAAATAGAAAATAAATCATGACAGTCACATTTCCTTATATCTTTAAGGGTTACAGAGGAAGTTCAACTCCTTCTGGCTGTTAAAGCTGTTAAAGTTTTGATTTTTGTGTGGAGTTTTTTCTTTGTTGTGAATAAACAGTCAGAAATAGACAAGGTGACTTCATGTTAGCTTTTGAATTTTTCAGGAAAGTAAATTCCCAGCAGCAGAAAGAGAAGTTGTGCTTGGCAGAACAGGCAAAAGAAGAACAGGATTCATCAAAATTAAAAGTATGTTGTTTGTCCATTTCCCCAAGAACAACACGTACAACCGACAGGATGACACTGTCTGAACCTTTCAGAAAAAATAGTGTTAAATGATGTGACTGCTATTGTTAAGGTTTTTTTGGGCTCATCCACAAAAAACAAATTGGTCAGGTGTTAATGAAATGATCATTTAGGTTAAAATAACTACTTTGTAAAGGTTAGTGGGGTCTTTTGTTGCCATGGTCACAGTAGAAAATGGGTACCGGAGCACCCTCATATGCTTCCTTTAATTGTGCAAACAGCAAAGTTGCGCAGAGAAAAGGTCACAGAGCGACATCAACACAGGAGACAGAGGTTTTGTGTCACGTCTCTTATGTAAATGTTGGCTTTGTTTACAATGAGTAGTTTCTTAAATTTAATCCTGAATCACTGAGTCTCTCAGATCAACAAATACCCCTCACTGATGATTACAATCAAAGAGCTTGTCAAGTTTTCATTGAAGTTATTTTAAAGTTCCTTCTCAATGCCCAAGACACAATAGAATACTTAATTTAATTTTCCCTTTGAACAAAATTCATCTTTTCACTATGAGTCAATTTCTTATTTTTTAAACACATAACTACACACACGAACACACACAAGTTTGAGCACACTCACAGCCAATATGCATTAAGTTATTTTGGAGAGATTTCAGAGCATAAAGTTAGCCCCATAGCACCAGCTAAAATTTAGTTAGCCCCATAGCGCAACGCTTCAAGCATTTAGGATAGGGACCTTGCTGCAGTTTTGCATAAAGGGTATATGTGAGTAAAGACTGATTTCAGTAGTTGTTATACCTTTGGCTTTCAAATCTCAGAGTGATTTTGAGTTTGTACTGATACCTGCTCCACAAATAAACCAATCTAATGAAAATAAAACACACGCAAAAGTTGAAAAACAAAAAGAAAAAGGGTTTTTTGACGTTATATTGACTTTCTGTGGTTTATATGTTGTAATTTCCTAGCTGTCTTGTCTTCATGTTAAATTTGGTGTTATAGTTTATGCAACATCAGGCTTCTCTGGCTTATCTAGCGAGGGCTGTACTGCAGACCTGTCGCTGCTCTTGCAGCTGGCTGAGTCAATCAGCTGACGTTCATCACTCAGAGGTTTCTTTATGTGCATTCAATGATCCTCAAAGCCAATATTCATTGTAACAGGAGTAATTTCCTACTCAGGTCTTAGTTTTTAATCATCTTCATGATGAATCTAAATCTCCCATACTGTTTTACACAGCCTTCAGTCTTAGCCTCAGCACAGACAGAGCTTCCCTCATTAATCATTTAAGGGAGGCAATTTGCAGAACACCTGTCACAAGCAGGAGGGCTATTAAGAACCTCAGTGATAGAGGAACCATGGACTTAATGGTTGAGGAGTAAAGCTCGTTTACAAAATATTGCTTTCTCTGGAGTGCTTGTTGAGTGAGCTCGGCTACAGGGCAGTTTTCTTCCGGAGGAGTGCTTACCCACTCAGTCAGGCCTTCAGGCATGGTGTCCTCAGGTAGAGTTTTTGCTTAGTCAAGGAACCCTGATTGTGATTAATGTTTGTTTTCACTTCCTTCCCGTCACCTTAAAGTCTGCACTGGAAAAGCCCTCACCAGCAAGCACTTCTGCACCACTGCAAGTTCTAATTTTGGTAATTAAAGTTTGAAGGTGACTTTAGTTCAACCTTACAGTTCTTATAAGACGGATTTCAGTATTTGGATCTATATGTTCCCATCCATCTTATTGAAGTCCATCCATCTGCTTCTTGCATCAAGCCGATTTTGAGGATTGAGGTAATACATTCAGGATTTTGGTGCTGCATTGCCAACTCTCTGAGGACGGTACAATGTATGTCCCCACTGCTCAGCATTGTCAGTCCTACAGTGCCGTATTCTCCACGTCCTTCACTGTCTTTCAGTAGTGATGATAATAGCAAGAATTGTAGTAGCATCCAGCAGACATCTGTCACAATGCATATGAAGTGATTTTGCTCTTTTTTCTACATTTATTTCTCTTTAGGATTGCTATGTTATTGTTCTTAGTGTTTTCTCAGTTTTTCTATATTAGTGCATAGTTTTATTGCACGTTTCAAGAGTGAAGTGTGTGAGTTACTGTGTTCAACTTCTGCTGATCACATGCAACACATTAACCCTAATAACCTGCACCTGCTTTAACTCTCACCTTCCCAACACACTCTGCCTTAACCAGATAGAGACAAGGATTCAGCTACGATACCCATAGTTGACTAAGGCGACAGACTGGATTGGTGAAATATGGGGGGAAAAAAATCTGGAGAGACAAAAAAAGAGACAAAAAGGAAGCAACATTTCTTTTAAAGTTGGCCCAGTACACCAAAAATGCAACAGGCTGCAACAGGCTGCATCCCTGCAAAAAAATCACTACATGTAGATAAACAAAGTCTTTTTGCCTGGCATGCTGTCTCATTAAGAACTCAATAAAAATAAGAATAAACTCGAGAAAAGCTCTTCAGTCAAAGAACCACTTTTATCCTGTTTTGAATGGAATTTTAATGGAAATGAAAATTCTTCCCATGCTGGGCTGACCCACTGAGTCAAACTGGGGTTGAGCCAAACCAGCACATTTCAACACTCCAGCCCACTTTTTAAATAAATTGGCTTGCATTTTAGTAAATGAGGGTCTTTTATGCAGTTAGACCGTGGACTCAGTCAGATGCTGACACGCTGTAACTAGCATTAGATGGCTCTTTAATTCACTTGTTAAAGCATTGAGAAGTCTTTGGTAAATGCTGCTCTCCATCCAACTAAAAAGTACCTTTAAAAGCAAAAAAACAGTCTCCCACTCCTGTTTTTCTACTCTTACCCTGTCTTAAACACTCTTCTCTTGAGGGTCCAGTCAGTAAATCCCATAATAGGGTTTGGCTGTCAAGAGACAGAGTTCAGTTTGAAACATCTGCACTGAGAAAAAAAGATGTAAATATGCTGCACTCCATTGCTTTTCAAGAAAAATAGACAAAAACTGGTATCTGCTATTTATTTTATTTATTTCTTACCTGTTGTTTTCAAGTTAATATCATTTTCAATTTTGTTTTTGCTTTTTTACAGAAAACAAAGTGTTCACTGTGGATAACAGCTTTCAAGGGACCTGAAATATCCCCACTAATATTTTCGTATTCAGAGGAGTTTTCATTTGGTGATAGAAATATGACATGACGTGCATGGCCAGCAGTCTCATTTGTATCATCTGAAACTTATTTAATTGTGCACACACCATCATGTTTGTAACATGAATCTTCTTGATTAAAGGCATAACTTGTGTTCAAAGAAGAATCAGTAGCTGATGATTTCACAGATTATGCTAACTAAAAAAAAGACACAGTGGTTTCATGAAAAATTGTCGAGCACAACCAAAACCAAAAAGTAGACGACATTAGCAACTAAAAGACAACCCCGTATACTATTGTATTGTGATTTAAACCTATACAGTTATATACATTGTCAGTAAACCTAATGAATATTATTATCCAGGGATTAATAGCAACACAATGAAGGACACTTTGTGTCTCTTTTTCCACTTTAATGTCTACAGTATGCGGCAGAACTAAAAAAAATAACTTATGCTTCTGCGAAATACCAAAAGTCACAGGCAGCACGACAAGACAGTCATGTAAAGTGTACCCTGCATTAGTCTGCAGTAACAACAGAGATGCTCTAAAATGAATGATTAAACAGGATTAATGATGAATGCACAAGGAATATAACTGCTGTTTAAAAAAGACTCTCTCAGACTGCCTGCACTGTCTCATTCATTGCACAGTATTGGACCTGGTCTTTCAGAAACATTGGTAGTTTGTTGTGCGGCCAAACTCTCACACAGATGCTGACTTGTCCTCTGACGCAGACAAATGGAGAAGGTTATTGTTGGAGTCATATTATACTCTTAGTGGTGTTGCGTCCGAAATCTAACAAAAACAAAGAGATAAATTACAAAGAGGCTCTCATGACAAGGCCATCTTACTGTGGTTTGGTCGTTATTTAACAGGAACATCACTAATACACTTAATTAGTTCTATTGAGTCCTTTTTTTTGATGTGCGTAGACTGATGAGTGCTCCATTGATATGAATATACAATGCAGACATTACTAAGCCTTTGTTAGACAGCTAATGCAGAGACAGCAGTGTAACATTTTCAGGGATGTCCCTGTCTGCAGAGCTGGACCTATCATCTCTCTGGTAGACAGGAGCCGGACAGAGCCCAGAGGAAGGAGAATACTAATTCATCGTCCAATGCACTGCCAAGCCGTTATTAATCTCCATGCAGTGGCACTGCTTTGGTATTAAACATTTATTCCATTTGCATACAAATCAGAATCCCAAAGAAATCTAATGTCAAAGCCAAGGCTGAGCTTAAAAAAAAAAAAAAAAAAAAAAAAAAAATTTTCTTTTAATATCCTTGTGGAGCTGCTGTGTGGCTCATCATTCGGCTCAGGCCTCAGTGCCTTGTCTTGTTATGTGAAACCCCCTCTGGCCATCAGTCGGCAGATAATGGACCAGCAGGGCTTAAAAATAATCACATTAAGATACGGAATTTTGTCTATTGTATTATAAAAAGGATTCATGATGAGCTGCAGATTAAGAGACATGCTGATGCTTTTTTTTTTCTATAGATATCCATTAGTATTACTTATTATTCATTGGTTAGTTCATGGTATCTTTATTGCTGTGCCTTGTGTAAAGCAGCGCATGCTCAGTTCATTGGGTTTCGTATGATCAACTCATCATATTTTATTTTATCATTTAGCTTATATGTTGAAATCCTCCTCTTCCTTTTTTTTAAGCACCTAAATGACTGATGCAGGAGTGGCAGTCGTTGCCTCTGGCAAAGTCAAGATGTAGGCTGGAGGTTGAGGGTCCTGACAAGCCTCACAGGCCTCTCAAGTGTGTTCACAGCTCAGGTCAACCGCAGTCGTCCCTAAAGGTTAGTCTGTAAGCAGGGGGGCTGGCGACAGGAGATAAGGGTGACAAACATGGAAGCCACCATGGGAGGAAACATAGCAAACATAGCAGGGCAAACAGAGGGCAAAAAGGCTGTGGTATTCCTGTGTTGTGCTGAAGTGCAAGGGCAGTGACCCTTGTGAATTGGATATGCTGCCCTCCAAAGCTTTAAAAAACTGTAGTTCTTTTGGCTGGGTGAACAGGTAAGAGGATGAAAAATTACTGTGTTTGCTGTAGGCTGTGTCCTTTACCTGCAACTCTGCAATAACACAAACTCTGTTACCTTTTTTGGATAAACCAGTAAGCTTATCTACTTTCAATTAGACGATGAATTTGGTTAAAAGTTGTATTTCCAAGAGGTTTCATGAGGAAAAAAACATTGTTGGGCTTCAAATGAGTGGATCTTTTAGGTTAGGAAACCTTTGTCGTCATGGTTACAATAACAACCACATGATTAAGGTTATGAAACGATTATAGTCATGCTTTTTCTTAAACAACATGAAGTCCATTAGTGATTTCCTGCCTTTGCAGCCTCTGTGGCTTCAGAATGTCTCCTGACTGCCTCTTTTTCACCCGAGTGAAATCCATTTCTGCCGTTTCTGACATGACTGCAGCTGCTGTTTATCTTGGAAGTACAGAAAAACTACAATATACAGTTCGAAAGGCTTTGACAAAAACAACGCCCCAAAGCACCATGCATATTTCAGGACAATTCCAGAGAAATAAATGAAAGAATTTCTCATCAAGTACATCACAAACAAAGTTAGATGGAACATCAGTACAGAACAGATTTAGATAATTAATTCTCAGAGGTATCAGATACAAAGACTATCCCTTTTCTCATTTCATATTGCTATACAAACATTCCTCATTATGGCTTTAAAGTCATCTCTTATTGGAATACTTTCTCTGCTTTCAAATAAATCTTGCTGTTTGGGACCAATCTATCTTTGAGGAACAGCTGAAATCTCACGTGTCTTCGGATTTGTTTTTTTTTTCTTTCTGTTATAATGAGGCACAACTGCAATATTGTTTCTTTAGTCTGTGTGTTTTAAGAATGTATTGCCTTCATTGTATTAATTTAAAAGCTCATTTCGTACAGAAAGCTGCTTAAGTCACATAAACAAATCTGATTTTTTTTTTTTTTTTTTTAAATAGACAGGAATGGCAGTAATTTTATCCTCAGCTCTCTCCCATTAATGTTTTAATCAGAGCATCATAATGAATGGAGAAGACAAGGTGCAGCAAGTCACTGAAATAATGTAGTGAATCTCCAAATGGCAGCATTGCCACCAGCAGCAGTGTGTTTAACCTGCATATAACACGTTTTTTTAACATGTTGTTTATCCAATTATACCAAAAGGTATGACTGGATAAACACATTTTGAGCTTTTGAAAAGAGACCAATTCAGTGATTCATTTCAGCATCCAGCAATGCTTTAAAACTTGTCTTTTTTTCTGACCCAAAAAAAAAAGAAAACTGTTTTACTTTTCTGGTATCATCACTGTGTGGGCTCGCAACAGTGAATTCACTTTTTCAGCTGCTGCAGATTCTCTCTTGTTAGCAAGGTTAGAAATTGTCTGGACAAAAATTTGGAGAGTTTAACGGGATTTTATACAGATACACATTCAGTCTGGCATTTCAAAATTGAAACAGGAGTCTGGAAGTTCTTCAAAAGCACAGAAGTTATAATACTGAATACTTCTCAATTTGTTGCCCACTCTTCAGATTTTGTTTCAGTGCAACAGTAAATGCACAGATAGCTTTATTAATTCATAAATCTGAAGCAGTCAGACATTTCTTGATGATTCATGTAATTTCTAAAACTATAAGATGGAATGGAGCCCTTTAAATAACCTTGGCCTCAGTATTTAATTCATTCAAATAAATATGCCTGCAAATGTCTGGACATAACATATGCATGAGGTGCCCTGGCAGGGCCGGAATACAAAATATTAAAATACTTGCAACACAAAGTTCTTAAGAGAAAACCACAGTGGGATGGAGGAGTTGCAGAAACATAGTGATGAGACTTGTAATAAGGGGCCTTATGAAGTCAGCAGCTCAGTCTCTGCAGGGACGTTGCATCAGAAGAGATAAAGTGGCTTTGGCACAAAATAAACAAGGTGATTTTCATCTTTATTTGAATCGTCTTTACATCGAGTTAAGAAATTGACTCAACAGAAGTGATGTAAGAGATTTAATTCAAAAGGTTATTTACATAAAACAGTGATGAACAATGCATACAAGTTCCTTTACCGAATTTTCCTTTTGTTACAAGAGCCTTTAGAATAGAACAGAACAGAACAGAATATATTAAAATAAAATAGACTATAATAGAAATAGAACTGAATACTCCTTATGCATACTTCTTTTGGTCAATCCAATTATCATTGGTTGTTTTAACTGTTAATTAGTCTCATAGATGCTCACTTGTTTGCTTATAATCCATACCACTGTGACTCAGTAATTTCATCTTTTCAATTAAATGCTCCGACAATTCAATAAAGGGTTTTTTGAAACCTTTGAGAACAGGGAAGTAAAGAAACAGGCCTGAAATAAGTAAAGTTATTTCTATTCCTGGCTTAATAGAATAATATATCTAAAAACCGCTTTGATGACAAGTTAAAAGTGTAGGAAGTGGTTATACAACATTGATCTTAAACTGCAAAAATCAAACCTTTTTTCTTTTTTTTTTAAATTTTTTTGATTTGACAGGGAGATTGAAATTTGCAAGACACAGGAACCAGCAGTACATTTTCAAGCAATTTTCCCTTATATGTTCTGAGGTAAAAAAAAAAAACAAACAAAAAACATAACATTGCTATAACAAAGTTTAGATCTTCAGAATCAGAATCAGAATCAGAATTCCTTTTATTGTCATTATACCAAAAAGGCACAACGAAATTAAAAAAAATAGCAGCTCTCACAGACAGTGCAAACAGAGAAGGTGCAAAATAACAAGAAATATACAGTAATTACACAATAGGAAAGAAAAAGAATATATATCTGTTAGGGCCGGGACTTTAACGCGTTAATTTCGATCAATTAATTATAAAGATTTTAACGCGATAAAGATTTTAATGCGATTAATTGTTTCCTTTCCAAGAGTCCGCATGCGGAACCTTCCTACTCACGCGTTTCTGGTACGCCGGTAAATCT
>JAQMCX010000011.1:14209356-14242661 GCA_029814765.1 Acanthurus leucopareius | reverse complement strand
AAAGATTCGCTCTGATTGGATTTCTTCCTAACTTGTCCCACAAAAAGGGTAGTTTTGATTGGATCTCTTCTCCATTCGTCCCTCCCTAACATTTTCGTCTCATTTTTATTCGTTGACCAAAATGTCAGTTACATTTCGTCTTTAAACATTTAAACAGTCCATTCCTCATGAGCCTCCATCATCATTTCTGTTTTCAGTCACTCATATTCTCTGCTTTAAGTGTGCTGCGTTCAAAGATCTGCATATTTTATCATGTAAGGTTCACTTATCTCATTACCTTTCGAACATGAACTGTGAAAGCTTTCATAGCACATTAATAGATTCCTACTTTTATCTTCTTGTGACTCCATGATACAGACATTTCCCGGCTTTTTCAGGCTCTTGCAGAGATTTTGATTCAGTCTGGTCATGGAACTGATCGCTGAGAGCTTTTTTTAATCACAGCACCTGATCCTGTTCCTCAAAGGAACATAGTTACATTTTAATCATTTCAACAGCTTCTCCTTATCAAGGAACCATAGTTTATTCAAGTACACCACTTGATGATGCTAAAACACTGCCTGGTCTCCATGCTATGTGGGGTCCTGTCACCATTAAAACATGAAGACAGTGCTCATTTGGGCTATTCTTTGGATGTTAATTGGCCTTGTGCAAAAAAATTAAGTTTGTCCCAATCTGAGCTGCAAATTTTCCAGAGCTTACAGACACAGGGTTGACAGAAGTAATGTAAAGAAGTGGAGCTTGATCCTCCATCCCAGTGGATGTTGCTTTCAGATTTGGACTTTAAATGAGAAAAGATCACCTGCTTGCAGGTGTTTGATTTGACAAACTCAGTGAGTGAATGTCATTCCAGCTTATCAAATATTGCCACTCATTTCACATCCCTTGGCATTTGATTGGCTACAGACGCAGAGGGAACCTTTTGGCAGCTCTGACCATCACATCCCTCTCAAACTCCAGCCCCTTTCACGACCATTGTATGTTTTTGCTCTCTCTGCCATGTCAGCTGGAGCAGTTGCTATGAGCATAATATTGACAAAGATGTATTTAAGTTGGAGTTGGTTGAAAGCCTGAAACGTCTCATTCGGATGATAAAGGTTACCTTCTGCATCTGCGTGAGACACCAAGGAATACTGATACTAAAGACTCACTTAACAAAGTACAGAAATAGTAAAAAGCTTTATAATATCAGCAAAGTTGACCAATCACCACCCTTTTAAACCTCAAATCCATGAATTAATCCTGTATCATATCATTTATCACAGCACACTCATATGGTTTACATAAAGATCAAGTACATGTAGCACTGAATTGTAAATTAGGACTTTGCCAAAAGAATTGCATTGTAAACCATCTATTCATAGCTGGGCAGTCCTGCTGACAGAACTGCAGGGGTGTGATTGGCATCTATTCATTTCCTCTGAACTGGGAACAAGCTAAATCAGAGTCAATCATTGACCCTTTCAGACAGATACCGGGGGCTGAATGATGCAGAGGATTAGCTTTCTCAGCCATTGCCTTGTTTACTTCCTGTATTCGTAAGGCAGAAAACGGCTGCATAAATTGCAAGAAACCATTAATCACGCCATACAATTTTCTCTCCCACTGTAACCCTTTCACATGCAAAGGCTTTCATTTCCTGTCCAATCTCTTGACAGAAATCCAATCAACGTTGGATCATAATTTATTCACACTTGGAGAGAGAATCCCCCTCTAGTATATGAAGACATCTTATTATTTTAACATACGCACACAAACACACACACACACACATACACGCACAAGTAAGACAAACTCAACATTGTTGTCATATCAGGTGGCAGAAAAAGACTGTTATTAATTTGATTGACAGAGAAGAAATCTTAAATAAATATTCATTAGTTTTATACCTGATAGAAAAGAATGGCTGTCCTTTTTCTCTGGTCTTTGTTACACAGACGACCAATAAGCCGCTTACTGACTCTCAGTTAGTCAGGATGACACCCGTGTTCACCAAGAATATCAAGGTGGCAGTGATAACCCATTTAGTGGTACTTTGCATGAGTCCCAGTCTGGGGTTTATCCATCAAAAGTAGTTTTTTTTTGTTTGAAATGTGAATGTTAACTATGTGGGATCTTCACTCTCTCCATGACTTTGAATGTTTGCATTAACAAAAATGCCATTGGGATTTTTTTTTTCCGTTGGGCTTTTGGATTAATGGTGAATTAAAGCCTCATGATAAACAAAAGGTTCTTTCTGTTAAGCAAGATAATGTTCATGAATGAACACCACTGTTGAGATTTTCCAAGTGTAAATGTAATCATTAGGGGTAAAAAGCTGATGTTAGGCTATAATCGAATTACACTCACATGACTTCAACATCACCACCATGGTATTGACTTCCTAAAATGAGCAATTTTCACAACTGATTAAATGGCAGTTTATCAGCTGACTGTTTTCTGTCACGTTTTTAATGTACAATGTCCTGCACGGACTGGGTTTCCTTCTGATATAGTTCTGCTATATTCCCTGCCTTTTGGCTCTGCCTGAGAGATGGTGTTTTTCCCCTTCTTTTTTTATTATGGTCATTTATGTTTTAACTCTTCATGTCCTGCTGTTTTCATATTGGTCGTCTGTTTTGTTGTGTTTTTATCATTTTTATCTCTTATTGTACAGCACTTTTGTCAACTCTGTGTTGTTTTTGAATGGATACTTTAAATGCTTTACATATAAATTTGGTATGGTATGCTGTGCTATAATACATCATTCATGTTACTCGAATGAGATATTTATAGTAAATGCTCTGAGCGGTCTTGAAGGAAAAATCTTTGGTTTCTTCTGTCAGCGTTTCTTGTTTTTAAGCAAAGAGAACTGAGGACTGGGTATTTAGCAGCAATGGCCTCAAGCAATGCAATACATGGATGGTCTGCAAGGTAGCCTGCCAGGCAGTCAGTTAGAACAGACAGTCCTGTAGGCTGTTTTACGGTGCCGGCTGCCTGAAAAAAAAAAGCATAATATTTTAGGGAAAGTGGGTTGATACATTTATTGTCATTCTATTGTTTTTTATGTGATAAAGCCATTTTTTGATCAAAAACTGCTGTTTTTCTTAATTGCTGCAGGTAATTCATAATTTCTTTTCTATGCAAAACATGTTTTTATGTGTTGTAAGAGAGCAGTAATAAAACACTGCTTTGGTCCTCTTCATGTCAGAGGCTAACAATCAACCTAGGGGCTACTTCTGGCCAACACTCTGAGGAAACTTCAGACACAAACCCTCAGGATCACATGCAACAATGGCTCTTGGTCAAATACAAACAAGGCGCATGGAGGATATTGGTGGGCATTTTACACTCTGGATAATATCACTACAAAGACTCAACAGTACTTATAATTAGACATTATTTTGTATTTTTCAATATGTGTTTGGATTCACAAGTTGGGCAAAAATGGGTAAAACATTTTGAAATATTTAACTTGTGTCCAAGGTGTTTTTGTAAAGCTATTGCACATAATGTTGCTCTTTCTCCATCGTCAATCTTGATTTTGTCCAACAGAATATAACTTGATCAGATATACAAACCAAATATTGTAACACCTGATTTTTCTGCCCAAATTTGTAAAAAATTCCATTTAAATCCATTTATGCAGTTGATTATCTTTTTTTATCATATCCTTTTGTATGATAGGTTACTGTATTCTTTCTGCAGAAGCATTACAGAAAATGAATTCACTGAGCGGCTGTGGCTCAGCAGGAAGAGCAGATCATCCACTTATCAGGTCGGTGGTTCGATCCCCAGCTCCCCTTCAGCCTGCATGTGAAAATGTCCTTGGGAAGATATTGAACCGCACAGCCATCAGGGTATAAGTATATGTGTGGGTGTGTATATGTCTTTCTAATGAGCGATCTGGAACATTGTGTAGAAGCTCCTGCCATTAGTGTGTGAATGGGTGAATGCAGACTTGTATAGTAGAGTATTGTGAGTGATCAAAAGACAAGGAGAGCACAATACAACTGCAGTCCATTTATCAGTTCAGCATGAATCAAGATTTCCTTGTGCTTACTTCAGAGAGTCACATGTTGGCACATGAGAAACTGCATCCATCTGGGTTCAAGCTCAGTATGTTTGGTTGCACTTGGAGTCTAAATGAATACAATCTAGCAGCATGATTCGAACTCTGATAACTTATTGTATGTGCTGCAAAGCTTTTTGCGCGCTGCCAAATCAAGGAAATCATTGTGCATAAAATGAATGTGAGCTAAGAAAATGATTTGCTTTGTTGTTTTTTTTCTATTTCTCAATGTGCTATGTGGGTTGTTCTTCAATATGAGAAGTATTTGCGCTATATAAATGTGTCTAATAAGTGTATTTACTGCAGCCCTGGAATTAAAAAATCAAGTGATGCATGAAATAAACAAAAGACAGAATATGATATGACTTGACTTTCACAGTAATTACCAGGCAATGAAATGTAGCATTCATAATCACATAGATGCAAGCTCACATTACTAACCTTTCATGGCTTAAACTTCCTGCAAATTGTTATGAATTTAACAGATTCATTGTGACTCTGGTGCATCAGATTGACACAGGAGATCTTGTGTCCAGCATTATTTACTGTGGGGTTACCATGTTAAAGCTAATGGTTTTGGTATTTAAAGAGAAATAACTGATGGTGGGAAACATTTGATAATGTCAAGTAAACAATAACTTGCCTCTTAAATCATTTCCACTTGTTTTCATTCCTGTGTTGTCATAGTGATTTACTTTAATGCTGGTTGTCAGCCGCAATAAAACAGAAAAAATAATTAAATGTAATTGTTCTTTTTTATGCTTTGGTGCAGTTATGATTACAGACTCAGGGGAGGTAGAAAGAGTCTCTTGAGTGTAATTCTTTTTACAAAATAAAATAAATAAATACAAATTGAAAAAAAAAAGTTTAGGATGAATTTGACTGGTTTGGCTCCCAGACATCCCAACAATATCATTATCCTGAATTCTTTAAGCAGCAGTTTTCAAGTTGTGTAAATCTGATATTATGACAGACTCACTTTATACTATGTTTAAAAGCATACAATATTGAGCCAATTAATTTTTAATAACATTAAAAATATATTGTAATGGTTATGACCTACTCAAAGAAGAAAATATGTGCAGAATAATAAATATAACAGAGAATGACACACTTGATTCCCACAGTTTATGGTATAATTCAGTTAATTGTAGTCCAGTTTAAGACTTTTCCAGTCACATTCAGAGATTTGAAAGTTTTATGCTGCCAATTTATGCACAAAAGGGGATACGCCTCATTGCACTGCCAACAACATTAGTATATTGTGCCATGTGCGGCAGTGCCTCAACAATTGAATTGTGTCTCTCCTTTGAGCTATGACATAGAGAGAAAGAAGACTGAAAACAGTTTAAACTCACACCTCTATTGATTTATCCTTTATTGCTTGAGATTTATGAATTATTGTAAATCTGATGGTGTCTCTCATAATACTGCTGCAGGCTTTTTAAATCAAGCTGACAGACTTATTATTGAGCTCCGGCAGAGAGGGCAGCGTAGCATGGAGGAGTGTACCATCCCTGATCCAGGAGGAGAAAATATTACCCCACACTCCCTGGTGGTGAGAAATTGTTGCACCAGAACTACGTCCTCAAACAATTGCCATGGCACTCTCCATTACTCAAAGCAATGAAATAGCATTGGCCTAACAATAATGGAATCTGGAGGCACTCACACTGTAGATCAGTCTCACCAGCAACGGTGCTGTTTCACTTTACAGTCTGTCATGCATGTCTAGAAATGTGCCTGGTGATAATTTATATGGATCCGAGTAACGCATTAATAATAAATGCAAACCATAAGGGAAACAAAGTTATAGGCAATGTGTGAGGCAAGGGCCACTTCTCTACCTGCATGAAGAACCAAACTGAAAACAGCACTGCAGAAGTGTCTCCTAAACAGCAGCGTTCCACAGGAAAAGAATTGATCCTTTCTCTTCTAAAATCTGAAGTTCAATGTTTGTTTCTTTGTAAAAAACAAAAAAAACAATAGATATAAAGTCTTGTCAGGGAAGGGAGAGAATGGATGCTGACAGAAATGCATCCAATCATCAGCTGTGTTTGTTTGCACGAGGAAAGAATCCCGAAAAGCGACTCTCCTTCGTAGCCCATCGTGTTACACTTGAAAAAGCCCCATGCGATATAAGAGCTCGTTTTAACTCAAAAGAACAGCCTAAGCTGCATGCCTCATGAATAAAACTGTGGTCTTTAAAATGTCCTTCTCTCACTACTCTCTGTCCTCTCCACTCTGTATTTTATGAAGTATTTTTTTAAAACTGCCATTACGTTGAAGTAGAGGGAATACGCCTTGGTTTCTAATGCACCAAATCTACCTGATATATTGTATCTCAGATTTATCTTTGGCACTGTAAAAAAAAAAAAAAAAAAATGTGTCTATTTTTTTGTGAGCTGCCACTCAGTTTTATCAGAACCACTCAGCAGCCCTCACAACACTCCACCATCCACGCTGTTTGATAATAAAATGTTTTGGGGTTTCTTCAATTCTAATTTACGAGCTCAGACTGAGATTAAACAGATTCAAATTGTCCAAGAATCATATTCCAATTTCGGAAAACCCTGCAGATAAGATAAGGCAGCATAGAGAGAATGACATTAAACAGTTTGGACACAGTTGAGAGCCCACATTCTCTTATTTCCCACAGTGAGTTGGTAATGCCTAACGTGGCATTTCGGCAACTTTTCAGTGAATTCCTGAAACATAAAAAGGTTACTCAGGTACATTTTAAGCAATGACAGCAAAATGATGAATTTTGTGCTCTTGAAGCATTTATCTGATATGAGATAAGTGTGGCAACTTTTGATTAATGCCGAGGTCTTTCCAGTGCCGAAGTTTCGGTATTTTGAACCGTGGATTGAACTATTAGTAGATTAGGTTACAACTGTATATCTGCAGAGGGTCACTGCTGCAAGTCCACATGACAGGAGCAACAAAGCTGTCAGATAAGGATACTCCCTGTCCCTGTTTCCTTGTAAATAGAAAAACAAGCATGCAAATCAATCATTTGTCATGCTGATAATAATATCCCTAATGAGATTTCTCCTCAGGCTTTTTTAATTTTACTGAAACATTTGTGTTTGATTCATGACCCGCTTGTAGTGTTAGGTGCACTGCAAGTGTGTTCATTTCTTAGTCATGCATTGGGATTTTCTTGTTAAATGTTTGATTTAATCTTCACTCCGAGCTCTTTAGACAGTTTCAGGCCACCTTTTTATTGCATTTTTTATCCATGTTTGAGAAGCTGTGGGGATGGTCCATCACTTTAGGTCCAAGATGAATTGCTCAACATCTCCTGGATGGATTACTGTGAAATATTTTCTAAAGATTCATGGACCACAGAGGACAAAACGTGTTTGGTATATCTTTTCTTTCATAATGAGGTTGATGTCGTCTCTTTGACTAAATGAAGGGTCATGACATTTGGACATCTGTGTCACCATCAGGATAAACTGTAATTATTTCAGTGATCCTCTTGCCTTTCATCTAGAGCTATCATCAAATTTTAATTAGTTCCATACTCACATGAGTGAGCATCTAGTGAGCACAATATGCATTCAAGTGGTTTGGTTGTGAAGCACAGTTGATACTTATAAAAGAAAATATCAGCATTAATGTCAGCATCTCGGAGCCACCAAAGCTACCAGTTTTCTTAGCTAGAAAGTGAGTAATGAAATACAGAAAGCGCAAATACATATTGAGAGTGGAAATGAATAAGGCTCTTGGAAATATCAACATTTTATGCAGGCAAATTTAAAAAATACAAAGAAAAAAACTCTACTTTTGAAAATGTAACATAATAATTTCCATCTGCTGAGGACTGATTCACCTCCCAGGCCTCTAACATTTCTGAAAATTTCATTAATGTGTCACAACTCAGTGTTAACAAGCAAATGTTTGCATGCTAACATGCTAAACTCAGATGTTGGATGTGGCTGACATTATTTCTGCAGCAGGTTTACATTGTCATATGTGCATGTTAACACGGTGAGCCCATATGCAGTCATGCACAGCTGCCAGCATGGCTGCTGAATCTCAGTCTTGTTTTCTCTACTGGCAGGTTAATTAACACTTTATATGATTACAATGTTTCAACATGCCATGCACCTACTGTTAATTTTAGATAGCATAAATGAGTCCCTGTGATAACTATAGCTGTGCTACTTCATAAACACAGCAACACAATCACAGACACCTCATGAAGAGACACAGGTTTTCCCAGAAAGCTCCAGAGAACGAGTCGCACTCTGCACTAAAGCACATTATGTCACAGCTGTATTTTTCAACGAGGTATAATTGTGTTGACTGAAAAAAAAATGATTGTGCTAAGCTTTCCAAGCTGGTAGAGTGCTCTGTCTTCCTGCTTTCTTGCACAGGAAATTACATGAGAAATACCTATGCTAGGTATTCCTGAAGCCTTTACTGAAAGGCTTTCTGTGTGTATTAGTAATCACTCTGTCCTTTATTTTTTCCTGGGTCAGTGACATTGCTGGGGGTAGAGCAGCTGAATGCTGATGGGACCAAAGCAGTGGCCACAATCCCATTTGAGCAGTCACTGGTACTTTGCCTTAAATGCTTTTCAATCTGCTGCACATCACATTAGGCGGCTCCTTCTTATCGACTCATCTAAAGAGTTTATGTCTTCATCTAATTAAGGACAGTGCTTCCTTAATAGCTCAATGCTTAGGCTGAGTTATTTCATAAGTGTGTAGTTTGGCCAACAGTCCACTATGTGCTACTATACTGGCAGCTTAAAATGACACCTTTAATACCAGTCTTGTGTCATGGTAATAACTGGTCACTGTCATAAGAGACACAGATAAGTGGTGAGGAGATAATCATGTCTTAATTATTGTAATTATGTGCTATGACGATAAGAATATTTTAAAAAATCTGTATATTTTTTTTCACACGAGACATATGTAATGTAGGCACAGAGTGGTGAGTGTCACTATCTTGATATATTGCATCTCTTGCCTGGGAGTCTCAGTGAGGTTGACAGGATCACAGTTCAGGCAGATATGAGATGGGTCCAAGGTGTCCACTGCCAGGGCCTGCCAGCTCAGCCTGTTTCCATGCTGCGTGTGTCACGAGGGCAAGCCTCCTATTTAGACTGAGGAATGAAAGATGGGGCTGAGATGTATTATGCATGTGGATGCAGGAGAGGCAGGCATCTGCACTAACAAGCCAAGTCACTTTCACAGGGAAACACATCAGCCTGTCTTCTCCTTTCACAAATATAGACTGAACCACTGTCAGTGCCTTTGTTGATTCGCATGGAACGTTGAAATAAACACTTCTTGTTGTTCTGTATAATAAGTGTGAAAATAGTCATTAAAATCCATTTGCAGTAATCTTATGTTACCAATAAACGTGACAAAGGAGTCAAATTACAAATGTTCAGGACATCTAGCATTAGATGCTATAGCCAGAAGGTGTTTGGTTTTGAGTTTCTGCACAGGAACAACTGTTAGTTTGTATTTTATTCATAAAAAATCTCCTCAAAATACAAAAGATGCCCCATGTACCTCATTAAGTAAAACTTCTGGTTGTGAGCTTCTTTAAAATGAAAAAAATGAAATGTTGTGATATGTATGCAAATTCAAAGCCCATAAAAAGAACCCAAGGCTAGTGTTTATTTCATTAGATTAAAACAGTAGATATTTCACAGTTAATTACCACTTATTGAATTTCCTCATCACACTGAGTCTGTTCAACAGTAAACTCTGCATATCTGCAGGAGATTCGATACGCCAGCTAAATGATATTTAAACCACCTTATCTTTCACCTCTGGTTTCCTTTACCACCTTACTGACACCAGTGTTCAAAGTACGTTCTGTCTCCCAGGAATCTTTGCATCATCTGTATTTTACAGCATAGATTGATTTCATGGATTAGTTCAATGCCAAACAGCTTTCACACAGTCATACAAAACATCTGCATTTTGCAGATACAAGTGCAACTTGTCTGTACTTGCTCTTGGTTGGTTTCCATCAATAAACAATTTCTGAAATGTTTCCAAGTAGGCAAATTGGCATCAGATTTATTTAATAAATAGCCCTTCAACTGAACCGCATTTACTTGCAGAATGGGCCGCGTCCCAAAGAAGGTTGTTGTGAAATAAAAGCAGCAATAAAAGCAGCCAGTCTGTCATTAAGGGATTGTTCAGAGGAGAAGCCAGTATTCTCTTCTCTGTTTGTTGTTTTGATGAGCCTGTTGCTTTTGTTGTGGACTCACTCTGTTCTGTGACTGCAGATCAGTTTCTCTCACACCATGCTCTCATTTCTGTCATCCTCACCTGTCTGATGGTTGTGTTTAATCTGTGTCAGTTAAAACAAAGCTGGCACAACTGAAAATCCATCTTAAATAGCAAATAACTCCCTCTTGGAAGAAAGAATATTATCTTTTCTCAGTGGTCAGATCATGCCACCAGTGCTGCAGCTTTCAGTTGTCATGGATACATACCATACCATACCATACATATTTTCTTTAATCATTTCTAGTCCTCTTTTATTTAGTCCAGCTTTGGTGTCCTTTTAACCATTATCATGACATTGAAAAAAAAAAATATATTTTTTTTTTCATATATATATATATATGAAAAACCAAGCTGATTCTGTCAACTGTAGCTCATTTCTAGACACATTTGCACCCTCTGCAAGAACACTTGCATTGGCAAATTCTCCTGGTCACAGGTACTATTTTGTTCTGGCTGCAAAATTTGAGGACATGCATATACTTTACACATTTTTCTGTCAAATGATGTTTTGAATTTAGTTCAGTTAAGGCTGCCTCACATACATTCCCAACTGCTTGCTTTATAATTTTCTACTCACGTAAGCTGCTGTTATATTGATATTCCTCTTAAAACATTTCTTAAGAGAAAAAAATGATTCATTTCAATTTTTTTAATATTATATTGAAGGAGCACTGAGCGCTTCATTTCATTGGGGTGATAAAGTTGTTAATAATTAAGCAACTAGTCTGGCTTTAGTAAACATGCAGACCCATTTTAATGACTTCAAAACATTAGTCTGGCCCTATTCACAGACAGAGTTTATATTGGATCCCTGTGAATGGTTCTGCTTAAAATTATTCAGAACAAACACAAGAGCTGTGGAATACCAAAACAGGAATTAAGAATTAATTTGTAGAATAATTGTGATGCAAATTAAGGCAGATCTACTCGAAAAGGAAATTTTAGACTGCAGTGCTTGTGATCCTAAAACATTACCCCAACTGCTAAGAGTGATACAGATTATCCTGATAGAAACATCACTTGTCTCTGACAGGATAAAAGTGGTGATAATTTGGGATATTTGTGGGCATTTTGTGGAAAGGATCAGCTCCAGACGGGGAAAGTATTGCTTTGACTGAGTCTCGCAGATTCCTCGGAGCCATGAAAACCACAGAGAAAGATAAAATACATTTTGAGGTAGATGTCCCAAATAATATTCTTGATTTGAGAGTGGGTCTGTCTCACATGGTATTAGTATTCATGTCATGCGTGAAAAATACACCACAGGAGACAGCATTAGGAGTATATTGTACAGCCAAGTGAAAAATTAAACTGCATGTCCACTCTATTAGCAATTATATTAATGGGGGTGCACACATTTATTGAACAAACAGCATCAATCAATGCTATCTGTGTTTCTGTGTTCTCAGGTAATCCAACTGGAACCTTTCTTTTGTAAACTATATATGGATGATTAGGAATGGCTGCTGTTCAATGAACAAAATCAAAAATCTGGTAGTAGGCGTCTCCCAAATTCTCATTCTCATTCTACATGTGCAGAGTAATAAGCAAAGATTAAGCTTTTGGATGCTGTAGTTTAGGTGTGTAAGCTGCTGTGGCATCCCAAAATATTGTCTTACCTTAAATAAAGATAGAATTTATGTTTACATATTTAAAAGCAGAGTAGAAGGTCAAGAAAGTTTTTGTGCTAGTAAACTGCCCGACAAAAGAAGAAATCAATAAGAGATGAATTATGCCAATGCAGCATCTTCAATTTATGCCACATGCTGATTATTTTCACTCCCAGCTAAATACATGCATGCATAACTACAAATACAATGCTTGAAAATGTACATACCTTGTCTTTGGACAATCCTAAAGGAAAGCAAGGGGAAAATGTAGTATAAATAAAAACACACAAATTCCTCCATCTTCTTTTTGTTTTAAACCATCTTAAATTTATCCCTGCACTGCTATTCATCAAGCAACTGTGATATAAATACTTGTGTTGAAATTGACTTCATGTATTGATCTACAGTCAAATATGCAGCTAATATATTTTAATTGTAAGCTAATAAAAAAGTTAGCTCAACCAAACCATGGTGTTTTTATTTTTGAGAAAAAAGCTCTGCTACTTTGCTGAGCGAAGCATGCTTTTCTTTAGTATTTACTTTAGCGTCAGTTTAACTGCTGCTACTAGACTTGACTTAGCTACACCTGCCTTCATAATATGGGATAACAAACTCGTTTAACAGGCTGTTTGGTCATTAAAATTAAAATTTATATTTTCCAATTTTAATTTTAGCTTTAGTTAAAGCTAGCTGTGTGGCCAACTCTTCAGCTTGCTAAGGCCTACATGTTACAGCTAAAAATTTGGCTACTCTAGTTAATTAGCTTGGTTTTAAGCTATTGTTTTAATTGAAATCCTACACCTTTATAGAATAAAAACATGGAAATTTTCTCGCTCTATCAAGTAAAAGTTGTTACTACAATAAGAAACAGCTAAAACCTAAAGACCAGACACTAATGCCTTTTTAAGCTAAATTTACATTATCGCTTGCAGATATTGACTGAGTAACCTTATGCTTGAGCTAGTAAGAGTTTATTGAGCACTCTAGATTGATCTATGTGTGCACAAATGGGGCATTTGAATTAAGGTCTGAAGTGGTGTCAAGTCTAATTTTTCAGCTGGAGGGATATGTGGATAAAGCTGTCAAAGGTTATTCAACACTGAAGATAAAGCTATCTTTAGCTGTGGACTAGGCTGTGTGACAAGTCAAATTCACATCAAAATTAAAGATTTTAATCAACTCTGTAAAAATAGTGTTATGAATTATTCACTGCCCTTAACTGATGTCATGAGTTTACATGTCATTATTAAACGATGTGATCATTGCATATTTTCATTATAATGAAAAGTTGACCTTTTTTTGACATCATAATACCAATAGGCTGCTGTAATTACCAAACAAAGAGCCAAATCTTGAGTTCTGACCTCTAGCCATCATGTTTATTAAAGTTCAACAATCAAGGTTTAACGGGTCATGCTAGTGGTCACAGAAGTGTAGGGGTCTAAAAAAAAGTTTGAATTTCACTTACAGTATAGTCATCAGTTCTATGCTAAACTGTTGTAATGGGGTTTATTATCCTCTATGAGTTTGTAGCAGCTGAAATGTGGTTATCTAAGCGATAATATGAGAGCTTTGTCGAATATAAAATGCAATTGAGTGGTTAAATGTGGAGAGAGAATGAATAAATCCGAGGTAAACATAACAATAAAAAACAACTTCCTGACACTGCAGTGAATTGCACTGAATGGTATATTGACACTGTGACTGCAGCAGGTTGTTCCATGTATATTGCGCAAGAACGTACAATGGTGAAGACCAGTTCGCCATTAACACTACTTGTATAATGACAGATAAATCAGTAAGCCTGTTGACCCTGTTCATTATGTAGATAGAGTATGCTGTGTCTGGGGAAAATCTATTTGTCACAGTTTGCTCTCTAGTTCTTGTCATCGCTCTGCCCGCTGAACAATTAGTCAACAAGTCAGGAATCAGTGGGTGTGTATATTTGGAAAGTAGTTTCATAAATGGATATGGGTATGAATATTAAAGAATTCCAGATGCTGGGCTCACTGCACCTTACACGCACTTAACAGTTGAATGGGTTTGCATTTCATTTGCAGGCCTATTTAAAATGCAGTGTCTCTTGTGGTGGAACACCTGGTCTTATTAGTATAGCGCACAAATCTACATTCTGCCATCTGCAGCAGTGATGTCAGCACCTCTGTGGGTAACTATTCCCACCTCTACATATCGCAGAATCAGTGATGATAGATGGAAGAAAGAAAGCTGATGAAGAGTGGGATGAGCAGAATGAGAGATGGAGGGGATGAAAATCCCTGCAGTGAGAGAAGTTTTATTCTGCTGGAAGCAAGCGCTCCCTCGAGAAACTGTCTCTGAGCAGCGGAGACGGGGAGGATGGAGAGGGGCCATGTGCAGTAACTCCTCTGTTTGCTTCTGGCTAATTATCAGCCCAACAAGGAACAACCAGCTGTTTGCATCCACCACACACCATTAGACTAATATTACACATTAGCATGAGGAAACGCCTGCCATCTTTGTAAAAGAGAAGAAAGCAACAATTGAATCTGAATATATCTGAATTGTAATTTGTGATCCACATGTGGCAATAGGGTCACCAGACAGCCGATGTCACAATTTTTTTGTTAAATTGTCCAATTCCAGTCAGGAGAGCGCTAAATAACTGCTCAGAATCATCTGATTAATTATATGTCACAAGTATGAGCCTAAATAATGCTTAATGTGGTAATCTCACAAGCTAAAAATATATTTAATAACTTAGAATCACAAATAACATTAAGGTCATCTCTAGAGGTGCTCAATATGATTTTAACCTATAGCTTGGAATAGTTTACTTTGTCAGTAGACTTACAGAACATAATGCATACAGGGCTTCAGTGTGTATGTGCTTAGTCTTTATGTATTATTTGCTAATGAAATTCTCATTTCAACTACTTTTCTTTAACTACTTTTATGTGTAAGTAAATATCTATAATCTCCCACCTCTTAAGAAACAACAGCAAAAATTAAATTATGCTCATCTACCAGTTTAAGGCTTTTTTGATGTGTTAAGGTAGAAATATACATCAACATTAGGGTCTACATAAGTCTGATCAACACAGGTTCAAACCTGGATGATTAAACCCCCTCAACATGATAATGAATGATTTGAATAACAGTGAAAGTTACAGTGTTCAGTGGAGTTCAGAACGAGCTTGTTTTTTAATGCAAGCTGTTCATACTGTGATGTGTCTTGGGCTCCTTTCCAGTGTGCTTACTCACTGAAACAACTCCGGACTGGTGAAATAGGTGGTCTGAGTGTCAGATGTGTTAATCCTGAAAAATTAAAAAAATTTAAAAATCTCTTTTTCTTATAACCCGATAATGAGAGTTTTTGTGACAACACTTCTGTCTGAGACAGCAAAGGCCACAATTTAGCCGTTCATATCCTCGGGGTTTGTGTAATTACCACTGAATACATTACGTTCATGACTGACACCATTTGACAGCCTTTGTATGCAGTGACAATCAATCTAAAAGGCTGCCAAATGCCGGGAAGCATTACATCTCCCTGCTGCCTAATGAGAGCGTTGTGAAGTATGAGGAAGTTCATGCTGTAACACACCATGTCAATGTGCATAGCCAACTCAACGCAGTCGATACGGGTAATCGTTACGAGTTATCCCTGAGCAGCAGTAGTGCTCAGACCGTGCAGGTAGTGGATATGTGTGTCAGCTATGCAAATTCATTTAAATGATTGTCACAAATAATTAGAAATAATCTAAAAACCAAGCTCCCTGTATGTAATTTCAGTATCATGAAAGAAAGTGTGCAAAGTGAGATAAGGCTGATCGTAATATTTGGAGATAATATTCAGAACCAGTTGGAGGTTTTGTTGCATCAAATTACAGATAAATATTTTTAAGTGACTGATAGAGCAAATCCCAGAAATATGTTTTTGCTCTGGCTTTAATTACAGCAGGAGAACATTTAACATTTGCTGTTTTCGTGTTAATATTTGCTCTGCAAGAAGATCTACAGTGAATGTACACACATCTGAATGACTGTTTACACAAAAAGGCGGCCAGTGGTTTATAGACTGCGACCGAAATGAAAGAATAAAAATTCCAACATGTAGCTGAGAACCAAAATCAAAAGTTGTAACACTATTTATTCTAACGTCATTCTTACTTGTGACCATGAAGTTTGCACTTAACAGACACAATATGGCAGCTATAATGAAGCTGATCTACTCATCCACTCTCAACAAGTAAGCACTTCCCAAAGTACTTCCTTCAAGTTTTGATTTCAACATGTCTTTGTGGTGTCAGTTTAATAGAATTCAAGAAATCTCCATTAGTTAATTTTGTATGACATAAAACTTGTAAACACTTTTTGTAGGCTGTCAAAAATCGCTCATAAAAATATGCAAACTGTTGTTGATTACATTATTCATATTTATTCACTCACTCACTCAGTCATTTGTACTAATAATTTAGTCCCATATTACAATGTAAAATCCAGTATATTGCATTTGATTCATATGCCAAATTGTCCCTCCAGGCCGTCTCTCCACTTCAGCTCTATTTGCATGTCTAAAGAAGCAGAGTCATTAAGAGGCAACCAACCACAGCGACAGTCTCAGTGCTCAGTGCCTCCCTGGAGCTGCTGAAGCATCGTCAGCCTTCGGAGAAAGCGAATCAGAGAGTCTCTACAGAGTCCCCTATGGGAGGAGAAGAGAGCTCTTATTCTAACTCGGTGGAAAATGCCAGCACCCACAGGGGCACCGTTACACACAGCTGGGATAATAAGTATCAGAGGGAGACCCACGATCCACCAGCAAAACTAAGACCAGAGCATGGATTTCTTCCCCATTCACCAGTGCCACAAGCTGACTCATCCCGAAAAGCCAATGAATCTTTTTTCCCCTTGCTTTAGAAGGGCTTGAATGTCTGAATCAGTGTGCCATGTAATACAGGATGTGGTTTATAGGACCACAGGGGAAACTGGATAGGGTGAAACAGTGCGGGGCTATGAGATGCACTCTCTGGAAGGCAGGCTTGAATGAAACACTTAGCCATATAATCCGCGCAGCACACAGACTACAAAGAGCTCCCGGTTTGAATTTATTACTCTGTTTTACACTTTTCCTTGAATGCTTAGCATAAAGTTACCTCTTCTGTTTCATTTTAAGCTTTAAAGTTGTTAAAATCATCTTTTATCTCACTGGCTGACAGAATAATGTTGTACATCCTCATTATCTTTATTATTTTAACGAGAGTGAAAAATCAAACCATGTTCTTTTCATGTCTTGTCCATTATTTTATTGAAAAATTCACAACATTTTATTTTAAGAACTCTGGAAACAGGAAATCAAATAATATGAATGCATTTTTGTTATTGTCTGAGTACCATAACAAAGGATAGATTGTCTATTGCCATACTGATACCACACTTTATATACCAAGTGCAAAATAAAGTGAGGACTTTCTGTAAAGTCAAGATGATTTAATTGCCAATACATTTCTCATAACAAGATGACAAAATTACTTCAGCAACTTTAAAAAGGAGATTTGGCAAGATTTTTTTAAGCAGTGTGTGGATCAGTGAGGCAGACATGAATTCCCATTGTTAAACAGTCAAATCAGCAGGGGATTGCAGGAGCTCAAGCCAAGGATTAAATTTTCCACAGTAAAATTGTACTACTAGTATTAATTTAAAAGGCAAGAACAGAATACTTAGCCAGTAAGAGGGATAACTGTGTTGTCAAACGTGAATTTTCCTGCTCGAGACATTAGCACAGAGCCCTAGCTTTATTAACTGTAACCTATTTTTTTATGGCAGAGGCAAAATGTATGCTTCAGAAACACAAAAGTCTAGATCTGCCTGAGGCTGACCTCCCCTCCCACTATCTGTTTTTCCCCTCTCTCACTCGCCTCAACTCACTGTGCTTTCTGACTCTCTTGCATTCAGTTTAATAAGTTAGCGTGAATAGCTGTGGCCAAATATAAAGCCTGAGACCTGCTAGCAGGCAGTAAATGTAGCCCTAATGGCTTAGCCATTATAGCATTTGGTACAGAGTCTGCCGTGGTGAATGTGGTGCTGCAGGAAAACTGAGGTGGTGGAAGAGAGGAGACTGGGGGTTGAAAAGCTCCCTTTCCATTAGCTGATTGAATTGAAGCCCGGTCCTGTGGGCTGCGGATTGTTTGCCTCACATCAAACAAAACTGAGATGTAAGCACCTCTATTAGTTTGCTCAAGAAAATGTAATATGAAAGCATTGTCTCACCAAACCAAGACCTCTTTCAGCAGTGACACACAGGTAGTCTCTTAATAGAAGTGGTTACTCCAGTACATTTCTCAGCACCCGTGTTGTTTTGTATCTTCCACCTCATGTTTTTCCTGAGCCAAAGTGAAGGCCTAATGGACCATGGCGTGCTGGAGAAGACAACACATTTCACATTAGGACCCAAGTGCAATGTCAGATTTAATAAATGATATATATACTTGTTCTGGCTCTATAACAGAGAGTGGTGTGAGAAGTGGTAGGAAGATGAGAGGCTTCACGAACCGTAAGTGTTCCTTGTCTTTGTAACCAGGTCAGCCGCCAAGATGTTTGGGGAAGGCATGAGGAAGGAAGGGAAGGGTTGTGGTGAATAGTTAAGCACAAAGTGTAGTGCATGCTGGAATATGTATGTTTTCATGCGGGGAAACTGCATGTTTTGGACAGAGTCTGGGAGAAAGACAGGCCTTTAGAAACCACAGGGATTGTTTGGTGTCATTAACAGTTTCCTAATCTGACACAAAACATATCCGTCTGTGGAGGAGTCACAAAGTCAGTAAGAGAAACTTTCTGACTCATAAGTCTTGTTAGAGTGAGTGAGAAGGGAAATGCAGCCCACACATGCAACTTGATGAAGTCAGATGCAGATTTTAAATGATGGGAGAACAGCAGTCAGCATTAAAGAAGGGAAGAAAAGGCAAACTATGCAAATCATATCAAAATATAATAAAAACATGCCTCCCTCATTTCTGCTTTCAGCCAGAAGGAAAAGTTAACGGTGTAACCTCAGTTTGCCCTCATGTATTTGCCTGCTAAATGTTTCAGCTGACATGGTAATTATGCACTTTGTGCGTGTTACCAGGAGTTTGACAAACCCTGGCTTGCCACAGGTTTTGTTGTGATTGCGGTTTCACCGACATCTGCATTTCAAACACCTGCCACCTTTCGGAGATAACTAACCCCCAGTATGATCCCTGTCAATTGCACTGGCTGCAGTGTCTCACAACCTCAGACAGTAGCTAGGGAATGCACTCAGATGCTACATTATTTAGTCAAATGATAGAGATTATACACATATTATAATTCAAATATTTAAGCCCTTGGATTCTCTGTGATTATGAAAATAATTAGAGAAGTGTTGCTGACATGAGCTGGCTAACTCCTTCTTGTTTAGATGGTGCATTCATTATGGAGGTTGAATGTCATTAAGGCTGAGCTTGATGCTAAATTTTCTTGACAAATGTTACCAGAGAGCAGCTTGCTGTTTGCAAGCCCCGAATCACATTCAAAGGAGAAGAGTCTTGGGATATTCCCATGAATTAATGAGCATATACACTTGATATATTTAGGACATCTTCATGATGTCGAGCTGCAGTCCCTTTTTTTTCCACAATCCACATCTTAGCTGTCTCAAGCATTAAAAGTCTTACTCCTATTTGTCTGCTTCTCCTCTGTGGTTAGTCAAGATTTAATAAGGGAAATCAACGTGGGATGGCAGGTTAATGCATCAGCTGATGCAGTGCCCTCTCTCTCTTTTTTATGTTAAATTGATGTCTATTGTCTCAATCATATCTGCATATAGCCATATAAATCTTTTTAAAGCTTGTTTCCAGTCAGGCAGAAAACGGTGCAATAAATACCCACAATTCATGCCTTGACCTAACAGACAAATGCATTATGTTAATGAGGCTGTTTCAGTAGGATCTGCCCTTCCACAGAGGGTCAAGTATGCAGCATATGTAACTGTTGAGGTGAGTTTTTAAACTGACCCTGAGGACTGAAAAGTGTTTCAAGCAAAAGAGCTCCTGTAAAATAGCAGGTTTTAATCATGACTCAGATGATCACATAGTTATATTTGAACAAGAAAGGGCCATAAGGTTGCGGCTGACAAGATGTGTGTGATTCCTTGTGGGAATAACTAATTAAGGGATAGTCTTGGGGGTCTCACTTAGTCATTTGTTCTCAAACTGAATGTAGTCAGGCAGTGGCCCCTATGGGCTACCATCTGTAAAACAAAGCTGGTGCTGCTCTGCAAAGCCTTACTGTATTTGTATGTTGTTGTAAAGGCAGAGAAGTCAGACTCCCTTCTCTTTTTTGCGTTGCAGCGTAGAATACTAATGGGTTCCCGTAAACTGCTGCAAATAATGAGTGACTCAGGGAAACAGGCTGCAGGTCATGTGTGAAGACACCCATGCGCACGTACGCAGACACGCATGCACAGGCGCATAATGACAAGCGTACGCACACACACACACACACACACACACGCACACACACAGGCGCACCCGTTTACAGACACAACAAGGCACTCTCTCACACACACACACACACACATTTGACACATGAAGCCTACCTCAGTTTTACCCGCTGCTCTGCTGAGAACCTTCCTGACTACTTATTATTTCGTCTTTTTCCATTGATTTTAGCCTTTAATTCTTGCCGTTTCAGGTGTGGGGGGGTGTTGGGGGTGGGGGATGCGGTCGGAGTTGTGCCCGGATCGTGGGATGTGAGCGTTGTTGTGTCTGTGGGTGACAGGGAGAAGGCGAGGGGGGCGCTCTGCTCTGCTGTGCTCTGCTGTGCTGTGCTGTGCTCAGTGCAGGACGCAGGAGACAGTCGCTCTCCAAGGTGCTGAAAGTCGGAGCGCTCCCTCCTCAGTCTCGCATGACGACCATGAACGCAACCTCTGGCGAGAAACCGAAAATCAAACAATGATTTGCATCGATCCCTTTCGGTTTGATTCTCTTTTTGATACTCTAACTTCTACCCTGCTGGATTTGTATCTCTCATGCAACCGCTGGATGTAAACACACACGCACCTATGTACAACAAGACTGACTGCTGCTTCCTCATGTTCACCTGCTTCGTTGGGAAATATTGAATTGACTCTGGATTCTCAGGGAAAGCTATAGAGGATTTTTCTAGCTGTTTTTCTCTGGTCTCCGTCTCTCTCTCTCCCTCTCTCCCTCTCTTTCTCTCTCTCTCTCTCTCCGTACCGCATGCCTTCGGACGTGAACTGTGATATTGTCTCAAAAAGGTGAGTCCGATGAGGATAATCATGAAGCAGACCTACTTTTATGTGGATATCGTTTTCTTTGTACCGGAAAGAGGGGGCAACACCTCCAAAAGGCTTGTGTTTAATTGCTTTTAAACCCATCATCACGACCGAGGAAGGATTATAGTATATCTTGTGGAGTCTGGTGATTTTTTTTTTTTTACCCAGTGGATAAAGTGAAGTTTCCGATAGACTATAGGCGGCTATTTTTAATCTGCTCAAGCCCTCTCTGTGTTGGGCTCTCTGGCTTTACACTAAGTGGATATCAAGCATTTTTCAACGCGGTGAGTTTGCCCTATCGTTTAATATACATCTCTATTCTAACTGGCATTTAAATTGACCCGTCAAGACACGCAGCACACACAAAACCAAACGATTCAAAGCCGACGGGGATTTATGATTTGCAAATATATATTTCTTAACTGTCTGTGGTTTTCCCTTTTTTCTCCCAAAGGCTGATGCATTTTCGGTCAAATCATTGCGCATTTATGATTTAGGACATTTGCATGTTATATGGCTGATTTCTGTGAAAAGATTACTGTTTAAAGTCCAATGTTGGAGCAATTATTAACGTTAAGGGAATGTTAAATAGACAAACGGCTACCTGTTGTCTCTGGCTGCTCTTACTGAGTGTGATATTCAGTTAAAAAGGTTGTTTTTTAGTTAATGTGGAGAAGAATGCTGAAGAGCCCACTCCACCCACTTCAGATAACCTAATGGATGTTTTAACCTTTTTTCTCTGTTGTTGGACGTTCAGCTGTCGCTAATGTTTTGCATGAAGAAAATCATGCGAATAAACACCCCCACCACCACCACCACCACCATCAGCTAATATCACACCAGCGCACATGCAGCATAGACTACCTGCTTCTTATGACAAAAGCTTTTTTGTTTTCTTTGAGGGTAAATGGCATAAGCCTGTTGAGTAAGCTGCATCTTGGAGTCCCATTAATTTCTCAGGGTAGAATGATAAAAGGAAACTTGCATCATCCATATAAAGACAGCTGGTTGCAGCAGTAGGATATAATACAAAAAGGCCTGGATAAATATTAAAAGTATTTGTTTACTGGTTTATTAGGATGTGCAAAACAACAGCTGTGAATCATCATCCACGGTATCATGTCTTTTTTTTCTCCACTGCAGCCCATTGCCTCAAGTCATGATGATAAAGATGATGATAATGAAGTGCAGGACAGATCCGGAGAGGATACCGGGAGCTTAGGGATGACATCCACGCAATCTTGTTGAATGTGGATATCGATGCCACGGCGAAGGATGGGCCCTCTCCTCTCGGCCGCCTTCGTCCTCCTGCTGGCCCTGAGCGCAGCGTCTCCGGCCTCGGTGGGTAATCCCGAGGATTACGCCGCGGACGAGGCGGAGCGGACCGCCAGTGAAAACATCGTCTTCGATGACTATCGGGGGAAAGGATGCGTGGACGACAGTGGCTTCGTCTACAAACTCGGGGAGCGCTTCTACCCGGGGCACTCGAACTGTCCGTGCGTGTGCACGGAGGACGGGCCCGTGTGCGACCAGCCCGAGTGCCCCAAACTGCACCCCAAGTGTACCAAAGTGGAGCACAATGGATGCTGCCCCGAGTGCAAGGAGGTTAAAAACTTTTGCGAGTACCGTGGCAAAACGTATAAAATACTGGAAGAATTCAAGGTAAGCTCTGAGTTCTGAGCCTAGATCACTTTTTACAACATCAATTTATTTCTTTCAGTTTTACATTCAAAACAGCTCTTTGATGTGGGTCAACTTATACAGTTTTAGACACCAGAATCACTGCAAAATGCTGGCACTTATTAAAATGTGCAATCACCCCTTTTAACTATACTAGGCTGCACAGAAGTTTTTTCAAAGATACTGTTTCCTATCTCACTGCTGGCATTTGTATTTGATCTTTGTCTCCCAGTATGATAATACCAGTTATACAAATGAGATCACATTCCAATTTCCTCATAAGCTCCAGTGCCCAACTTGATGCTCATGAGTCAGTCCCTTCTTGCCAGGCTAATTCAGTCAGTCACAGTCAAGGTGTCTGGATGTCACTAAAGCTGCAGTCTGTCTGAGCAATTCATTGGTTGTTTTTTTTTTTTTTTTGGAAATTTCATAACAGAAATATAAGTGAACCCTTTGCCAGACATTTTCATGACTAGTGATAAATGTCAGTCACTTCAAACATGAAACAAATTCTAATGTCTTGTTGGTGTCAGAGAGCAGAGGCCAGATTTTAGATCACTAGCTCAAACATACACACTCTTATTGGTCTTGCAACTTGTTGACAGAAATCCACTCTCATGGTATTTGTGGTTAAACAAATTGCAAAATGCAGCTTTCCAGCAGCGTTGACCTCTGGTGGGTGTTGTTAGGGTTTGGGTCAGCGAGGCTTTTGCTCAGTGTGAGTATGCATCGGCTCTTGGCATACTGTAAAAGGCATCATGAAAATGTGTTTATTGGCCAAGGGCACAAAGATGGCTGCCTCCCAGAGTGATGTCATCCCCCTCCCTGCACCATCAACCGAACATTCACCCAGCATTACTAAACTGACAGATGCTATAACAGCATAGTAATGCTCTGATTAGTGGACACTGAGTCATTGCTGGCAGATTCGGTTTCCCTGTGTCTCCTGCAAAGGGAACACTGTTTTTACCCAACAGAGCAGTGTCTTAGTGGTCGTTACAGAGCATGACAGTACTGCCTGATTTGAAATGACACTATGAGCATGACAACCACAGTCTGTGTTTAAACTGTTGCTGCCCATGAGGAACCTCCTCATTCAAATTTCCTCGTAAGTGGATTGGGGCTTTAAATGATTGAGATATAATATGACACATTGTAGCCTAAACAATGGTATAGCTCTATTGTTCATCATAGCACTTGTTCATGTCTTTGAAAATAGATCAGTAACCAGTTTGGAATAATGCATCTGTATGAATACTGTAAGCCTTTTTTTTAATTGTAGTGATTTGAATTAGGGGTCTTGTGGGCTAAAATTAGGTCAAAGACTCTTTGGTGCTTTTAAGATCCAATATTCACCCAAAAGAATCATTTTCTTGTTTTAACAATTACATGGAATGATATAATGTTAGAGATAGAGAACCTATATCTGGTGATCCAAGTCAGCAAAATGGTCATATGATGACTGTTAATTTCCTCATAATTTTTAAAACTCTGATTTTTATCCCCAAAAAGCTTAATTTTCACCTCAGCTTTCTCAAAAAGCCAATTTCTGTAGACAGACATTTTTGAATAGCAAACAGGTTTTTACAGGTTTTAATTTCCAGATGCACAAACCAAGAGGAGCTCCGCTACTAATCGCTTATCACAGGAAAGTGTTTATATATCAGCAGAAAATAGCACCTCACAATCATTTTAAAATATTATAAACTCCAGAGCGGAATTACTTTTTCAAACTGAGCTTTACAAGATTAACTAGCACTGTCAGTGGCAGATTAGCCACTGTGCAGTGTGTGCAGTTTAGTCACCACTATAGGGAAACCAGAGATCAAACAATGTGTTAACCTTGCACGTCAGCTGGACTGCTGAGATCTCAAGTCTGAAATCTCACAGGACATGTGAAACAAATATCTTATGGATATGTGAAACGTTCCATCTGGCGTGTCAGGTTAAACATACACAACGTTACACTGACTCAGAGAACACATAACTTCCAAAACCATTTGAGAGCTTTGACAAAACATTTTCTATCGCAATTTTACAGATAAAACAGATAAAAAATAAAGTGTCTGAGTTAATTTACCTAAGCCTTCTTCTTAGTTATGAAAACATGGACATTTAATTCTTCTAGCTTTATGAGGACACATTAGAAAGGAAACAATGCAGCTATTTACCACTAAAAATTAATTAAATGTTCTGTTAGAAAAAAAGCTTTGTTGAAAAAATATCCTTAAAAGATTAAGATAAAATAAAATGTTCATGTCTCTGCAAGATCTTCAAAACCAACATCTAAAGAGTTGGAAATTGTTAAGTTATACAGTATATTAGTAGCAATACAAGGCTTTTGAACCAAAACCATTGGCATGAAGCAGTCTTGACTGCTTCTCTTTTGTCCACGTAAAGCCATCGAAACAAGCTGAAAACAAAACTAACAAATCATCATCTGAAGTTGTCATTGTGAATGTGGTAGCAAACAGTTTCCTTTTAACACACCCAGCAGAAACAGAGCAACGTTAGCATTCATTCAACATAGCATTCATTGTGTTTGCTGCCACCTGATGAATTTGAGTCCAGTTTTCACTATGTGTCACTCTGTTCTGGGGTTTCTATCAACCTCTATTGAAATATCTGACCAGCTGGATGTGAACTCTGTCTGCTATGCTGTTCAGTGTTGCAAAAGCAACACATAGCTGGTTTGACAGAGCTATTTTTTTCTCCAGAAACTGCTGTCAATGCAGCTTGGGTTAAGATTGATGAGAACACTCTCAGTAAACTAAAACATTAAGGTTGTAGCCAATAAAACCAAAACAATTAGCTGAAAGATGCTAAACAGTTCTGCAGAGCTGCAGGGGTCTGATATTTCTCTGCGAGTGGGTCACTTCATCTAACCCCAATTGAGCCACCATTGATACGAAATATTGATTAGTGGAGCTTTAAAGATGGAAAGGCTAACTAGGGCAGGGTCATATGGACCTAAATCATCTCTGTATTTTCCGACTGAGTGACAACACACAATATAAATATCTCAGTATGTTCTAGAATGAAGTTAGCAGAAAGTTCAGTTGTCAGTCAAAGACCCAGGTGAGATGTCACACGCACTTTTACTTAAATGTGATCACAATTAAATACAATGACTGTTTTCCTTCCCTGATTGAAAACTTACATCTAAGGCTGAGGGATATGGACAAAATTAAATTTATTTTGACCAAATACCTTAATATCAGCAAAAACAATGTTGAAGAAACAGCTACTGGTGCTCTCACAAAAAATACAAATATTAGACAAGCTGGACAAACAGTCTGGTAATTAAGGAAGTCACGTCACTCTACCGTTAATCAACCAGCAAAACACAACACTTATGGCAAATCACAATAATAATATCCACAATGTAAAATATCTAGTTTCATATCACAACATCTATATAGTATATAAAGTATATAGTATATATAAAAGTTGAAAAAGCTAGCTATTGCTTGTATCACAGAAACATGACCCAAAAGCAAACTCTTTCAGTGGCTGCAAAAGGCTTTAATCTTAGTTTCAAGTTGCATATGAACATAATTTGCAGCATTGCTTTTTTCACTGACACAAATGTTCCAAATCATTTCCAAAAAAACAATTGGAAATTGAACCAAATTGCATTTTACATAAAAATGATAAACTGAAACTATGAGCAAACACTGCAGATCTCATTATCTACCTGTTCTCTTTAGCTGCCATGCAGGGCTTCAGCAGCAGGTTCGGCAGTCTCCAGTGTGTTTGTTTCAGTTTGTTTTCATAATGACTTCAAGGCAAAGCAAAGAAACCTCTGCTGAGAGATGCTGGAACATGTCGCACCTGTGAATATTAGCATGTCATGTCAGTAAAACAAATTGAGGCAGGCAGGGGGCTATGCAGTGAGTTAAGACGAAAATGTAAGAAAATGTTAGAAAGAAAATGTAAACAAGTATTATTATTAGCCATTAAGCTGCATTTAATCTGAGGAAATACTTTTCCCCGTAAAATCTGACAGAACCAAAAGAACCTGAAGAAAAGTTAGAAATTCAGGTGTCAATGTGAAACCCTTTTTTTTTTAAAAAAATGATTTTCATTTTCACCAGCATACAGTATATCTGCCCCTAATATATTTAGCAAATCGTTCATGTTTTAAATTCTTAAAAATGAATTTTAAACCTCCAGCTGGGGTTATTAAGTTGCAGCTAAAATAAATTATTAACTGATTAGTCTCTTAACATTCACAAAAACAAAAATGGCAATTACTGTTGATTCCAGTCAGATTGCTGCTTTTCTGTGCAACAGTATTGTGAATTTAGTTTCTTTAGCATTTTAGACCAAAAGAGTAATCTGGAGATGTTACTTAGGGGCACTTTGGACATATTTTACCAAATGATAAGTTTGAAAATCAAGAAATAGATCATAAAACTATCATACATTCTACATCTTACATTGGCACATCAGGATGAAAGTGACAGTGTTGCTGTTAATGAGGGGTGTTTGAGATCAGCCTATTCAAAACCTATGTACTTAATTTGTACTGATTGGTGTGTTTGCACGTCAGACAGCATCAAGCTCAGTTCTGCATTGGGATGCAAGCCCACAGATTTTGTAAGGACTGCTGTGAGTGAATAAGCCTCGCAGTTTGATGTGAGATCAAGTCCATCAATAGTGCGACTCACCCTCCTGCTAACCTTGACTGGAGGGCCGAGAGAGGGAAGAACACTTCTCTGTCTCTGAGGATGAACATTCACCCTAAATACAGAAGACATTCATTTGTTCCTATTGACTATCTCAGTGATATAAGGAGAGAGGAAACCTATTTTGCTGGATGATCCTCTTCCTCTACGTAAGACCACACAAGTGACTGTAATGTCTTAGTCCACATCCTGGAGAAAGGTTGGGTGGCTTCAGTGAGAACATGAAAGCTTTGGAACCCCACGGTGTTCAAGGAAATCAAAGGTCGCAGCTATCTGGTGTACAGACCCCTGTTTAGAGATGCAGACAGGTTAACCTTTGTTGTTGGCCTCATTGGCATTTCCTCTGCTGTGATTGTGCTAAATTGTGCAGACGTTTGCATTCATATGCAGCAGCAGATGGAGAAGATGCAGAAACACAGCATCTAATGATAAAGGAGAGTTGCTGTCAGTGGAAAGCTATTGATGGAAGTTTGCATAGTTTGGTTAATTTTACAGTTACATTATCCAGAAATCCCATCATGCAATAGGTCAGTCATTGTCATGCAAGTGCAACTGGACATTTACAAAGCAGCTGACTGCAGTGCAATGTCAGCCTCTTACGTGTTGAATCTAATGGCAGTATAATTCATGCATCAGCAACTTGGTTAAATTACACTGCAGTTTTTGTTCACTTATGGATTTTAAACACATTATGCAATACCATGTAGATTTGCAGGTGTAGATATTCTACCAGTGGGTGTATTTTTTTACTCTTTTGTTTTCTTGCCCTGTGAGAGAGTCATGCCACTCAAACTTAGTAGGTGTTTCACCTACAGGGTTCCCCATCAGATGAGGAAGGGACCAGTCCGCCCAGCATGGCTGCCGGCACGCCTCTGGCCTCAGCGCAGCTGCAATCAAGAACCAGGAGATATAGGGTGAGTTCAGATCCCAGATCGTCAGGCTAGGGCTGGGATGTGAACTCAAATGTGAACAATCCCGTCCGTGCTACCTGCGATCCCCCTAAGAAAGGGATGCAGAGTTGAAAAAAGGGGGGAGGGCTCTGAAATTTTTAGCAACAAAAGGCACACACAGTAGATTTCAACCATCAGACGATCTTTAATACTTTCTCGTTTAGATGAAAGTAATTTTAACTGATTAATTTGCAAGTTATATAACTGCTTAAGCATGCAAACTTAATACCTACTCACCTTCCCTTATATCCCCATAAGACAGGCACTAATCTATCCAGTGCAGCTCAGTAAAGGCCTACAGCAGAGCACGGCTTAAATTTTGAGGCAATTTCATTTTCAGAGAAAAACACATTGCTTTTTACCACTCTGTACCTATAATAGATAAATGATAGAAAATGTTTTGTAATTTCTGTTTTTCATAACTTTTAATAGCTCTCTCAATAAAAGTCTTTGCAGAATTTGATGTACCGTAATTACAGACATTTACTGTGAAAGTACATGTCAATCCTAACAATGGCTATAAAACACGCACACACACACACCGCACACAAGAGTAATTAGTGACTCTGCGTTTCAGCACTGACACCTATGAGACAAAATGGCCATAATAGCTGTAAAAATGACTGCTCAAATTGATTTTCTTTCCAATTTGCCAGAGGCAACAAGGGTCCTAATTAGAAGAAATTATTAAGCACAAACAATTAGGCCACAAAGTATTTTCAAACATTTTTCTCTTGCCTGAACTTCCTTGCACTTCCCTTTTTCCCTTGTAAAAGGATCAAGGTTGTTTTGATTTCAGCATCCAGCTCCTCTCTCTCTCTGTATTCCCTGACCACCGCTAAAACACTGTTTTGACTTGGACGACAGCAGCATGCAGTTTGACTGTCAAGCCATTCCCTTCACTCCTATTAACTGCATGGGTGAGATTCCCTGTGACTCTGTTGTGCAGCCTCAAAGTTTTTCCCATTACCTTTTGCTCCACTGAAGGTTATTGGACTATTCATTGCTTCCCTGCCCCGTCTCCAGTTGTCTCAGAGTGGCAATGAAAAGCATGATAGCCGAGTCACTCTAATACCCGGCAAATAAGACGGGGACAACAGGAGACTTTCTTCACCAAAACATCTGGCGGCATGTCTAAACCTGGTGCTGGTGCTCCATTTTCCTTTGTGGGTCTGGGCTAAGGCATGACTGATCCTCTTCACGGCAGACCTCACAACAAAAGGACGCACTGAGACCAGCATGTGCCGCTGAATTCACTGAAGGAATGTGCAATGTGTCAAATACAGGAAGGAGTTTCTTTTTCAAATAACATTTCTAATATATATTAGTAGCTTGGAGGAATCTGCACAAGCAGACTTCCACCTGAGATGCTCTACAACTCAGTCTGTTGAATTAATAAACAAATGACACTTCTGCTCTGAAATAATTTTCTTTAATGGTCAGTTGTGATAGAGAGGGATAGTTTGTTTACTGTCAGTCGTCTTGTTTGTGTCTTACGGTTTTACTCTTATGCAATTGGTACCACAAAATTATTAATACTGAGTCCAGCTTTCCAGAAGTCTTCACATGGATCTCTTTACTGAGATGCAGCTCGGCACAGTGGTTAATCTGTTTCTCAGGATCAACTCTTTTACCAGGGTACCAGAGTACTGACAGCATGTGTCTGCTAACAGCAGCACTCTGTCTCTCATTTAATAACAACATCAAGACAATAAGTATTACTACTGTCTTTCAAGTGTCTTTTATTTAAGTATTTATCGAGCATAAACAAAGATAACATGAAACAGAAAGGTCACTTCTTTATCGCATGGATTATACAACCTTTGTGTTGCGATGTTTAAAGATGATTTAACAGTTTGTTTTTTAATTTTCGCACAGAGTAATTCTGATTGCATGAAATAAACCACAGTAATTCATGTAATGCATTACAGAACTATACATATTCACCCCAGCTAACAGTCCTCTGCAGATATGTCCACACACCCAGTTTCAATGCATCAAATGACACATGATCTCTTTTCACAACTGGCAAGTCTTTCATAGAAGTCATCAGAGACTGAAAATAGGTACTTAGCATGTGTTTCCTAATTAAAAGCTAAAGCATTTATATTTGGTTATTTCTTTTAAGATGCTGGGTATTTCATTAAATTTTACAAGTTTGACAGTAGAATATGTATGAGTAACATGCAAAATGGACTGTAGAAACTGAGTTGTAGTGGTGGTTTAGTCTGAGTGAGAAACAGCTCATGAAATTTGAAAGATGTGGTCACTGATTGTATATGTATTAAAGTAATGGAAGCACTCTGTTGCCCTGATTGCTGGAGAGGTTTAATAGTGAACTCAGTATTTAAATAGCGAACTCAGTATTAAGAAATGTGCATTACCATATGAATAAAATGTATAGCAGCATTATGCACCCCAAAACTTGTTAACCATGCCAAGCAGCAGACCAGTGTTCAAGAGCAGGCTGATGTAACAACCAGGTAGGGACATTTTACAGTAGTACTAGTGGAAACAAAAGTGAGTGTTTTAAGTCAAACCATGCTCTTTTCTTAACCCAGACTAAGTGATTTATGTGCCAAAGCCTTACTCAAGTTTATCTGCAGAAAAGATTCTAAGTTATAAAAATGAATTTTCTACATATTTATGGTCTGCAAAATCATACAGTGTCAACATTCATTCTGGCAATGGATTTGGTAACACAAGATGGATAACAAAGGCAAGATCAAGACACACTTCTGATAAGAAAACACAACATCACACACAGCAAGGCCAGCTGCCTCTCTCTTGTCAGTTTGACATAAGGAGAATGATTGCAAGTCATAAACAAAGCCAAGCTTTAGTTTTCACTGTTTATGGCTCAGATTCATTTTCAAAAATAATGATTGCATCGCCCTCAACCAAATGAGTATGATATGTTCATTTTTATGTTGAGTTTAATTCCAATTTATTCCTATTATTCACCAGCAGCCACAGTCTGAGACGATGCATTTACTAAGAACAACAAATGGGAGGTTTAGAAGACTTTGTGCTGCATCACTAATGTATACTTTACGGACTATGATGTCTAATCATCTCCTTCTCTATCTTCTTAAGACAGTAATATGCCTTATGGGAGAAAAGAGAAACTGTATCTGTGCCATATGCAGACTCCAGTGAAACTGTGTCTAATTTTTCCCATTGTCATATTTCAGAGGAATGTGCTTGCTGCATGTTTGGCAACTGATCTAATATGAATCACAATCGGTGCTTGCTGGATTTTTACCATCCATTTAGTTGTCTTGCTCCTGCTGAGCTTTTTTTTTTGTGCCGTGCTTTTACCTTTAATTAGATACTTAAAACCAAAACATAGCTGACCATCCACTGCTAAGTGAAAGCTCTGTAATGCGAGGAATGTGCCTTTACCAGCAGAAAAAGCAGTAAAAACCATTAGATGGATGTTTGTGTGTTTATCTTGTTTGTGGCTGCTTTTGTTATGAAGGTCATCAGACCTGAACTGTGCAGAATAGTTGTACTTGCATTAGTTGCACATTTACATAGACACCAGAATCCTTGCTTTAAGTCTTGTTCTGGTATTGATCATATTCAGGATCTGAAATTCGCACCTAGTATGACAAACCTAGTGACTCACTTCCTTTTATAAGCAGGTTTCAGATTGTCTGCGTCAGTGCAGGTCTGTCTGACTTCTCTACATCCAACCTCTCATTTCTTTTCCAGCAGTATGTAAGAATGAACATAGTTTTGTTTCTGGCTGCCAAGATTCTGCAGCATTCTCATTTTAGTTTCTCCATTTGATCAGTGGTAATAAAAAATGAGAGCAACACTACAGTTTATGCTCTGCATTAGAATGTCAGAATTTCTCTTTTCTGCAGAAAATGTTTCAAATGCATAGTGCAGACATATCCATCAAACAGATCCGGGAGTTTGGACTGTGTAGTTCTTAGGGCTTCTCTTCTCTCTGCATTTGTCATATGAGATGTTAGAGTAACGTCAGCTCAGTCAGTCAGTCCAAGGTCTGTAGGTGAAAAGCAGGAAGGGTTTTCATGTGACTTTTCAAACCTCAATTTCTCCATCCACACAAGTCTTTCTTATCATGAATCCCTGTGCTTTTTTTCACTGACTGAATGACCTGCTTAATTTAAGGAGGCATTTTTCTACATTGAAAAGAAGGATAAGAAAGAAGGATAAGGTGCTCACATGCCACAGTATGTCAGTTTCTGAGCATGGGCTAATAAATTAGCTTTATTAAGTGAATGGTTATGCAGGTTTCTGAAGCCAGGTTAGGATGTTTACGCGCGGAGACACACTACGAGAGTCTGAACCATTTATGTTTCACCAAACAAAGTCTGGAAAATGGGGGTCATTGTTTGGGAAACTACCGACATAAAGCACTGGAGACAACAGAAAAACAGCACTGAAACAAAAATGGCCCCCTCGGGTGCTGAAAGGTGGTTGTAGGAATTTAGATTCTCACAGCCACCCACCAATTCTATCAAAATGACAGAACAACAAAGATTTGGAACCAAACCAAAAGAAATCAAAGTTGGGAGTCGCTGAGAAAGACAAGACAATAAGATATAGATAGGATACTTAGCTTAAGGAGAAATCCCACACAGTTTAACATACTGAAAAGAAACCCTTTCAACACACACACACACACACACACACACACACACACACACACAAAACCACAAAAGAGAAAAAAAATATATCTGTGAGGCTGTGAGGGAGGGACACACACACACAGGGGGCAGAGGCA
>JAQMCX010000011.1:14186879-14209256 GCA_029814765.1 Acanthurus leucopareius | reverse complement strand
ACACACACACACACACACACACACAAACACACACACACACACACACACACACACACACACACACACACACACACACAAAACCCAAACACACCAACAGACACACAGACAGTCAACTGATGGTGTTGACTCTGTGTAGACACACAACCGACTGATCAGAGAGACACCAGCCTCCTCATATAACCTGTCAGCCAGGCTGATTGCAGTCACCTGAGGGAGAACAGCACAGGTGAACCCGATGGCTCCTGATGAGGAGAGATGAGTGAAGCCTGCAGCCTCGATCTTAGGATCCCTCTGACCGTTACTGATTTAAAGACTGTAATAAACACACAGTATGAAGCTCATTATAGTAAACTACTGTTGCTTCAAATCCCTGATGAGACATATTTATAACTACTTCACACAATCTTTGCTGAACCTGTGTTTCTGTTGCTGGCAGTGTCAATTTAAAGTAAGCTAACCAGTATTTGCTGTTATATGATGGCTGAGTGTGAGGTTCTACACCTTCAATCAAACCAAAAGCTCATGGAAAACGAACCTAAGAGAGCATGTTACACAGTTTCTAATTACTGGAACCCAGAAGAAGCCAAATATTCCTGCCAGAGTAACAAGCAGAATCACGAACCTGAAACGCAGCCTTGGCACCATGAATCCAGACTCAGCCTCTTCATGCTCCACTGCTGACCCTCAATCCTACCTCGTCTGACACAACAGATTAAATTTATCAGCCTGAAAAAAATTTGTCCATCTTTTAGATGCATAAAAAAAACATTTGCTGTTGAATTGGTACACTTTTGTATCATCACGGAAAATGATAAAGGGGTGGATAACTCTGGCTGGTGTTAAATCTGAAGTTTTTATAAACCTACTGCCTGTTGGTTTTGGCATCGGGTGTGCTCGGCCTTGGACGCAAGTAGAAATTTTAATGTTAGTTTACCTCCAGGAGAGATGTGTTCCCATTTTAAAGTTATGAAATGACAAAATGGATTCTCTTATACGACTGCCTAATCATAAAAAAAGCTTTTCTACTTACTGTTCTCCATAACAACAATGAAAGGCACTCTGTTTAACAAGGGTGTAAATCCACATAAACCTGACACACTTCAGACTGCCAAGGTCCCCTCTTTTCTTTGGGCTTGTGTTTGTTTCAAAGTAAAATCACAAATGCATCCCATAGTTATTTAAGAATTATGTTTGTGTCTGCCTAATGATATTGTCTCTGGCATAGCAGAGTGATTTTGACCAAAATCATAGCAGATCTACAAAATTTTATGTAGCATTTGTTACCCAATCTTTCCTAAACTTCCACATTAGCTTCTAATTGAGTCATATTTCCCTTCATTATAACAAAACAGGCACGAGTTAGCTAAAAAACACATTTTTTTAAGTTCACATGCTGTTAGCCCCTCACTTTTTAACTTCACATATTGTTCCCTTGTGCCTACATGCATGTATAAGCGCTGTACTTGTATATCGTCAGTACAATCCGAAGTGTTTGAATTTTAGATGATCTGGTACTGTATTTGTGTGTAGTTAAAAGGATTTATAATTTTAGTGCAGCTACATTAGGAAAAAGAAGGCCTTGAGATGTGCTTTACATCAGGGAGCAGCAGCTCTTAAATATGCAACAGACACAATGAATGAGCAGACAAAATCAATGACCATTTACCTCACTCAGAGTGTGAATCTTTGAAAGCAGAGGAACAGAACGCAGCTTTTTAGACCAGAAAACAAACAAGTTGCAGACATTTCCACATATAAATGCAGCCACTGTTCTTTTACTTATTCATTTACTTGTAGGGAGTCTTGTTTTTGTTTTGTTTTTTTCTTAAAAATGTACTGAAACTTTTTCATTGCCTTTCATAAAGTTTGTACCTAATAGATGGTTTCACATTCAAGTTTTTGATCCCACTGGATAGATTTCTTTTTTATCAGAGAACGTATATCTGATAAACAGCTTTATATTTTTACCATGGCGAGAGAGAGCGGAATAATAGAGGTGAAACGGTCTAAAGTAATTTCCGATAGCTGGCTTTATTTAAATGTTTCATCTCAACGTGGTTCTCCAGATCTCACTCTACGCATAGATTGTTTTAATTCAAGAAGCATGGCCACAATCAGAAAATGGTTTATGCATTCGCTTTCCTTTCTAGTGTTCCCCTCTCTCCGTCTCTTAATGTTGCTCATATTTAATTTGTGGCCACAGTGCATCCAGACTGCCATAAATTTCATTAAAAATTCAAGCCTGACCACTTCCCATTTTGTGCCATTTAATGCACCCTGGCAAAATTGGCTGATAAAACTCACACTAAAACATTCTGTATTACCACAGAGCTCTCACTTATCTCTACACAATATAGTATTATGAACAGCGGGACTGTCTTTGTTGCCATAGGTCATTTGTAGATGAGAAAATGAGAGCAAACTGTATTTAGTTCTGGACTTAAAATGCATAATAACAAGAACATTAAATGAGCACAAGAGCTAGCATGTCAAAGGAACAGTTTGACATTTAAGGAGACAGAACTAATCACTTTTTTTATCAAGAGCGAGATGAGGAGTCTGAAACCTTTGTCATGTCTGTATAGTAAATATGCGGCTGGAGCCAGCTGTTTAGGTTAGCTTAGCATAGCATAAAAGTGGCATAAGAGTTGAAACAAGGAGCAAAGCTTGCTAAAAGGTAACAAAACCTTCCTACTAGCAACTCTAAAGCTCACTGATTAACTTGTGATATCTTGTCATTTATTCCACACAAAAACCAAAGTGTACAAAGGCAATTTGTAATTTCATTTGGGGTTATTATGAACCAGACTATTTCCTGATTTTGACTAGTAACTGCCTGCCTTTGCTGGCCATCTAGCAACTAAACAAATGAGATATGATATATTAGTGAGCTCCATACTAATAGTCAATGGGCCCGTGAAAACTTCCAAGCTAGCTGTCTCCTCTCTACTCTTGTATTGACTTTATGCAAAGCTAAGCTAATTGGCTGCGTGCTGCAACTAATGTGAACTATTCATTTAAAAGAAATGTACATAGTATATGTAAAGTAACCCAAGGTAAAGCACATTATTTGTCCCCACAATGTCAACCAAGTCAGTATTTGCTCACAAGGTAGCTAGGTTTAACATAAATAGATATGTATTAAACCTTGAAATCCTTCAAATGAACAATCCTCACTGTTTATTATGACTCATCTGAACCATTTCGTTTGGTTGTAGCAGCTGCTCTCCACATGTATGACCTCCTTACCCATAAAAAAAATCTATAGCTTCTCAAATGTAAATGGGTGTCAAATATGGACCACTTGTACGCGCTCAGGTGAGTAAAGAGTCGCTGACAGAGCAGACCCGGTGCAAAGAGGCCATCATAAGACTGTTTGCTGTGATGAGCAGTTGGAAAATCTAATATGATGAACAGTTGACCTTTTTGTGATTTGAAAACAGTTTGTATTTTTCCACTCCATGTAATTACATTACAGTTCATTTTCCGGTCAAGAGACTTTGTAAAGACAGACTCAAGTAAGAAGCAGCAGCAGCAGCAGCAGCAGCAGCAGCACAGAGAGCTGCATAGCACTGATTTACATGTTGCAGAGGTGGTAGGATAAGCTTCTGAACTGTTTCCTAAGGCAGACCGCAGCAGAATGCAGCAAAACACTAAACATCATGTACGCTATGGACTCTCTTATTAGTTATTTCTTGTGATTTCATTCAAAGTTAGCTGCAGGCTCTGTTCGTTAAGGGGTAGGCAGTCTAATAAAACTGGCTTTGTGAATAATTTATTAGCTTGTTTTTTTGTTTATGAAGTAGTTATGAGATGCGTTTAAGGAGGAACATTTTTAATATCCACAAAAATGCATATCGGGGCATACTGTCACTTCACTCGACCTGTCATGTAGAGCACAGATACTCATAAACGTGAAACCTATTAAATCATCTAACCCTGATCCCCTGTTGTTGTCCCCCTCTCTGTCCACAGCCGTCACCCTGTGAATGGTGCCGCTGCGAACCAAATAATGAGGTGCACTGTGTGGTGTCCGACTGCGCCGTCCCAGAGTGTGTCAACCCTGTGTACGAGCCGGAGCAATGCTGCCCCATCTGTAAAAATGGTAAACACTCATCTCCTCTGGAATTCAACACACACTCCTCATAAGACATTAAATTTTCATTAAACCAATGACGGCAAGTTTATCTGTGGTATCGCCATTTGATGGAGGCGCCGTCGGAGGATTAGGATGTAATGGATGTTTTATGAATTAAAATTATTACCTTGGGCCCGCTGGACACTAATGAGCAGGACTAGTTTTAATTATAAATGTCACACTAAGCAGAGTAAACATTAGCCCATTGATTAAAGGCATGGTAGGAGGGACTAATGGGTCCTCAGAGAGCCTTTTATCTCCCGGTGCCCTGACGCCCTTGTCACACACAGCCAATCCCTAAATTAGAATTATAGGATTCCAATGGTTCATTGGCTATTTACAAGGCGAGGTGGGAGATTTCCCTCTGCCAGCACCAATCCTGAGGGACAGTAAAGCTTTATGACCAAAGTACAGTAACTGCAATGTTATCCTGACTGGAATGATCAACGGCAGAGAGTGCCTTTGGGTAATATCAAGTGCAGTCGCAACAGAGTTTACCAAGCAAAGAGTTTTACTTTGTTTTTTTTGCACGGCTCAGATTCAAGTTTTAGATCATTTGAGAGCTGAAAAAGCTGGCAAAGAAAGTTTTCCTGAACTCAAATAAGAGCCTGATTAACAATAAGATGTGCTCTCATGATTATATGCCTTGTTATTGCATTGCAGTTTTCTCATTATAGTGACTGTCACAACAAAAATAGAGAAATTGTTCACGAGAATTCCCACTGAAAGAAAGCAAAGCAAATATCCTGCAATATTTGTCTTTTTCTTTCAAGCGGCACTTGACCTATAAATGTGAAGAAAGGAATTTAGTTTGAGGCGGATGCTAAATGGCTATTTCACCACAACTACCCACATTTTCTTTCACACTTTCTCTCATTTCCTCCTTATCCCCTTACTTTCTTCTTGTATTTCAACACACAAACACCCACACTAACAAGGCTGCAGAAGCTGCTAGCAGAGAGCTAATCCAGGCTGACAGGACACAGTGACACCCTTGGCATTTCAGGGTTGGCCTGCCGTTTCTGGGCTCCCCAAGGGTGCCTGGTTAGGCTCTAGCAGACAGATAAATCTCTATGGGAGTGGATGGCTGAGGGGTGTGGGGAGAGGACAATGAAGAATGCTGTTTAGCTCTCATTTGGCCGAGGGACAGGGGACTGTGAAATAAAGACATCCACTTATGTGCTCCAGTTGGACACACAATCAGTGGAAGATGGTCAGCATTTGTCTTTTACTTTACCTGCTGCAAACATTTAAAATAATTAAATTGAATGAGTAAAACTTTTTTTAAAAAAGGATTATAAGAAATAGCTCAGTTTATATCTTGGTTTGTTTGTTGGAGTGTCTGTTGAACCTAAATCACTTAAAATCACTTCATTCACATCAGAGGGTTTTATACACAGGTTTTCCTTGATTTACAGCACTGAGGCAAAGCTTGAGCTAAATGCTAATATAGTGAGAAGCTCACAATGGCAATGTAAGGAGGTTAAAATAAAGTAATCCCTAACTGATCCCATAGTGGGAAAATATTGGGTTTTACAGCAGCAGAAGAACAGAGGTGCAGAAGAGTAAAGGAGGTTAAAAAGATAAATACAACATAATAAAATATATGATAAAAACAATTCTAAACATATGTAATTAAAATGAAAAAAATGGAATAGAAATTATATAAAAGAAATTAATAAAAAATTTCAAAATACAGGCAATAATGGTAGTATAATGTGGATCTTTTTTTCAAGCTTTAGCATGTTAGCATACTAACATACTAATACTACTCTTATCACCACTAAGCATAAAGTTAGAGGTGAAATGTAACTTTTTATGGCAATTTACTTGTATTTAACTTGAGTATATTCTACTTTATGCTGCTTGATATTTCTTCTTCACTACATTTCAGAAGGAAATGTTGTACTTTATATTCCACTACTTTTTGACAGTTGTGCAGATTTAGATTATTGATACAAAATATAAATCAACTAATAAATAATTACCAAACTTTTGATTATTAGGTAATTAAAGATAAATAAATGCAAAAAAATAGGAGTAAAGCTAACAAAAGTAGCTTAATCTTAATAGTACGATGTGTGATCCTGAAACCAGACATTCTGCATGAGCACCTTAACAGGTACTTTAAGTATATTTTGATGCTTATATTTTCGTAGTTTTTCTTAAGTAATATTTTGAATGCAGGGCTTTAACCTACATTTTTACATTGCAGTATTGTTGTTTCTACCTTAGTAAAAGATCAGAATGCTTCTTCCACCACTGCACACAATGCAGTTGAAGCCATGAGTCAAGTTATTGAACAAATTAGCACTGAAAATGTTCCTTTAGTTACCAACAGTTAACATTCATTTTAATGAAATGATGATATGTGTCATTTATTGTTTTTTTGACACATCATCCACAAAATGTTGCTCTCTAAAATCATCATTTCACACTATTTTATATGACTGTCATTATATAAGGTGTCATTGTCTGAGGGGCTGTTGCCTCTGCAGAAAAACTCCACTGCTCAGAAGTTCAGCTGTACAATAGTATCTGGGCAGAACAGTGGTATCTCCACAATGCATTTGCACTCTACCAGCACAGGTGAAAGGTCCAGCTGAAACCACTTATTCTGCAATATTTAAGGAAATCTTTTGGGCTACATAAATTTTAATACCAATCAGAAATATCAAGGGTTTGGCAAAATTGCTAAGGGCTGAATTGTTATTGAGGTTTTCTGCATCACTGACAAGCTCCCGTTAATCATCGATTCTGTGATTTGGAGCTTAAAAATACCGCTTGGTACTTGGGTTTTAATGGAGCAAAAATGTGCTTGTTTTGTGAATATTTTTTTTTAGCAGAGTTAATTATTTCAATACAAGGCAGATCCTACTTACATTTTATAATCCAAAAAACTTTTCAGCTCAATGTATTCTGCTTGTAACCTTGATGTGTGAATGTCTTTGACCTGAAAATGAATGAATTAATAATTAGAGCTGCCAACCTCGTTTTAAAACTTTCCATTATTAGGATGTAGCGTTTTATCTTGTCTGCTTCTTGGTGTTTCACCCTGAAAACAGCAACAGAGAGCATGAGGCAGCACAATGGACTAGCCAGCCAATGGGAACTCTTATCTCTGAGCTCCACATTCATTAAGTCGGACTGATTGAGCTCTAATCTTTACCATGAATTATATACTGTAAACTCATCAGGGGGATACATGTAGTTATATAATTGTCATGAAGGAGATGATGAGAAGTGGTCTGAAAATGGCCTGTGTTTCTTCAGTATGATGGGATTAAAGAGTCTTATCTGTCTAAAGGCTGTCAGAGTGTTTTTTTTTTAATGAACAGGCATATCGTAGCAGTGACATGGAGCTGGCTACAGTCAGGTTACACATTCAGACTCACGTGTTCTATGAACAAGCTGGAGTTTTTTGTAAATTTGAGGTTTTTGACAGGTGAGTTTTTATGTAAGCGCATATTACCTCGAGGCAAGACCCAGGATGGAATTTGAGCCAAATAGATTGTGATGATTCCTAATATGCATTTGCTCCTAAGCTTTAGTCAGAGAGAAGTATGATGTGCCTGGACAGTTTTGACACAAGGCAAACATTCTCCAGACTTCACTAAACTTCACTGGTCATGGATTGATCACGGGTGACAGTGTGTCCTTCGAATGGTGACAGGTAGCTGAAACTCTGTCCTTGTGGCTCCATATCTATCTGGCTATAAACAATCACACTTGGCAGCGACGCCAGTCACCCTCTTCCCTCATCAACCTCCGCTGAGTTTGTCCTGTAACCTGTGCCAGCTGTCCAGAGGCGGATCAATGAGAGTTAAGACTTGGCAAGCGCTCTCAATGTCTCCTCTAAGCTCAGATCAAAGGGGTTTTATCAAGTCCAAATAGAGCATGGGACTCATCTATGCTGAGGCAAAGATTGGGATACTATTTAGCCAAGTGCTCCCTTTGTCAGTTTCAAATAGATACTTATGGCCTCCTGCATCTTATTTACACTCGTAAACACTGCAGGAAATTGAACTCAGCCCTTAGACACCTGAAAAAAATAGGCTTGTAAAATACTGGAAGCTGCTTGCCATTCCTATTTGTCAATCTTCAGTCTGTTAAAAGCTTTGTTTAGGATAGGTAAAAGAACTGGGCTTGGCTAAACAGTGAAGAAGTCAGTGTGACATGTCTCCTGCTTTTATTCAGTGTGACTTTTTCACTATTAAACCAGGAGCATGATCTTTAGCTCACCTTCCTTTCGACTGCTCTGAGTTGTCTTAACATTACAAAAATAAATATAGAGCTTTTTCACAGCAGATATTTTAACTTGTCACAGTAGGAAAAGCCCAGGTGTAACTAATACCGTCAACACTGGCTCTGTTCTATTTAACTGTCCGATTAAGCCATGGCAGTTTGACACTAAGCAAGCATGAACAATACCAGCTCCCTGAAACGGAAGCTGCTCTATGGCATTTAGCAGCCAATACTTCAATTATTATTTACTATTCAACTCTATTTCTTACTCATGTGCTTTTCCTACCTTGACATATGAAAAAAGAGCCTTATGTGGAATGGACTATCATGCTTATGTTTACCATAAAGCTCTTTTCAGGAGAAAGAGTTATGGGAGATGCTGAAATTGTGGTGTTTTTGAAAAAAGCTCTGCTCTTTATGCATATTTTTTTATATTGTATACTTTGGATAACTGCAAAGAACTGGAAGCAGAGCTGCTGATAATTCTATAACCTCTGTCGAACAGGGCATCTTAGAAGCTCACACAGATATTTTCCCAACAGATCTTTTGATTTGTCATAATAGGAAAAGCAAAATTGTTATTAATAACATAAACAATGGCTGTGTTTACTCAGCTGTTCCAGTAAGTCACAGCAGTGGGACATGAGCCAGCATGCCCAATTAAAACAAAAGCAACAAATGGAATTCAGCCATCATTGATTTTTATTATTTACACCTGCACCTTTTCCTATGGTGACAAGTCAAAATGGGCCTGTAATGTGCCCAAGTTTAGTAATGGTGCAGATTAGCATGCAGGTGGCCTGTTTTCCACCTTGTGAACTGTGACTAGACTCCTCAGGTCGAATAACACCACTGTTTCACATTCACCTAGCTAGCATCACGTTAGCTGGTATTAAATCAAATTCACAGGGAGACCACAGTTATGAATATTAGCTGTGAAAGCTACTGTGTCTTCAAGAGTTATGAGACATATGAGGTTTTTATGACTGCTCGTAGAGGAGTCTTGAATCTTGCAGGTTTTACAGTGCTGAACACTGAGAGCAATCCAAAGTCACCGTCACACCAATTGAGCTGCTGATTGCTTCATTTAAATGATTAAAACTGGTGCAAATCCCTGGCATCTTCTGGCTCCTCTGTCGCAAGAAGTAGAAGAAGAGATGCAGAGCCACAAAGCACGCGGAGGCACAAGAAACAAATTAGATATAATCATTTTAGGTGGTATTTACCAGTAATTAATGTACTGCACTCCCACAAATGTAACAGTGTTTTTGGCTTCCTCAAGTACAGATGCTAAAATGTACCCAGGATAAGATTATCAAACACAAAGGGAAGAGCTGTTCCACTGGTACACAATCAAACACGTTTTAGAATGAAAAGATTTTTCTCGACAAAAAGGAATCCACACAAGTAAATCCTACAGTGTTTCAAGGATAAATCAGATGTCAAAATTAATCTGAAATCTTTACTGTTTTGCAAGCCAGTACAGAGTCTGTGTGTGTCTGTGTGTGTGTGTGTGTGTGAAGAGAAACCACGTAAGGAATTGGTAAGGAGTTCTGTGGCCTTTTCATACAGACTGAAGTGATTAACACCATCCTCCCTACTGCCTCTCAAAGCAGCTTTCTATCTCTCTCCCTCTCTCTCTTCCTCTGTCTCTCTCTCTCTCTGTACTCCTGCCTCTCTGTACTGCCAAGCCAGCGCCTGGCAGCCTTCTCTGCTAGCGGCGCATTAGGATGCAAAGCGCTCCATGTCGAGGGAGAAGGGGAGACTAACAAAAGCGCTTTAGTGTTGCAAAAACAAGCCCATCGGTGCATGCCCGTGAAAAGATCTGTACGTCTTCTCTGACTCTCCTAACTCCCTGCAGCTCTCTGCATCACTCCACCACCCCTTCCAAAAGAGACGCTCTCATGAGAGCCACATCCATTTCTTGTCGTTCTTATTCCTTTTTTTCTGTCACTCTCTCCCCACCCTCCCACTCTTTCTCCCCCCCCTCCTTCCCATGCGACAGGTCCAAATTGCTTTGCCGGAACAACGATTATCCCAGCCGGAATTGAAGTAAAGGTGGACGACTGCACCATCTGCCGCTGCCACAACGGAGACTGGTGGAAGCCGGCGCAGTGCTTGCGGCGGGAGTGCCTCAACGGCCAGTCGTTGTCATAGAGAGACTCCACCGGGAATGGTGGAAAAGCTCAGGCAAGGCCCTGCCTACTGCACCATTTTGTATGATTGACAGGGCAGGAGCACAATTCCTAAGCAACCTGAGACAGCATAGTAACGAAGAGATGCTCTCACAAGCTTCACACAAACACAAATTTAGCTACTGGGAAGAAGACTGAACTTGTCTCATGGCTGTTTCCATCCCCCAGTTTTAATCGTCCTATATATTTTCAGAAGTTGACTTGCTTGACTTGCTGCTCTCACACAAAAAGTTTCTAAGCTCCTTGAACTCTTTCCTAACCATTAGCAATGTCGAATTGCTCATGTTGATTTCCGTATGTATGTCATCTGCTTGTTGTACTCGTCTGTCACAATCACGTAGGTGTTGTATAATTCCGACAGCAGGAAAAACAAACCGTAAGCACACTTAACGGCGCTTTTTTTTTTTTTTGGTTTGTTTTTTTGGTTTTGTTTTTGTCATATGAAGATTGACACCGATGAGAGCACTGCAAAAAAAAAAATGTGTGCTTGGGTTTCACAACTTCACTCCAAGAGCTTGTTTACAAAATGCACATCACACATAAATGTTTGTGTCTTCATAAGACTCTAAGACTTTTTTTATTGCTATGGCAGGAAACTCACCTCTAACACTTAGATGATGCTACTGTCAATTTTATAAACTGCTATAAAAAACCCCCAAACACTGAGTTCATTCATCTGCATACAATGGTTTTTGAGTCTAGTCTACATAGTAGCAGCACAGGGAGGATAAGTTTGTACTGCAGAATTAGCTGTAAGGCAGCAACGACAGCAGCCAACGACTATGAGAAGGGTTGATGTAAAATTCTGCAATACTGCATCAAAACAACTTTGGGCAGCCTCTTTCCGGCTTATTTGTCGTTATTGTTTTCTCCCAGAGGTCCACATCCTCCAAAATATTCCCACTAACTAACTGCTTGAACTTGTTATCAAAGCAATTAAGCGAGCCAAGAGCAGCCTGCTTTAATTTCCCTTAATCATGGAGTATTCTGTGATAAATCATCCAGCTGGGTGCTTGGCGCTGCCGCAGCCTGCATGCTGGGCACACTCAATAAGAACCAGCAGACAAAAGGAGGGAATCTGCATATGTCTAAATGCTTTTAAGCAGTGTTCACGTTTCACGATTGTTCACGTGAGCATACACAAGCACTCCGTTCATCCCACAATCTCATAGCCACAGTGTGTCGAGCTGCACCCACCCAAGCTCTTAAACCTATAAGGCTTGTTAAGCTACAAAGCTGTTAGCTTACCCCACTGCTCTGGATTATGTAATACATTTTCTGTTCCTCCTCTCCCTGATATGTTAGACTATCTCCTCCTATGCCGTGTGGCCATGCCCAGGGCTGTTACACATAGACAAGCTAATGTATTGCCGTGATATTTTCCCAAAGCAGAGTGGTCCTCAAGTGGTCCAGTCTGAAAGGGAAAAAAAAAAAAAAGCACCCAACCATAGCCCAAAACACGATATTTTTGAGATGATAAATACTGGTCATTATTTCAAAGGTGAATTCCAGTAAGCTCACGCTATTTATCACGAGAATTTTTTCCATTTCCACAAAATCCGTTCCCGTTAACCTTTCAGACCCTATTCCTGGGTGGTGATGGATGGGCTGCTTAATAGCAGCTCCCAGCACTCTGTAATGAGACAGAAATGAACATAGGATAAAGACCAATGACTAAAGAGGTAGATTACCTTAAAAAGGCCCTAAAATCCTTTTTTTTGAAAAGAATCTCACAGTCTGAAAATTCTGCTGCATACTCTTGAGCTGCAGCGCATGAGCGATGGAGGGATCACAGAATTGAAAGAGTGTGGGTGGAGTTTAATCTAAGGTGCAACGATGGGGTTCGGGTCATTTTCGTCATTAAGCTACAGTGATTTAGTGTCTCTCAATGTGAAAAGACAGACCTCATCTATCTGGCTTGAGGTCTGCAGCCTCATAAAACAAAACTGACATCCATGGTTTATCAATTTCAGCCTCAGTGCTTCAGACATTTTAGGATTAATAAAAAGAACTTCACTCATCTTAATTACTTTAAATGCCAAATAATTATTCAGCCTCTACATTTATCCAAAAATATATTGGAATTACTCTACTGGGTAGCAACAGAGAGAGAGAGAGACTTTAAGTGAGTGTGCCAGTTGACAGGGCTCAGAGGCATGGCTGCCACCGCAGATGCCTTATTGCTACTGTTCCAGAATAGATTCACAAAGCATGGCCTTTGGCTCGATACAGTATGAGCAGCCCAGACTGCTTAAGTGCTACTTTATTTGCACTCTTTGGTGCAATGGTTTACTGGTATCATTTGCTCAAAACTAGTTGCTGTTGTACCCTTCAGTATTCCAGCAGGGTCTCTTATTAGAAGTGCGACAGCAAGAAAGAAGATTCCAGCTCATTTTAGAGTTTGATTGTTCTGATTTCCTTCAGTGCTTTTAAGGTGCATTTGTTTAGCCAAATTGGGGTGCCACGGCTGCTCCTCTATTTAATTTGCAAGCTACAAGCTGCCTTCATCAACTGGGTATGAAGGTTAGGGATGCAGAGGGGGGAGAGTGGCTGTTAACTGAAAATCAGACAACAGAAAGAGAAAACCATCCAGATCAAGATCAGAAGGGCTGAGCTGTTATCTTGGCTGCTAGTGGGAAGCTAATAAAGAAATCAAATAAGCAAATCACATTATCAGAGCAGGTAGCGCTAGTTTATTAATTTTTCTTCATGACACAGTAGATGAGACACAGGAATGCAGCTAGACTGAACTGGTGCATTGCTGCTTTGCATTCAGAGGGGCTGATTCCATAACACAGTTGTCTTTAAAACTACTTAAATAACTTTCTCTGACAACTTAACGGGGTAAGTTTGGATTCATGCGGATTAACATACAGTAGATTCCCGTGTGTTGCTTGGAAAAGGCTGCATTTAAAAACACAATAAAAGCAGTGTGCATGTGGTACACACCCACTGTGCACGTCTCAGACGCTAGGAAGAGCTCATGTGGGCAGACATACATTTGTCCTTGGAAGTACGTGAAGCTGCACAGTTTCAAGACGAATCAGATAAGTCTGTCTTTGTTCAATTTCAGAAACGCGAGTCTTTTCCGTCTGTTTCAGAATGTCTATTCAAATGACTCTATCTGTCCAATCATCATTCCAACCACAAGCTTGTACATGGGCATTTTGTAAAGCCATTCGTTCTTTCCATGAGACACCGACGTACTGTAGCTGGAAACTATGAAAGACTGGGGGGTTTTTTGTTTTTGTTCCTTATGTTTTTTTCAGCAACAAAACTGTTACATGAAGTGTGCCTGAAAAACCAACGCAGTACTATCTGGGATACGAACAGAGAAAAACTGTTATTATACAATCAATTGTATGAGTTTTTGGGGCACCAAGGGTCTGTTTGTGTTGGACTCAAATGTGTGATAATCAATAGAATGATTAGAATTAAGAGCATCTTTGATTGTATATGACTACATGCTCACACAGGTTCCCTCCAAGCCGTACGAGAAAGGGTCCAAATTCCAAAAAGGGAAAATTTTAACAACCCTTGGTGTTTCCCATGAGCCTGGCATGCCAGACCAAATCGCACTTGCAATTCGGTCTGGTACCTCTCAGTTCATTTTAGATTTCCAAGGGTCGGTGCTGGGTAATGTAGTATGTAGGCATGAATAACGCAGTAACAGAATCTTGATCAGCGCTGCCTAGTTTTGACAGCTGATCTGAGTTTTGTGAGTCTATCAGGTCACACTAATGCAACCAATCAGAGAAGCTAAATGTCTGACATGTGACAAATTCCAGACCAGTAACGCTGCTGTGTCAGTCATCATATCAAACCAGATAAACAGTTGTGGTTTTCCCGACATGGGCCAGATTGGGTGGAAATCTGTCTGAACGAGAGGGAGGCCGGACCCATCTGCCAGAGCAAATAAACCATGAGCTTTGGCAGATTGGTCGGGTTCTCAGGCTAGTTCCCCATCTTGTTCATATGTAAATATCTTTAAACATATAATGTGTATTCTGAAATCTGAGGTGGAGTAAAAAAACAAAAGATAAGAAATAAGAAACTGTGTATCATTCATCGAGACAAAACCTATTTTGTTAAATTGACTTGAAAAGAAGTGTTATTCCGCAAGTTTGAGTGTGAATTTTTTTTTTGTTCCCCATCAACAACTCAGGACACAAGATTACTTACGCTGACATGAAAAATAACATTAACAGCTGCAGGAAAAGGTGAGATTTATGTGTGTAAATAGCACAGCGGAGTCTTTGCACCTGCATGCTTGGTGTAGCATGTCTATGGGGGAAGCTGCAGGACAAATCCTCCTTGAACCCACCCACATTTTCTGTGCTCTAAACCCTTTAAAAAAAAAAAAACTAAAAAAAAAACACAGTGCAAAACTTTACTGCTGAATCAGGACAATGCACAACTACAGGTAACCTTTCTATAAGCACAGCAATTCAGAACAAATAAAAGTACAGTATTTTCCTGGCTTTGGGTTCTGTAAGAGAGAAAATAAGAAGATTCCAGTGCTTAATGGTTTTGTAATGCTCAGTGAGTGCAAGGGCATTACTCAAAGGTTCATTCCTCCATTCTATTTCATTACAAGTCAGCCAGGGCTTCTATCTCGTCCGCACTACTAATTGCCTTCTCCCACCTTCCACCGTGGACAAGAAAAGGGAAGCAATTTTATGCAGCCCATAGCAATCAATAGCAATTAGTTGCATCCCTGACTAATCCCATTGAAAATGGCATCTTGGGAGATGGCCAGCAGAAGACCTCTTAAAGCACACATACCTTCAGCTCAGCATTGATGGGGGGGGGGGACGTACACCCACTATGTGGACACAGCAAGTGCCAGCACTTTGACGGAACAATTAATTGCTTTGTTTTTCCTCCATTCTACACTTTATATTGAATCTCCATCGATCTTTTTTAGGGGACCCACTCTCTCCATTTGTATCAAACAGGCATTTATATTTAGACAATTAGATAATTATCTCCGTCCTGGCAAAGCTATGCAGTTTATTCCACTCTCAAGCCATTCATTAGAGAACGCTGCAGACAACAGGTTGATGGGAGTGTGACACACACATGGGAAAACAATACACTAAATGAACTCGAAGTGTGTGCAGCACATGAATTTGCATAAACGTGTCAATTGAGAAAAAGGTTGGTTGAAGGGGTGGCGGTTATGCTGGAACTGTTTTTGAGTGATGTGGTTAAGAGGATGGAATTTACCAGTATATCTACATTTCAACCTTCACTTATGGCCAAAAGCTTTAGGTAATAGGTGAAAAAAACAGAACAAGCACACAAGTCCACTTGCAGGGTGACTGGGCTCACTTTTAGGACTGGAAACATAGAGGGAGGATTCTGAATATTTGAATGGAACCTGGAGTAAAGATGCCACTCTGTGTTCAAAGGAGTCGGTTAAGGTGGTTTGGGGGGATCTGATATGGATAAATCCTTGATGCCTATCTGTGGAGTTTCTTCCAGGCATGTCCAACTGGGACCAGAACCCGAGGTAGACCCACTACATGCCGGAGGTATTATCGATCCCACCCGTCTCTGGAGCCCTACACAGTTCTCTTGGATGAGTGTGAGGATGAGGCAGGGGTGATAGATGACTGTACCAACATACTTATCTTACTGTTGCAGAAACCAAGACCCAGAAAAACATTTCAAAATGAATCGATGGCGTTCTTTAACTTGCATTTTCACAAACTTCCTTCTAACACTACATCATCTTTTAAGTATGAACAGTTCCTTTCAGGATGTTACATGTTTGGCTTATACCAGTGACTCAAAACATTATAGCCTATAAACTCTAAAGGTGATTCAGTGTTACTTTGAGGTCCCTTGTCTTGTGGAGCCTTGTGCATAAAGATTAAGTTATGTTCAAACACAAGACAGAAAAAGTTATCTGTCTGTTAAAATGTTGCCTAAAAATGTCCCAAATCAGAAGTGTAAAATGTTTATAGGATATAATGGTACGCGTTTTCAGACAGTCTCTCCAAAAGGTATCTATGCCGTTTCTCGAGTTGTTTGAATGAAAAGTGAAAAGAAATAGTCAAAATAATCTTACCTCACATTTTACCAAGTGTGGCATAAAGATGGTAAACTTGTTGATTTCAGAAAGTGGCAGATATGGAAAATGGCAACGTTTTTCAAAAATGTGAACAACTGTTTTCTGGGCCAAAGTGAAGGACCGCCCACTCAACTGACTTCCACTAATCAGCACACATTAAACAAGTGTTCTGATTTTCATTGGTTTGCTCTAATTCAACTTTCATGCCAAGATAAGCAACAGATGTTTGTGAACACAATGTTACAACTTTTTTTTTTATTAATAGTATCCACAATATTCTCAGGGTGCCTTCAAAGGGTGTCCTACACCTACTTGCCAACAGAGGTCAATAATTTGAACACACTGCTGATATTGATACATTTTTTAAAAAGTAAATTTCTGAAAGAAGACAAAATTGCACAGGTAAAAACCTGCTACATTTAAAATAGTACAGAGTAACCAAAGTAGACTGTTTCTGTTGCCCATGGAGAAAGTACCCAGACTCTTAAAAACAAATATGTTAGTAACTCCAAATGCATTTTGAATTAGCAAATTGAAATGATTCCAGCGTTTATGGCCATACACAGCAGGGAAGTGAAATCATCTTACAATCTTCATCAGGACTTTAGTGCAGATACATTATAATCCCAGGTGTAATCTGATGTACTTAGAGCTGTTCACTTGAGACGGAGCAACAGCAGATGCAGGTGTAAACAGGGCCTTGTGACTTTAATTTGAATAACAGTTAAAGGCAAGAGAGATTAAATTAGCAAACTTCTCACAAGAAAATCAAGTTTAGAGAAATGGAAAAGGGATACATGGTCAAACACTTGGCTTCAAATATAAAGGAACAACAACTCATGCAGATCATCACTTTAATTTAGATTTGAAGCCACATTATTGTTTGTATTTGTGATTTAAGACAACTTAATTTTGCATTTAAAAAAAAATGTAATTACATTATGACAAGGCTCAAAGACATGTTTTATATTAGTTTAAAATGATTATTGTAGAATGTATATAAAAAATGATTTAGACCAGCGGTTGAGGGTCCGGCACAGGAAGGAGGCTGAAGGCTTTGATGCAGTTTATGATCCAGGTGGAGGGAGCCGACCACACCTTACCCCGCCTCACCACTGCTGGCTTGTGAGGGCCCTGAGGGTCAAAGATGATGTACTGAGTGCAGAGGGCCTGGTCGGAGCCCAGCTGTGCGTGGTAGGCGGCTGCACTCAGGGTTTGGGTCACATCGCTGTCGGGCTTGGGCTGTCGGCTCAGGAGTTGACCTCCTCCATCTCGGAGCAGCTTGGTGAGCTCGTCTTTGGGAGGTGCTTTAAAGGAGCCGAGGAGGAAGAAGAAACAGCCGTCGAAGAGCGGTGGGAGCTACAAAAAGATAAATTATTGATAAAAAAACCTATTTGAATCAGCGATAACTTCAAATACTTCTATGGACACAAAAAGTAAGGAAGCAAAGAGATCTTTCCTCCTCCATTATAACATGATAGTCTCACTAGAAATGTCAGGATCAAGTTCTTTTGTGAGAGTAGTGGCAGAAGGACTTAAGTCTCACTTTTGTTTATGATGAAGTTAAATATTTTTTTTGCCACTAAATCTAGGCTCTCATATTACTGTCTGTGTGGATGCTTTCTTTTTACTTCTTTGCAGCAGAGCCAGGAGACATTTTTATCAGCGGCATTCTCCAGCCAAATTTTGCTGCTTTAAACAACAATGCTAAGTGGTTCAGTGAATTGGGCCACTAGAGACACAGTTCTATTCACAGCATCAAGAAACTTAACTATTTTGGGGTGTTAGAAGACTCTGTCAAGAGTTTCTAGTAAGAACCTTCTTTGCATACACTGTGGCTGTGTTTCATTTTTGCTTATGTACGTGTACCTTCTCTGCAATGAATATTTTAATCTGCACGACTGGAGAAAACAATGGTGAGATCTTAAATCTACTAATCTCAAGTTTATGATCATGTCTACCTGCACAAGTCATCACCAAAATGAATGCAGTATTAGTCTGTTTCTTAGGCCTCTCAAAGTACTAATATCTTTCAGCAAATAGAAAAAGTAGTCCCTAATAGTATTTGAGTAATGAACACAAACAATGCTTATAAGAAGCATTACCTACCTGAGGCCTTTTTCATATTTAATTATTTCATTTCAGAAATTTATCAAAACTAGGCATAACAGAAGAAATTACTGACAGCATGATGCAGGTATTCACCTCCTTCAAGTCAATATTTATTAGAGGAGCCTTCAGCAGAAAGTACAGCCTTGAGTGTTTATAAATAGGTGTGCTTCAGCTTTGCCGTCCAGACAATGCAGTGTGTCCCCATTCTTCTTCTGCTCTGTCAGGTTTCATGGCGACTCGTGGACGAGCAGCAATTTTCAGGTCCGGCCACAAATTCTCATTTGGACTGAGGTCATGACTCTGACATGGCCGCAGCAGGACATTAATGCTGCAGTTTTGAAGCCGCTCTTTTGTAGCTTTGGCTTTGTTTGGAGTTGTTGTCCCACTGGAAAATAAATCCTTTTCCACAGTTCTCATGTCGACTGCAGGATTTTGCAGTATTTAGCTGTATCATTTTACTCTCTACTCTCACAAATCGTACAGGGTGTGTTGCAAAGAAGCATCAAAGCATGATCCTGATCACAACAGGCTTTGAGGAGGCCCAAAGACCCTTTCAGACTCAATGCAATTTAAGCTGTGCTAAATGCCGGTTTCAGCGCACATCTGACTAAGTGTTCAGGAAAATTAGAGGACAGAGTAAAATAGGCAGAGTTTGTGGCATATCAATAACGTAAGAAGTAAACTGTGAATTTACATTTCTTAGCTGAAATCTTATAAAATCATGGTAACCCAATCATTTGTTAATGGAAAGCAAGACAAATTCATGTTACAACTTGCCTTAATTCATGCATGTGTTAAGCATTACTCGGGTAAATAATTTGTACCCTTATTATAAAGTGTAAACATTCTGTATTTAAAATTACACTTTTTTGCCTCATAAAAGTCACAGCAATATGTCCAAGGAGCTACTGAGTGTGAACACTTTGTGAATAACAAATCTATGTTTATAACAGGGGCCACACATATTGCCAACTTACAAGCTAATAATTTAAACATACTTACCAGCAATAATGCCTATTTGGTTGGAAACAGGTTTCCATGCTAAGGCTGTTCTCTTCCGCTTCATACAAGCATGAACTCGTGCTCATTGATGAAGTTCAATCTCGTGGAACTTTGGGTGGTCATGCGCCTCACTTAGCTTAAACACAGTGTGGTGTGGCTCAAGACTTTGGAAATAGTAAGTTTTAGATGGTTGTGGTGCGGTCACTGTGGTGTCTGAAAGGACCTTTAGATGTTGTTTTTTAACACTTTTTTAAATAATTTGTACTTCCCTAAATGTCTATCTTCTCGTGTCTCTATCAATCTAAAAAAGGTTGGCTGCAATTTACACATATACTTTATGTGTGACATGACAAAAGAGGTGAATACTATTTTTAATAATTCATTTTGTCAGTCTTTATCAAGCTCAATTTGTAGAGATTTGCGCTATTTTGTTTATCGCAATTAGTGTCAAAAAGTCCAATTACACTGTGATTAAATGTATCAAAACATGAAAAAAGGCAGAGGGAGTACGTTTAATGGCTGTCTCAGCTGCTGAACATTAACCATGTGTCACTGCCTGGAAGAACACATTTTTCTCAAGGACAGAGAGTCTAGACAATCTATACTCATCTGTTTCATGTGTTTGTTTGTATGCCTCTCACTTACCAAGCTGCATCTGTTGATGCGACTGCGCTGGGGGCCTTCTCCCACTTCATGCTCTGTTTCGGGCATCCACTCGCCTGCCTGCAGACATGCCTCCACCCCTGGCATCAAAGAGAGTGGAAAAAAAAAAAATTAAAGCAACAGCTAATTATGTTGACTTAAAAGAGTGTGACAAGGCGATGGCAAAGGGAGGATGACAAAGCTCATGTCTGTTTTATCACAACGAGTCGCAAGATTTCAAGTATTGGCAAAGCAGCCTTTGTTGACAGAGAAAGATGCCCACAGCCTGATGGAGTTAATGATGCAACCCTCGTTTTAAGTATCTCAGGCTTAAGCAGAATTTGAGCATCATCCTTTTTTTCTCCCCCCTCTCCCTCTCTCCTGAGGTTTCACAGAATCAAATTGTGAGAAAGTGACAGCTAAAATCCAGGCATTTTTTGAATTAAAAGAGAATCTTGTTCGACATCCTTCAAAAAAAGCATCTCAAAAGGCAAAAAAAGTTTTAGAAAAAAGTGTAGGCAGATACGAAGGGGGGTAGAAAAAGTCACATTTTAATGACCTCTCACTGTCACAGCTAAAAAGTACTTAGGAACATGATACAGATCACACTGCAGCTGTTCTTCGCAAGTGTTCCATTACTGAAAGTCGCATGTTGTGGGGGAAGAGAAAAAAATCCATCCACACATATTGAAACTATATTTGATTAAAAATTGCAGTGTGCTGTAAAAAAATTATAAAGGATGTCAAACAGGCCTTTGCATAAAGATTAGCATGAATAAATGTGCTTATATTGTGAACGTGCAGAGACTTCAAAAAGATTTTTGACTGCTAGAAATGCAAACAGTCTCAATGACCTAACACACTTTTCTCAAAACTTCGCCACTGATTTTACCTTTACTTGAAATACTTGCAATTTAGTGTTCCACACAGTTGCTTGCAGCTGCTAGATTCAGTGACATGTACAGATTAGGGTAAATGTGTGTGTTTACATCTTGTCACAACACAGTAAAACACCCATATGGTAGATTAACTCACACAGATAGACACACGCATGCATGCACATACACATATATGGGGTGAAGAGTAATTACATTTCTTCATCCCCCCTTAATTACAGCTTTTATTTTCGGGGACCCTGCCAGAAACTTGGGCAGAGAAGAGGGGGAGATACTGGGGTTAATCGCTCCGGACGATGGTGCTTAGTGCTGAGGAGTCATTAGCATAGTTGCTAATTATGTTCACAAAGCCTGAATGCAGAAAACGTCTCAAACCCCCTTCCTTCCTGAGTCAGTGAATAAGTGAACAGCCAGATGAACCCACTTCCTTGATTAACCATGGGACCAACTGCAACTGCAATGTCATTATGAAGACCGGGGAGACACGGCACAATACAGCTATAGTGCAAGGGTTGCCAGATACAGATGCCAAGCACAAGTTTTGGGATCTATATAACTTGGCAACTATACTATAGAAAAAAAAATAATAATCCCACCTAAAGTCACAACTGTTATTTTTATATTTTTGTATAAAGGTTACACAAATAAGATAACAAAGGTTAATTATAATCGTATTCTTGTTTGATTCCCCTGCCGCTACTCTTTACTCTAAGTGAGGGCAAACACAATCTGATGTTTTAATCATCATTAAAGCTTAGTTAAGGCTTTTACTTGCATCTCTATCTGCTTCTACTACAACTACTTCTTCTACTACTACCATTACTAAAAATAATGATCATAATAATTGTAATAATAAAGTTAACAAAGAGCTACACAGACAAAATAAAAAAATACAAAGTCCAATTTTGAATTAAAAGAACCTCAGTGAAGTAAAGAATGAGAAAAAAACATAACAGAACAATTAATTAAGACATAAGTACCGTATTTTTTACGCACTATAAGGCGCACCTAAAAGCCTTTAATTTTCTCAAAAACCGACAGTGCGCCTTATATTCCGATGCGCCTTAT
>JAQMCX010000011.1:14143641-14186779 GCA_029814765.1 Acanthurus leucopareius | reverse complement strand
CGCCTTATAATGCGGTGCGCCCTATATATGAAAACAGTTTTGAAATAGGCCATTCATTGAAGGTGCGCCTTATAATCTGATGCGCCTTATAGTGCGAAAAATACGGTAAATAAATGAATAAAAGCAGTGAAAAGTGAAAAGTCCAATTAAAAATCTTTGACACAAAGGACCAATGAAGAGGTTAAGCTCAGCCCGGCTGACAGCGATGGCACATAAAGGCAGGTGACAGTGAGAACTCAGCTGCGTATGTGTGGCCACACACAAAAAACAAGGACAGAGACAGATAAGATGCCACAGTGATTGTCATGAGGGAGACAAGCTGTGTCAAGTGCTCAGCCTGCGTGGAGGAAAGAGAAGGAGAAAGGCTGAATACGGCCCACACTCACACTCACACACACACACACACACACACACACACACACACACACAAAATCTTATACAGTGACACAACTGCACACCTAAACATACGCATTCAAACTTGAAATGGCTTACTGACAGAGACAGAAACAAGTGTGCATGCCATTTTACTCTACACACACACACATGCACACACAGACACGCGCGCGCACACAAACACACACACACACACACACACACACAAGATGCTACTGACAGATACACCAGTCAAGGGCACACCAAGGTGGCAGAAAACTCTTTGACAGCAAGTCTCTTTTTACTTCCCCTAAAGCTGACTTGCTCTGACTATGAGCTTGTTGACTTGGTTCAAGGATGCCAGAGAGACTGGCTGAGAATAGTAAAATTTTTGGTATTCATCTTGGTGTAAATCAAACAGAGAAAAGAGACTTAGCCATCTTTTCATTGCTAGCTTTTTGAAGCCTTAAGACACACTTATTCTTTACAAGTCACACGCATGCTCTATTTAGCAGCCAGCCATTTTAGCAGGTGCACACACGTGCGCACACACACAAACATTCACACACACACAAACAGCAGGCACAAACAAGTCACCTGAAAAAAGCTGTATACAAAATATAAATAATATTAATAAAATAAATGGACATTTAATGTGTTGCAGAGAATAAAAAGCACTGCATTATGAACTTTCTATTCTAAACACAGAGCCTGTTTCACTTGATAGGTTTTGAAGAAAGGAAGCTAAAGATCGAATGTACATTTCTCAGATAAGTTTAGTACTGAGGAGGACTTAACACTGAGGCCTCAGAAGGGCTTTAAGATAAGATGGCAGTCAACAAATAAGTTGATTAATAAAAACGTCATCATTTCTACGACAAATGTTGGATGTGACAAAGTAACAAACCAACACATTCATATTTGAGACAGAGATGGCAGGTACAATGTTCTCTGGGATTCAGAGAAGAGCACAACACCCATAAAACTTCTCCAAACAGCTAGTGCAGCGCAATCCATTTGTTCGGCACTGTGGTTCCAAAAGTCCAATATTTACCTCCTAGATTTTTCACTTGTCCAATACTATGCCAAAAGTCACCTCACTGCAGCAAACATAACTTCTCATGCAGATAGAAATACTTTTTCTATGGCTAGAGTTCCCCTGAAACGCTGAGGTGAATACAAATATGGCCTTGATGGTGGCACATGTGGTAAATATTTCCTTGTGAAATCATATCCATACAAACACAATAACACAACAAAACAATGTATATCAACTGGAACAGTTCTTTAAATGTAAACTGTTCAACATGTTCTCAGGAACCTTAATGAACTATGTATGTATTCTACAAGGTGAGGCTCTGAATTCAAAGCCAATCACATCCAACATCGACAATCTCAAAGTAAGGTTAAGGTCAGACTATTTCTTAGCGGCAGTTGCCAGGCAACCAGTCGAGACTCTGCTTTCAGGCAAAAAAGAATATATGACCCTTTCACACAAGGTGCCATTTTAGCTGCACGTGCCACTTTGTTTAACACAGTGACAAGCCATCATGGCAAAATACAAGCCATTAGAAATGACTGGTTTTAAGTTGCAGTGGCTTCACTGTCTCATTGTATCTGATGGATTTATCGTACATCATGCTATCTTGTGAAAAATGGATATTTGTTCTTGCATGGACTGAATAATTGAGATATAAGGTTTAATTACTGAACTATCCTCTAGTTGGCATCTTTGTTATCTTCAACAGTTTTACGGATTTCCCACCTCCCATCCTATGGCTAGCTAAGCTGGGATAATCAGCTAATGAAAGCACTTTCATATTAACAAGCAGTGTCATCAGTGGGTTTTTTTTATTAATTTGTTTGTTTTTATTTAGACTTTTTTTAAAAAATGGTGAATAAAGGGATTAAAAATAACAACTGTATTTACTATTATAAATAACCAAACCACTTGGAAACACTTGAAATAGAACAGAAACAGAACAATACAAGAAGTCTGACTGTGTAAAAATGCTTGAAGAAAAGCAACAAGAGATAAAGAGAGCAAGTTTTTTTCCTACAGTTATAATGATGTCACTGAGCTGAAAACTACTTTATTCACAAATGTGCTTCATGTTATCCAAAGCTGCTGTGATGAAAGCTATCTAGACTGAATTAATAACTGCCACTAGTGAAAGGAGCTGAGCACAATAAATATCCAAACATAATTGTCATTCACTGTCATGATGAACTCTGATCTCTCTGTAAGAAGCTCTACTATGTGGGAAATAATGAGGTGGATATTTGAGTTTTGTATCTGCATCAAATTTATTTGGATTAACAAAACGTAAGGTGCATGGATTTTCTTTTACAGCCACAGCTGCTTTTTTGAAGAAAACCAGCACAGGCTACTGTTACCTGCTGTGAGTGTGTGGTCATGAACACTTCACATGTTTCACGGTTATGGTTCAGTGCAGTATGTAATGGCAGAATTCAAAATGTCAAAGCAGAAAGCCAACCTGAACTGAGGCTACAAATGCAAACATTTTGATGTTCTGAATAAAATGTACTTTAGTGTCACGGCAAAGGAAGATACCAAGACTCCAAAAGCAACATTGTTTATAGCATCTAGAGAGAAGTACTCCAGCCGATGGCTTACTCCGTACTTACAGCTGAATTTGACAACCCAGCAGCCAGCAAGAATACCCAGGAGTGTGGAGTAGGTGCTGGGCATGCATCCTTCTGGCAGCACGACATGGCTCACTGGAGGAGGAAGAGAGACACACAAACACAAAAAGCAAATTGAAAAGGTTCAAATGAGTTTTGCAACACGTACACAAATATCTGCGACCTGCTGCTTTCCTCCCAACATGGCTGATTAACTCAAGACAAACTGTCTGGCTATGAAATGTGTCTACCTTTGTTATTGGTACAAATTTAGACATCTTGTATCTTAAGCTATCTAGCTAACATTTTTGAACACCTTAAACAGCAATTCAGCTCTTGTGATTTAGACACTAAGCAGGAACCAACATTTTTAATATGATTTTTTTTTCCCTTCCCAGATTGAATGAGTCATTAAAATGATCACTGTATCTTGATTAAAAAAAAAAAAAAAAAGGGCACATTGCTTGTATCCTGACATGTCTGGAATTGAACTACATCTCTAGTGTTCACACCAGGAGCTACGGGCTGTTGAGGACACGGTCTGTAAAGGCAGCGCCAGAGACAAGGGCTTATGTCCAGACATGCAGGCCACTGAGTTTGCTGAACTGTAAAAGAAGCACCAACTGCATGGGGACTCAGCCAGACAGACTGCAAGGCAAGGCTGTTTGATGTTATTCTTTTAAATCAAATGCATCTTCTGATGTATTTGAACACTTGAATCATTCAACAAAAGAAAATCCTGCTGATGCCCGACTCATGTGGTGAAACAGAGGTCTCACTGCAGTCTAAGCTTGGGATGGGCAATTTAGTTGACATTTATATTGAAATGTAGAAGAATATTTGCTATAAGAGAGAGAAAGTAAAAGGCTTTTGGGCAAATGTTAACAACAGCATGCTGGTGATTGGCAGATATAGTGTCACCATCTTAATTCAGTGTGTAAACATGCTAACATTTGCTAATCAGCATGAAACAAGTCCAGCTAAAGATGATGGGAATATAGTTTTGCAGTTATTTGGTCAGAAATCTGAGTGCAAATTTTTGACTTGTTTAAAGAAAAGCCAGCAAAGATATTGCAATTCATTCAAAGGGGGGACTGAATGCCTACCTCTTTTACTATACACCACCAAATTAAATGAAGGCATACTTTATATGCACAGTTCAAGGGACTGTGTTTACTGTGAGGCATTACATGTGTGTCAAACATGAAAAAACATTTGTGTTGACATGATTCATTTTGAGTTTTGTAACAGAATAACTTAAGACTAAAGTAAATATGGGTTCATTATACTGACTTCTTAGCCCTCAACCATTATACAAGAACATTAATATACTAAGTTCAGGTTCCTTGTTTTTTTCCCTTAAACATAGTTTGTGTTCTTACTTCCCTGGTTAAAAAGGTTAAAGTCCAAAAAACAAGTACAACCGTTTGTATCAACCCCACAAACTGCCAATCAAGAGCATAATTATAGGTTAATTAAAGTTTAAATACAAGCTTATTGCCTCTTCATTCAACAAGTGAGCGCAGTTGACAACAAGTATAAAGAGAGCATAATTATATCTCCAGGGCAAAACCCTCTTACATTGTGTGTTGACTGTGGATTTTTGTTGATTTTAGCCCTGAGTTCAAAATTAAAAAGCATCCTCTGAAAGCACCAACATTCATCCCTCTGGTCAGAGGGAGAGCTGCGAGAAAAACTTCCGCTTTTCATTAGTGCTTATTCATCACCCTGACAGTAGCTCAAACACTTTATGAGCAATGATTTCAATTACTTTTGCTCTCTTGTGTTCTCTAAGCCATTACTATGCCACAGTGAAGGAGCCGCTGTATCACAATGATGTATTCACTCTAAAAGCACTTGTTAGTTAATGTTGAATTTTCTTGAGTGATCATTTTCAAGCACCTACTGTTGCCTTTTGCAATACACCCCTCCATCCCCCCCAAACTTTATTGTGGTAAAGGCACTGTGTATAAACACAAACCAAACACAATAAACAAGGACTCAATACCAAAGAGCATTTTGGTTGTTAAGCCTGAATTGTAGCAATTTAATTCAGCATTCAGTTGAACAGGGAAACCAAATGATGATTGATACCTATCAGAGTGTTTGGCAATAAACAAATATACCAGTCATGGTCCAAATGTGCCCGCAATTAGCTGATAGCTGCTTTTAATTTGCAGCGTTCAGAGCCCACATGTCACAACAACAACATTAAAAAGCAATCACATGCAACCAGTACTCTAAGAGGCTTCGTCTGGAACATTGAGGACATTCAAGCATCGCTGAGAAGGTTTTTCTGCACCCAGTAAACACTACCTGAGCCAGAAAAGGTGTCAGCCATCCTTCCCCCCAGCAGCTTGCCCAGCTTGGCCAGTTGACGTCGTTCTGGCTGTGATAGTTTGCTTGCTAGAAACACTATTTCCTCCCTTTTCACACAGTCACTCACCTAAGAAAAGACATAAATTCACGGTTTAGAAATATCTAATATTAGCAATCTAGGGTTAACTCCTTTAGGGGAAATAAGAAAGAAAAAAGATGCATTGCCATGCAGACGTACCACAGACAGACTGGCTGAAGGGCTGAGAGATGTATTAGCATATTTGGTTCCATCGGAGGCTTCTTGGAAAATCTCCAACATCTCAACACTCACAGCGTAATCTGCAGGCTGCTTTCCATGCAGATTACTGTGAAGAAGAAAAATTTTAAAGATAAATGTTCCACAGAATTCACACACTTGTGTATATGCATTTGCTGCAATGCAGACTATTTGGTGACAGGAACAGTCAGACATGGTAAAATTGATTAGCATAATCATGACGGGCCACTGACAAAAATAATATTTTTACTGATAATTCAATAATTAATTGACTTAAATTAATTTACCACAATTTAAAAAAAATTCCAGCTAGCTGTCTATAAAATTTATAGGTATAAACAATGAAACTAGTAGTCTCTTTCTGTGTCAGCATGTTTTAATGCTGAGACAGAGATTTAAGATAAATCTTAATTAAAATCTTAAAATTAATTTTCCTGAATTACACCAGTGATTTTTAAAACATATTGAACTGTCATAACTGAGGCACAGCATTTAAAGATTTAATTCTTTTCCAAATTTTATAAAATTTCACTTAGAACACATCTTTGACATGACAAACAACAACAAAAATAACCTCTTTTTTTAAAGGACTGTTCAAATATTAAATTGCAGTTAAGTTTTGCAAATGGTCTAAGGTGTAAAATTGACAACAACAACTGAGGTAAACAAAAGATGTATAATGGACAAGCTCAAAATAATAACAAACAAATAACAGCTTTTTAAGACGGTATTTTAAAGATGATACTGACTCCACCAGCATTATTTCTTTAGCAAGTTGTTTCAGTCTTGGGGCCAAAACAGCAAAGGCTCTGTCCGCCCAATGGTGTCAAACAATGATCCTGTAGTTTGTAGAAAGTAATGGCCAGGATCACTTCAGTCAAATGTGTCCTCAAATTTATCCTCTTGTTCTAGCCTTCTAGCAACTACCACAAGATTTAATGTCTTCTAGTCTTAAATCCAACCAGTTAACCACATTCATTTTTGCGACCAACCTGTTGCTACCTTGACTCGCTGCCGGTATGACAAAGCTGACACTAAACGCAACATTGATGTTATTGTGTGATAAGTCCAAAGAAAAGTCTTCAACAAGATCATTTTGTAATTCAGTCATCGATCATTCCATCACAATCTGTGCACATTTGGGCTGTTTTATTATTACTGGCTAAACAAAGCACAAGAAATCAATATTTGCCCATTCAGAGCTCTGAGGGAAAAAAAATGGCGATGTCACACTCTGATTGCTTGGTGGGGCTGTGCATCCACATGTGTCATTCAGTCATTCAGTAGTTGAAGCCTAATTGCTTGTTATAAAGGTAGCTTAATTTCTAGCTCATGCCCATATGAAACATACACAAAACTCGCTGTATGCCAAAAAAAAGGAATTGTGTGCAAAATATTTTTGAATTTGTCTGACTGACACTACCTTTTTTTCTCAAATAAATATGAGTTTGACTGTGAGAAGACCGCACTGCTTTTACAGATGTATTACTGTTATTATATACATAGCCCCTGATCTCATTGCAGAAGCAGCAACTTGCAGAGGCCTGAATAGATGAAACTGCCCCTGTTTACGATCAATATATTGAAGAAACACCTTTAAAGTATGTATCTTTAAGTCTGAGAAAGCTGCATGAAAAGAGTCTGAGGTCACCTTGAGGAAAGAGGAAGAGGAGAAAAGAATGAAGTAACCACAAGGAGGAGGAGGAGAGGATATTGGGAGAAGAACCAAGCACAGCAGGTCGTCTCTAAAAGATTAGGCGTCAGCAAAGATAACACCTGGGGGACAATTAATAGGTCCACTGGTCCATAAAATATTTCATTTGGATTCACACCCCCAACCCCATACACACACAAACACAAACAAACATAAAAACATCCCTGACACTAATACATATTCGCACACACTAGCTGGTGGTTTATGCAGCTGCGCGTGAGACAAATATCTCAAGAAAAATAATAAACCATGGAAAATTGTGCAGGAGGCAAAGTCACAAATACTCTCCCACAAGCCTCTGCTCAAGTACACATGTGGGAGGAAGGTGGTGGTGGTTCTAGAGGATAACCACTGTAACCATTTATCTTATTCTAACTGGAAGGAGAAGATAAAAATAATAATTTTGAGATTAACACAAGTACAGAGTGCGGCTCACACCAAATACCATCCATAGCCTTTCACCACCGCAGAGCAGAACTCCTCCACCAACATACAACATAACATAATTAAGTGTTATGATTAGTCTAAAATAGTCTTTGCCTCAGAATTACATGTGCTGGGACCTTGTGAGGTCAACTCAAAATTCAAACCACGACTCAGAGAGCTTTTGAACTATGTCAACTCAGCAGTACATCTTAAAAGGAGTCATAAGTCTAATAATGGAAGCACGTGGCAAGCAACTGACGAGGCAGTGGTTGAGGCCTGAATGCATTTTTAATCAAAAGGTTCATTAGTTACATTGCCTTCTTAAATAATCCACTCTCAATTCCAACTGATGGTTGGATCAGCTTGGGCGTAACAGCTTATAGTTGATATTACAGTACATAAGTCACCCACGGTCTCCATTTAAATCTGTATGTTCAGTGTGCATTGTCGGGTTATTGCAACGCGGACGCCCATCTGACAAAGACTGGAAAAAAGTAATAAATGGCATCTTTCTGGCAGAAGATAAAACATTGTGTCATATTACTGAAGGTATGAAATGCTGATCAAATTCAATAATACATCTCATGAAATGTCAGAATGAAAAGTTCCTTCTATTTTAAATGTCATTACAAATACTTAATATAGGGGTGTATGTAGTCACAGTGATGAACCGTATAACTGTCATTTTTATTCTGTGTAAACATTTTGGAGTCTCTTGATGGCTTACTGTTTGAAACTGCATGGATTATAGTTATACCAATCCAGTGTGTTTGAACTGACATGCCAATAGGAGACACAGAAGTGATGCCAATTACGGTCAGCTTGTGTTCAGTGCTCCAGGCTAAGGGTGGTCATTAGGACTTGGCCATCACATGTGACTTGTTTCTCCCATCTCATTAACACAAATTAACTTTCAAGCTGACACTAAATGACATGAACAGAAAAATCATCGGAACAATCCAGATGGCTATGTATGGTTAGGAAAATAATAATAATAATAATTATAATAACAATGTTTACAAAACTTGTAATATGCATAAAATATAAAATACTATCATGTTCCTTTCAGCTGGTGAACATAACAAATGCTGCCAGCCAACACCTGCAGGCCTCAACTTGGCTGTCTAAATGTGCTGCACTGGTAGATATTTATGCTTACATGACTGAGACTTTCAGTCAGGAGTAGTGCTGTGCATGCCACGCAGCTTCTCAGAAAATGCTTAAATCAGTCCTTTTTGAGATAACAGGGAAAGGTGGACTGTTTAAAACATACTGGTGTTAACTGAAGAGTTTTCCTGTTTTAAGAACTCCCTGAGTATTTCTTACTTGCCCAGCAAGTCGTGTGCTTGAGCTGGATGGAAAGTGGACTCATAGTGATTTACTGGACAGGCCTCACAAAATGAAAAAAATGGCATTCAATCATTTTAACCCCATGCACACACACACACACAGAGCAACAATGAAAATCTGCAAAACCAGTATTTCCAAACGCTGAGCTCTGTGCCAATCAATCCATTAGGGATTGCACAGGCTGATGTCTTGGTTTGCCTCTTGTGTGAGTATAAGCGTGTATGTGTGTGAGTGTGTGTGTGAGGTTGGGGCAAGGATTGCATTCAGCTTGCAGCGTCCTGACAGACAGTCCCGACTGCTGCCTCTTTTTTATGCCTTGCAGACAAGTAACAAAGTAAAGAGCAGAGAATTTAAGACACCGCAACGGTGAACCCATCAAAGCAATGAGACAAATGAAATGAAACGAAGAATTCAAAAGACAAAGGATGACTGGTACCAAATGATCACAAGGAGAGCACTAACTGACTAACGTATTGACCCTGATCAACTACTCTATTGATCAGAAAGATTAACCAGTGCCCCTCCCTCATTATGGAAATTGTGCTTTGCATCTACCCAGCCTCCACAGGCCAGAAAGGCTGATGCAGCACTAAGTGGTTGTCCACCACTAATCAGCCTTAGTTGATTTTCCATCTATCCACCTATGCGCTGCACGCCTGCTTTTGATAGTAACGCATTGAATTGTGGGTACAATAACAACTGGGAGACATGCACTTTATAAGCGCTGGTCCAGAATAACAGAAGCACTGCTCTGATGTAATAAAATGAAATGTAATAACCATGCGTTAAATATTTACTTTAAATGTTCAATTTCTGTTGAGATTTTTTACTCTATCTGTCCAACTCACATAGCAGGTGTTATATTTTGTCAACCTTATTTATTTACACATATATGGAGGTGCAAAGCATTCAGAAGACCCCATGAATTCATTTGAAATTAAAATCAACAATAAAGTGTAAATAAAATGGAGCCTTCATACACAGCAATAGCCTCTTTATCTCTAGATCACTACAAATTTTATCATATTTTTGTGATAAAATTATATTTGATTGAAAAACACACAAGTATTCTCTTGTACAATTTTAACATTTAAGAAAACATGCATCATTTTAAAAAGATAATGTGTCTGTCGATCAGCAGAGCACAGCTGTGTTTTTATTTGCCTGGAGGCTGCAACTTATGCAGCAGTAATTTTTGCAATAAGTAATGTTTTTATATTTAATGTGCATTATAGGTCTGTATGAAGATTTAATGTGCCTGAGACCAGATGCAAAGTACCAAGCTAACAGCTCTGTTTATTTTTCTAACCTATCTATTAGAAATCTTCCTTTAAGGTCAAACATTTTGGTCAGCACTTCAAGATTTTTCACAGAAGACTAATGCTGAACAAGATACACCATCTGTGAGGATAATCACTTGTCCTGCACCAGTTCTTTTTCACAGAGTGACCAACACGATGTGCACACAGCGCAGATCTTGTGGTGGGTCATTATGTGATTCACTTGATCTCTACAAACCTTTTATAAAAACCACACTGTCTGCAGTGCTGTATGCAGCATATAATTGTTGTTAAAAGCTAAAAAGCTTCAGTGTTATGACAGCAACTGAAAAAAAAGAAAAAAAAATCAATAACTTCAAGCATGGAAAAAACATTTGGAGCAACTTACAGTACGTTCTGCAAAGCTCCAAGCTGCAGCAGCACTTTCACAATGGCTAAGTGTCCGTTCCTCACAGCATCATGGAGTGGAGAGTCATTTTCGTAACCAGGCGTGTTCAGCAGGGCTCCCCTTGAGAGCAGCACTTCCACAACCGCCAGGTGACCCAGGTTACAGGCTTCATGCTGGAACAAAAATCAGTAACGCTCGTATGTCAGCAGCTCGATTTTGATCTTGTTTTTCATGGCTTTCCTGAAATATAGCTAATCATTTCTGGTAAATTCCTTCCTAAATTTAGATCTGTTTTCATATAGTGTAACACTTTTGTTCAGTGAGACTATTTGAGGCAAGGGAGGTGCTTTAAAGAGTGTCTGTGTGGGAATGTCTAAAATAGATTCTTCCTTGAGGTGTCTTAAAAAAATTACATGAATGAGGGACATGGCTTAATAAAAATGAGAGTTTGTTAGGTTCATGTTTGCTGCTTGAACTTGAAGGTAATCTAATGGAGTGGAAATCTAGTGTGAGAGCTTTTCATTCAAGATTAAGATCCATTGCAACAACTTCACTGTACTTAGATACTATTGTGATTTTTAGAATAAATTTGGCAGCAACTTTGTTGGAAGGTCGGCTTATGTTCCAGGTTAGTTTAATTTGTAAAAGTAGCACACAGGATGCTTTTCTGCTCAACCTTGCTCAACACTATCTAACACATTCACTCGCCAAGGTCTGTAGAGATATGCTTTTCCAAGAAGAGCATGAAAAACACTTATTCACAATTAGAATAAGCATTTTAGAAGACTATAGAGCCATACTGTATTGTTTTTATTTGTTATTAACTATTTTTTTGCTCAACTTTTTCTTTTTTTGCAAACAGTTGCAAAAAGGCAAAACTCTACCAAAACCTTAAGTTTGAGTGGAGCATCTTGACAGCAGATGACAATGTGAAGTGCTGCAACAAGATAGCAGCAATATTTAAAAAAAATTAAAAAAGCTTAAGAAGCACTGAAGGGTTTTCCAGGTCCTTGTGTGCAGGCAACTTAAGTCCAAACTCAAAAAGAGCACATGCCTACATATATTAGGGGAACGCATGAGCAAAAAAGAAAAAAATATATGCTTTGCTTATAGTAATGGATTCACTCAGAGGACAGAAACATGGCTTCAGATGTAGAGAAATGTATCAAAAGAGTTAATGAAAGAGAAAAATTATGATGGTTTGCACATCAATAGCAGCAACCTAATGCACAGCTACTGTTCATGTTGTTTCACTGGGGAAGACAATATAATAAATAGCAAATGGAAAGATGCAAATGTTGCCTAACTGCTGCAAGAGATGGCTGCAGAAGAAAAGCTACAGTGAGCAAGTTTTTGTGCAGAGAAAGTATCAAAGTGTGACAAACCATGAAACAGTTTTTCACTGAGTTTTTCCACAGAACAAATAAAGCTTTCTCATTTATCATTTGGTGTATTTGTCTCACCAAAGGTGTCCACCCAGCATTATCCTTGAGGTTAGGGTCAGCCCCCTGGTCCAACAGTTCCTTGACAGCCTCTACATCTCCCTGCAGGACCCAGAAAGAACAAACCCGAGGTTAGAACTGCAAGCCTGTAAATGCAACCCTTCAAACACAGCAACTGATCCCAGCATACCAGAGCCCTTGTGTTTATCAATCACACCCCACAATGGACCATTGATTACCTTGTCTTGGCTCCAGAGGGGGATTACAGCGATGTTTACAAGGATTACTGCAAGACAGTTTATTCACAACAGACCTAAACATAACGGCCTGATCATCTCAACACTTATATGCTCAAGTGAGTCGAAAAACCTCTCGGGAAGAGGAGACAATTAAACAAGCAGATTTATCCCCTTTTATGAACTATAAAGTGCAAAGTAAGAATTTAGCTACTTATACTAATACTTCCTTATAATTTAAGCACTCTTTTATTTAGGATGTTGTGTAATAGAAAGTATTTTTTTTCCTGGAAATTACATGTAAATTTACATTTGTCCAATGCAACATAAATTGGACTGAAGCAAATTAGGTGAACTATTCAGAAACCTCCCAACCTTTATAGCAGCCTGATGCAGCGGGGTCTCTCCCTTGTGGTTCCTCTTCATAAATGCAGGGCTCCCTGAGGTGGGCCGACCAACAGATGCACCATAAGAACTGGGAGATTTTCTACTAGGAGTGGCTGGGGCAGAGGGGCTGTCTCCTGGTTCCTCTCTTGAGTTTTTGGTGCTCTTATTGAACCTGGGGCTAGACAAAGATGGAGGGTTAAGCACAGCTGGGGACATCTGTGATTTTCTCCTCCTGCCTGGAGAAGCCCTGGGCCTCTTTGGGGTGGTCTCCAATGAGGCAATCTTCTCCTCCACTCTGGATCTTTTTGAGGGATGCTTCAGGGGAGACTCGTCCTGTTTTTTGTGATTGTCGGTTGGGCTGGGGTTTTCTGCAGACAGTTTATCATGCTGCATAACGCTGTCTGACACACTCTGCACAGACTGGGTTTGGTCATTCAGCACTGTAATGAGAGACGGACTGTTTGTCATGGTGCTCCTGCATGGGCTGAGTTCATTAGTACTCCCCTGTGGCATTTCAGGCTGAGGCTCCTTGGTCGTGACAGCAGGGCTTAGGAAGGAAACTCTCTTACTGGACCTCGTTGCCCCTTCAGCACAAGGCTTCTCCTTTTCCCCTAAGTCATCTACCTCCTCGGTGATTCCCCATTGCTTGTTTATGGCCTCCAGTCTGTCCTTCTTTATCTTCTGTCTGGTCTGTTTTCGTGTGGTCCTGGTGACTCTTTGCACTGACACCTTCCTGCTAGCAGTGTTTTTCTTAGCTGACTTCTTCTTCCTGTAACTGTTTTCATTTTTGCATGTTTCAGAGCAAGAGGTGCTAGAGTCTTGGGAGGAAGAGGTGAAATTGAAAACTGACAGGTCCTGATCTTGAGCAGTAATGGTGTCTGGCTGTGCTGCATCTTTTTCTCCACATGGCGTGCTCTCAGGTACGATGACCTCAGAAGGCTTCTCCACCATGCAACGAACCTTGCGGCTGCGAGGGCTGAACCAGATCTTGAAGTTCTTCTTTTGTTTAAAGACATGACTCTCAGGTTGTGCTTGAGTTTCTGCATCAGGAGAGTCTGTAATGAGGTGTGAAAATTACACAAGTTCAATAAAATTAAATTTTCCCTTCTGTGTACACTTAAACTTTTATATCCGAAATGCTGTCGTAAAGGCTTCGGAATGCTCTCTACTGCACTTCTTGTTGAGAAGACAAAAGAAAAACACCAGAATATAAAAACCACTACCAAACAAATATGCTGATGTTTGACAAAAGCAGAGAAGCACCCGATCAACTCCTTAAAATCTTTTTTTAATTCTGTATATATTTAGACACCACAGTAACCTGCAGGTTGGATCACATTGTAACTACAGGGCTTGGAAAGTTACCCTGGTGTTCTTTGTCAAAGCTGAGATCTACTCACAAACTAAACACTAGCATGGTTGATTGCATTGCATAATTACTGTCATTACAGGGATGCTGGATGGGCAATCAAGATAATAACCCACAGGAACAAGCCACTAATACTGTTATTCAGGGATTAGATTGGCGGAGAAAAATGTTTAATGTTTTAGCCAACAATTGGTGGAAGGGGCGTGAGCAGGTGAGATAATGAATAGGAAATACAGATTTGAAAAGATTACTTTTTTTTTATCATATTTTACGGTTCTGTACAGCATGGTGGGCACCATTTACCTGGTTGTTCTGTGGGATTGAACAGAGACTCCAAATCAGAGAAGAGCTGTATGATGCTGCTCAGCTGCCTGTTGATTTGTATGTCTTTCACCCATGCAGGACTGTGACACACCACGCAGCCATCTCCTGCCCGGGGCCCAGCACAGGACCTGAGCAATAAGCTTTATCTTGGATTAGGAGTTCACTTCACAGATCAGTAAGAAGAAGCACAATGAGCTTATTGCCATACCTTTTAAGACCACTCAGTCATGAAGGGAAGGAATAAATTGAGGCTATAGTTTATGCCCATAGGGACATTAATTACTTTAAGGCTTTCAACACTGTAAACCATGCACAGCCAAGAAACCACACCTTTGCCATGGATATACAGCATTTCAGATGCACAAGAAGTAAGAACCATAGCAAAGAAATGCATGTTAAAAATTACATTTCCATACAAATGAATATTTGTATAAAAGCAAGTAATAAAATGACATCTCTCTCCATGTCCTATCAGGCATTTTTCAAAATATAGTCTTTGACTCACCAGCCAAGCATGTTTTATTAAAGGTCAAATATAAGCAAATGGGGTGTTTGTGTATTTAATTATAAAAAAAATGCTGCACAAAACAAATACAAAAATATCACAGTGTTTTCAGGGACCTGTCGTTAAAGAATGTGGTTTGTTGATATGGTATTGATAAATTTTTTAATGGACTTTTTTATCTGCCTCTGTAGAATTGGGACATTGTTATGATTTTCACATCTAATTATGAAAAGTTATTCAGCGAGCAAAACGAGAGAGTAATGGCATATATGAGCTTTAAATTTTAAGAAAAGAAAATAAGACAAAAAGAAACATTCCTGGGTTAAACAACTCTAACAGACTTCAGAGTTAAAAGATGCACCTGAATCCACCGTTAAGTCCATCTTGATGCCTGGGTGTATTTTAATATAAAGTATTGTCTGATTTAATAAGGTGCACATGAATGCACAACAAAGTTCATATTGCAGCTGAATTCCCTATAAAGATTCTGTATGTGTTGGAGGTCTAAAGAAGCACATCTGTAGATCACACTAACTGCTGTCTAGACTCTCAACATAGGCCTTTATTACTTGATTATTTTGGTGCAAACATTGCCTTCTGAAATTTACTCCATGAACCAGCTTGCCTGATACCACAGTCAGGCTTGTAGCATTACACCTGGATAAAATGGACCCATAATTAATATTATTTGTTGCACCCGATGAAAATAAAAATATCCACCCAGTGGTTGACTTATTTTTGGAGAGCATGTCAGAATAAAACACATTGTTCCAAGGTTACTTTACCTGCACAGCATATGCTCACACATTCCAAGACACACGGGTTCCTTCATTAATTTTGAGCTGGAGAAAGAAAAACATTTAAAGTGGTCAGTACAGTCTAAAAGGGAAGAACTTTGCACCACACTGAGCACCAGCTGCCTCACAGCTGCAAGCTCAGCTCACTGTTTTTCACCTCCCAGACCTGCAATAGTGAGATTGAAAAGCAGTCACACGTAGGCAACTTTCTAGCACATGAAGCTGAAGAAACAACCAATATCCATTAGTCGAATGGACTTGATTTACTATTCCTGATGAATGCAAACCAGTTAAAAGTGGAACACATTTTTGTGGAGTTTTTCCTCACCAAAAAAATATCTTAAGATATAGTGAATTAAAACAAAACCATTTGAGGCAATTTTCACATTTTTGGTGATTTTTTCCAGGTCTAGGAGGCTGCACGTTAATGCCAACAGCAGCATACAATGATGTTCATGTGTAGCAGGTTTAAGGCTTCCTCTATTAGAATACTTTTTATTTTTTGCTAATTAGCAGTAAACATAGATTGTTATGGGAATGTTCTCAGTATAAAGATCATCCTTAGAGGCTGCACATAACTTAACTGGATAGTAAATAAAGCAGAGACCCTAACTGTGAAATTCTCTCATTACCTTTGAACTCATTTATACCCTTGAGTGGTTGGTAATGCATTGCTGTGTACTAAGTGCTTTTGCATTATTGTGCACTTGTTTTGGAATTTTTTTTTCCCCTTAGGGCATACACACATACAACGTTAGATGGTTTTCAGCAAAGACCTACTTGCACTGGGTCCGAGTTAACTCGAATACAATCACAGCCCAGCAAAAGTTAGCAATAACTTGAAGGGCTGACTACAGTGTTCATGAAATTCAACACAATATTAAATTGGCTAAATGTAAATCCATAAATATGCACCTTTTTACTCTCGGACAGGCAAATGTTCATTGAGCTAACATGTTTACGCAGTCTACATACACTTAGCTATGCTATCACTTGTTGTTAACGTACTGCTTGTGAGCGAAATTAACGGGACATTATTGGGTATTGTCCTCTAGTGATTCAAAATAACCGCATTCTACCTCAACAAACAAACTTGCAACGTTAAGAGTGCTGGTCATATAGTTTATTTTATCGTTACGGTTGGTTAACGTTACACGACAAAGAGTATTACTTCGGATCATTTGTTTACAAACTTCTGCAGTAGTGTTAGCTTACCATTTGGAGCAAAGCAGCCGTCGTCGAAAGTTCGCAACCGCTTCCTTAGTGTTCTTCCAGTCCCGTGTCTGCTCCAAAACATCATTCTCCATTTTTATAATATATTTGCTAGCTCTTTTGTTATAGTTTTGCTCATAAAACACGGTTACAAAACAAGTGGGAGTTGCTTCCGGGATCGTCGTATCTCCCGCCACAGATACGGAAGAAGTTTGTATTGGTTACCATAACCACAGTGATGACGTAGGTTTCGACACCACCCCAAAGATTGATGGTAGGAATTTGACTGAGCTTTAAGAGCAATATAAAGTGCTTTCATATGCAATTTATGATTTTGATCAAGCCAGAATGTACTTTTGATTTTAAAGGCAATAACAAAATTGAACAGAAGACTGCAGTGGTAATAATTTCTTTGTTTAGCATCTCTTTAGTTCTTAAGATCAATTTCTTCAACTTTGGGGCCACTCAGCATACAGATCTGGGCAAGTTGACACGATCTTTGTGCTACAGTTCATTCTGTATAAAAGTTAGTCCATTAAATATCTCATAAATCTTTAATGCATTACTTAAGTGTCATATCAGAAACAAAGATGCATTAATGAGCATATATTATCTTAATTTAAAATTATACTGCAAAATGTTTTTATCCTCCATCATATTTTAAGTCATAGCTTGGCCACTCTAACTGAGGCAAATATCTGCATTGCTTATTTGCTGCTGCAACACTTGTTAAAGAAAATGTTGGTGTTAATTATTTCCTTTCAAATAATTTCCATCTACGCTGTGACCCGGCTATATCCCTTTAGCTCTCTTTACTGTTAATATGTGTGTGATATTTGATCATGATAGAGCTCTAAAATATTAGTTTTCTAGGTCTGCCAATAGCAGCAAAATCAAAAATCCTGAAATTCATGAATGTAATCCAATGCTCATACAAAAAGCCAAAACTATAGAAGTATTACAAATGAATGAACATTAGTTTGCATTTGAAAAAAAGCTTTATTAGAATAACAGATATAGGCTTGTTACATTCAAGACATTTGGAACTGGTCCATGAACAGGAAAGGGATTAAAAATTAAGCACATTTATTCTAAAAGTTTGGTTTGCCCTCAGAGCAGAGATACACAAACTTTTTCCCTTGGACTGAAACTTAATAGTGTGCCATGTGCCAAAGAAGCAAAATGGTACTGGATCCCAAGTTCTCTTAATTGAGTGTATCTATGCAGTGTCACTGTGCTAGCCAAGCTCAGGTTAAGTAAAATAATTATTAACGGTGCCAAATTGAACCTTGGCTTGCAGGTCTGCATTTGAGGAAGTGTCAATGAGCAGGAGAAAGAGCATTTTGAGGATATTCTTCTGAGTGAGAATATTTTCTTTTGTCAAGATTTATCTCATCCAGTAGGCACATAAAAATGTAGTTTGGATTAAAAAAAAAACTCTCTTCCAGATGATACATTACAAATTAAGTGCTAAGTGTTTTAAGTTAAGGTTAAAATTATGTTTCTTTAACATTAAGGTCAAATTAAAGTGATTATTACGTAGAAAACATAGTGTTTTTGACTATAGTATTATATTCCACTAGTAAACAGCGCCCCCAAACATAGAGAATTAAATGCATATTCCTTTTATCCATAAATAATAAGCTCTGAAGAATTAAAGTAAACAGAACTGACAGATAAGAAAAAGTCCTTATGCATAAGCCTTCGTTTTTACATTTGTTTACATAATTTTTCATCTGTGCATTTATAAAAGTGTGCATGTGCTTTTCTACCTTTTCATTCATTAATAGTTCACTTTGGTAGACATGGACAGACATCCTTCATATGTTTGTATGATCAGTCAAGATACATTCAAGAAATAATCAGTATTTTTTAAAATAGATTGCTTTAACTCATATTTTCCACATACATTTGTAATGGGCAGATTTAATGGCAGATTTACTATAAAAAGAAAAAGGGTTTTATTTTACAGTGGACATTGACAAAAAGGCATAGAAAGATGATTCTATGTTTCTACTGCCTTAATGGAGCCCAGGCTGTCGTCTTCGTCTTGGCTTTGTGTGGTTTCCATGCCGATCTTGCCCATGGCAAAGTTGATGAAGACCTGTGGACGTTTAGTGACAATGTAAGTGCCATTCTGATATTGGAGACACATACTTTCCTCTGAATTTTATAATCTTAGTTAATCCACTGGTCAGTTTCCCTCCTTGATCCCCCCTCTCTTCAGTCTGGTTTTGGTATCTTCCAATCCCAAAGCCCCAGAAGGGCAGAGTAGTTGAAGAATATCAGCACTGGCTGCATATAAAGCTTATGGATTCTCTCCCTAACTCATATTCCATTTATTTTCCCTCAGGCATTCCCTCTGTCAGTTTCCCTCGGCCTCTTTTAAACTTTCTCACTCTCAGTCTTTCACTCCCACTCAGCTTTCTTGTGTCCCTGCTTCCCCTCCCTTCCTCCCTCCTCTTCTCCCTCATCTCTTGTCCCTTTTTTCAGTCCCTCGTTTCAATCTGCCCACCCCTACAAAACCTCACACTACTTGTTCCTCTGTCTCTGTTTATGTCTTGTCTTGTCCTCTCTCTTTTTCTCACCTCATCCAGTGTGGTCTGGCTCACAGAGAAGTGTTTGATCTGCAGGGCATTCTTGTTGGACTCCAGCTGGTCGAAGATGTCAGCCACCCCTCCCGGAGCAACTGGTACGTGGTACTCTGCCATGGTGGAGTGCTGGTCCTTTATATTGAAAAAGAAAGTAAAAGGTTGAACAGTCTAAAAAATGCTTTTTATTCTAATATTGTTTTTTTTTTTTCATTTTTATGAATATTGCAATAATATAATCACTGTAAATGCTGTTATTTCTTTTCTTTTCTGTAGTCCCAGCTCACTCACTTTAACTAAGAGTTTAAATCCCAGAAAGGCAGTATATCAACTGTATACTACGTAAAATATATACTACATAACTACATAAAATATAGTGTATATAGGCTAACAATGAGTTTGGATTACCCCCAAGCAATTCTTTGTCTTATTAAGCAAGACATAAAATTTTGATGAAAATAAATCCCACATGGGTAATGAGGTACAATATCTATATAGTTCATTTTTTATGGGTTATCTAAAGCTGCATATCAATATTAACAATGGACCAAATGTATATGTGTGATATGAAAGGAGTCAATTACAGTCACATGCACAGAGATTTATAACCCAGCTCTACATTTCTCTCAGAGTTTTTGTGTTGCAGCTTCTTTCGGTTCATTATTTTGGATTTAACAACCCACAACTTTCCTGATCAGGTTCACTCTCAGTGCCCTTGTCAACCTTGTTTTCAACAAAAAACCTCTGATAAACCCACTGTACTCAACCTGCCCAATGCCAGATAACTCAAAGATGAAAATAGCCCCTGGCTTGAAACATGGTGGAGCATGTAACTGCTAAAGAGCCAGAGGAGTTGGTGAAGACCTAAACAAAGCTAAATGATCAGAAAAAATTGGACTTATATTTTCAGGGGAACAGAGGCACAACTGCAAATTAATGCTAATGTTGCTCTTTGTCTGCTGGATGTTTGACCAGGCCACTGTTGGCCTATATCTCACTTTATAGCTCTATAAGGCAATAATATCAGCGTGTTCCACTCCTCCAGAGTAGCAAAAAAGATCAATCTAATGCCGCTTTAAAACTATGAAAAGCTGCCAGCTCAACTTAGGGCCCGTACGGTATAGAATAGATATGAATAGCTTAAACAAATGCTCCCTAGAGCTTTTAGTAATAAAGAATCATACATACAGTAACTTCACCAAATTTACTGCAGTGTATACTTAATCTTATCTTTTGCCTCTATCAAGCACTCTTCACTACTTTAGAAAGCTGGCAAAGCTCACCTTGAGATAAGTGCTGGGGAATCTGCGCTGCATGAAGCCAGTGATTGCCTCTATGTCGCTGGAGGCCTCAGCCAAGTACATCTTCACGGTGAACCCGCTGCCGAACCTGCGAAAAGAGGTTTTACAAACGAAGCAGTGTTATTACATGTCTGAGGGGCTGGGAGGTGGAGTAGCATGGGGCAAGGGTACACTGTTCTCACAAGTATTATTGAGCATTCATTGCAAAAAGGACCATGAGGGTGAGGGTGGTGGTGGTGGTTGTGGTGGTGGTGGGGCGGGTTGGTGCAGGAGGCTTTGGAGGCAGGGAGGGGGTTAGAGAGAGCTGTAATAGCTGGATTGGAGGATGAGCAGAGGGCACTCACCTGTTCTTAATGTGCTGCAGGGAGCCGAGGCAACGGAACTGTCCTTCCACCATAATGGCAAGACGGCCGCACAATGCCTCACACTCCTCCATGCTGGGAGAGGCAGGCAAAGAGACAAAGATAAAAGGTCACAAGTAGGACTCTTTGGACATGCAGTAATTAGCTATGCTTGCTGTACGAAGAAAAAATACATTTAACACCCATTTTAGCTGCTATCTACTGTATAATGTCAAAAAAAGCCAACCTTACATTTTACCTGGAACTGTTGCCCGGCATAATTTTAAACCACTCATATATTCAAATTTAGCAGTGTATATGTCAAATGTTTTTCTGTGATATCCAAACAAGGAACAAACTGTGGCAGGTGTGTGTATGTGATACTCCTCTCACCTGTGAGAGGTGAGCACCACGGCACATTTTCCTTTCACTTCTTCAGAGATAATTTTCCACAGATGACGCTTAGTGTGGGGGTCCATGCCAGAGCTTGGCTCATCCTGTGGAGAGAAGAGGAATGAGAGGAGGATAGCAGGATCAAGGTAAGACAAGGAGCTAATGAGGAAGGAGATGTGCTACAAACAGTGTGCAGTATGTACAAAAAGTCGAAAGGGGAAAACAAGGGCAGGGCAAACCAGAAGGTGTGAAAAACAAAAAAATGTGATTTTTAAAGAGAAACGAAAGGTCCGGTGTTACTAAGAAAAAAGAGAAGGGAAGAAACGCAGTCAGATGACAAGAAAGAGAAGAGCCTCAATTAAAATTCAAAGGAAGGATACGGAAAACAGAGAGGAAGCAACACAGATGAAAGGATAAAAGAAAGAGGAGATAGGATGAGAAGTGAGGAAAGGAAGAAACAAAGTTGAAAGTACAGCAAAGACCACCTTTGGGTAAGCCTGAGAAAGCAGACTAATCAACTACATGAGATCTGCCAAGTCTCAGGGATCAATATCTACTTTACTACAAAGACCCTTCCAGGAGGAACGGTAGTGTATAGTCAGATTGATATTTGTTGTCTGGTGGCCAGTAAGGCAATTAAATTGACAGCAGTGTGAGCAGGTGTGTTCTCACCAGGAGCAGGATTTGCGGATGCCCAATGAGAGCCAGCGCAGTGGAGAGCTTCCTCCTTGTGCCGCAGCTGTAACCATCAGTAATGATGTTTCGATGGTAGTCCAGCTCCAGCCTCCTCAGTAGATACTTCACCACCTTTAAAGGAAACATGAAGGGGGATTATGCAGTGGATAAACATAACGCTAGATGGACAAGGATTACAGGTTTAAATTCCCTGGTCTCAACTACAAGGCAGCTACACAGACGAGTCACAATTAAATGCCAATTAGCAGCATGCCTGACCTTTTAAAATGACAAGACAGGGCACTGCTTCTACATATGAGCTTTCAAAGCAATATCATGCATCAACTAAGTGATTCATTATTGCATGGACAGCCATATTTTAACACCCTTTTTTATGCTTAGCATGCTAGTTAACATGAAGCACAAAAAACAAAACCACTTGCATACATGACCAATGATCTGGTTTGAGAGGGTGAAATGTAAATAATAGGAAACGATAGCAGCTGAGGTAATAATGTCTTCTTTCATCTTCCATATGTGAACCTTTTCTGCTGCAAATTGTTAATCATTGTAGGGGATATGTAATGGTCTTGCAGTTACATACTAGACATAAATAGGTTTGATGATTGTTCTGCATAATGGTTTAAATATAAACTGACCAGAACACATCAGGGATAAAACTGTACCGTCACGGTTAAGCAAACCTGCATTTAATATATGAACTGCTGTTTTAATAACCTGTGTCCTGTATCCTGTGGATTCTTAGTATTTTTTTTAGAAAGAGTCTCATATTCAACACTAAAAAAATCTGTAGAACATATGATGGATGTGTGTTGCTTGTGAAAAGATGCAGGGAAGACTGAACTGGAAACATAATGTGGTTTAAGAACAGTGTGACAGCTTCAGTGGGTGTATGACTGGAGGAACAAACTAACCTTTAAAAGAATCTGATGGTTCAACACAGTACATCTATAACTGTTGTCATGAACTAATTTCAACCACATTACTATTACCAAATAACTTCATTCATATGATCAATCAATGATATGATCATCAATATTTGTTTGGTCAGTTGCCTGTTCTTTTAGTTGTTTTGTTTTTGTTTCTTTTTGTGTTGTTATTTGATGTTTTAATGATTTATATTATTATTTGATCAAGTCTACCTCCATCAGTGGCTCAAGCAGATCTAAACAACCCCAAATCTTTACAGGAAGTAAATTTTTCCTTCCTTTTAATTTGTCTTCAGCAACAATGAAAGTCCAAAATCTAGCTACAGACAGTTTAGGACCTGCTTGTATCAGGACAGAAAAGATGGATTTAAAGAAAGCTTTCTCAGGGCCAAAGTGTGGCCCGTCATCTTATTGGCTACTTGATATTCATTTACATGATTGCCTTCTCCTGTTCGGTCCAGTACAGCTTCAGTGCAAATGAGTGAGATATCTTTCTGTCCCTCTCCCATGCATATTTAGTTATAGCTGTACAACAATGACGACTTTACTTGGTGACTTTTATATTTTGTCTGTAAAGCTGCAAAGAACAGGAACTGACGCAGCATCATCTGTTTGGTTCATATCTGTTTATCCTGTGTGCTGCACCGCAATGGCAGCAGGAATGAAAACCCTTTTAACGGCTCATAAGCATTTCAGTCATTTAAATCTTTGTGACTGACTGTTTATCACATGAAATAGTGTGCGGTAAATACTATTTTATTTTCAAATAGCTTGAGTTGATTTCCCATTGGTACGCTTTAGCCTGTTTCCCATCATTTGGCAAGTTTGGAAACCAGATCAATGAAGCAAGCCAATGCAATAGATAGATTTCTGTGTTGTTTCTGTGTAGGAGGATATGCCTTTAGTCTTGATATTTCTTTAGGATTCTAAGTTCACTGTTCCAGGTTTTTAGAAAACAGTGTTTAGCATTAAAGACTTTGAACAAATTCACAGTGTCTGCAGCTAAATTTAACTGATTAACACTGGCAACATCATATTCTGTATGTCTGACTGGCTCGGATCAAAATATGTTGTTTTTTTTTCATGTTCTCTCATAAAAGCCCCTTTCTATCACCTTTGATGTAACAGCTCATTAAGCCTGACAAAACCATGTCAATGCAAAATGACCCCATTAAGGCTTGTCTCATTATCCACAGCTAGGGGACTGTCAGTGGGAGATAACATAAGAGAGACTCTATATATAACCTCAACTTTGTGAATTAGCCTGAGACAGATGCGGCGGCCATTATAACCACTGTTGTCACAATACTGACCAGAGAAGAGGAGCTGTAACAACATCAGCGATGGCAATTAGAGCTGGACGGATCCATTTCTCTGCTTCACGGTCTGTGTAAGTTGTGTGTGCATCCTTGCTAATGTGTACACATATTTCTGTTTGTAACATGTCTGAGATTGTCAGAGACAATCAATGTCTGTGCTTCTTTACCCCAAGTTGTAAAAAAGCGTAGAGAAATAAAATGAAACTAATTTTTTTCTGCATACAATTTAGTCTTGAAGTTTCATACACATTTTTGCACACCTCAGGGTTGTTTCTCTTCTGTTTCTTGTTGGTGAAAAAACGGAAATGGGGATGGAAAATCATAAATTATATTATCTTGTTGATTGGTTGCTCTGCAGATTCTTCTCATGGCAGCAGTGGCAGTGAAAGACAGGCACACTCAGTAATCACCACAGAAGCAAGATTGATTAGTCCTCAGAAAGATAAATGGGAAGAATGGGGCTAAAGTGACACGTCAAATGAGATCCTCTCATCATCAAAGTATCGCTAAAATGTAAATTTGTCTGCAGTGAAGCGTACAGCAATTGGTTTAATTTCGAAGTTTGGTTTGCACAAGCTGACAACAAAAGCTTTTCCATTTTGCTCTGGATAGCGGAGCTTTCAGCACACATCACTCAACACTTAGCACACTCTGATTCAGTATGCATGGAAGCACCATCAGTTACTAGTCTTGCAGTGGAAGTGCACCTTTGAATTTCTATCAGATCTCGTGTCATTTTGCGGACGGTGTTGTCAACACCAGGAGCTTTGAAAAGCAGCACAGAGCCCGCGGCTCTTTCTTACCCCATCTAGCTCTCTCTTTGAGATGCCTTGAATGCGACCGTAGAAATACAAGTGCTCTTCTCCTGTGAGCAGATTGTCCAGCGCATCCACCTGGGGACAGTAGCCGATGTTAATTCCCTTGTTACGGCACTCCATTATGTCAACCAACCGCCTGGGGAGAAAAAAAAAAAGAGACAAAGAATAAGACATATTCTCTTAAATGGCATCCACCACATGGTGTGGGGTAGACAGAAATGTGGGGTGTTTTACTGTCCCTGCTGTTTGCAGCGCGCTGTTGTGATGGGAGTACCCACCAAACAGCTCAACAACAGAGCTGTAATAGGAGGCCAGACTCATGGGTGCACTGCTGCTTTATACCTGTGTGGGAGATTCTGAGATACAGCTGCTAAATCCTAAACCATTTAGTGGCAAATTTTGGCTGTTGTGAGGCAATAACATCCCTTTGTGGATATATGTGTTGTGAAAGTTTAACCTTGCTAAGATTCATTACAGTGCAGCATGGGCACCTGTAAAAATGAAATCAAAGCTCTGTCTTGTGATGGGTTTGCCTTTTGTCATTTCCTCTATAGTGAGTCTCATAAATCAACCTCAGCTTGCAGCAAAATATTTGATGTTTAGGAAAAGCAAGAAGGCAAAAATGCACATTTTAATAAGATCATAAGTCTTTCCTTTTTAAGTCTGCGTTACGTGTGTTTGCTGATGAGCAGCTTACCCGTCCCAGTCCCTAATCTGTGCCGTGCCTTCAGTGGGGCTCACATCTCCAGTCAGCATCTTGAAGGTGGTCGTTTTTCCTGCTCCATTCACTCCCAGCAGACCGAAGCACTGTAAGGGAACACTCATTGCTTAGTAATCCTGAAGAAATGACCATTTTACAATACTATTACACTATGATGGGCTTTTTCCAAACATTACCTAGATGTAATGGCCAATATATAGTTAGTTAAATCTTAACTACCCCATTGCACAAAGTTATCAATCACTATCCTTAACTGACTCTGTAGGAGTACTAGTGACTTTGTGATTATTCGGATAATTACAGCCATGTTGTTGGCACAAGAGGTTGATAGTAGTCACTTATGCACATTTCATTATCCTGCTGTCTTAAATTGACTTAATTTGAATTGGTAATTCATAATATGAGTAAAGGCTTACCTCTCCTGCAGGGATGCCCACAGAGAGCCTCTTGACAGCATGGATCTTCTTCTTGAGGTGCTGATAGACTTTACTGAGCTGGTTGACCTGCAGTACATCTGAGCTGGCTGCTCCACTGGACACCCGTAGGTGCTCTGCCATCACATCCTCATCCTCATCCTCAGAAGCCACCTGAGGCACCGTCTTTCTGCCCAAAATGAGATGTCTGAAAAAAGAAAAGATATTTTTTTACTAACTATGAGGTACTGAAGTAAGGTTGAGTGATTGGCAGGGGGACAGAAAACACCCAATTAAATTTGTCACTGATTCTAATTTTAATCTGAAGTAGTTCAGGCTTCTGATATTTTTGGCACAGAAAATATTGTGGCTTCTATTTTTCAAAAAAAGAATCATTTGGATACCAATCTTTGTACATTTTAAATTTTTAAAAGTGTAATTTAACTTTTGGATTGTTTTTTTTTTTATTACTAACAGACTCTACTGCACATTCAATAGCTCATCTGCATACTTTCTTCCTTTTTTATCTTCTTTTTCATTTTCTCGGCAGCAGGGGAATTGTGAAATGCAGTGAACGATGGTGTCTTTGAGCAAAAACACAACTTTTGGATGCGTGTGGACAAGATGTCGAAGTGAAAACCAATGGAAACTATCTCAGTTCTGCACTCTGTTCGTTCAAAATATTCCCAATTCAATTAGAAGACTAGATATGCTGCCCATAGGAGTTCATGATCATTTATAGGATCGCCATACTGTCTGTGGCTCCTGTTTTCCTCACCTGACTTTACGCATGAGGAACTTGTTAAGCAGGAGGCGCAGGCTGAAGAAGACAAAGCCTTGGATGAAGGAGGAGATAAACATCCAGCCCAGGGCACTGAGGGAGAACGGGTCCTGATAGGCGTCGATGCCGTAGCCGCTGAGGAGCTGAACCTCTATGTTCATCCTGGCCAGCTCCATCATTCCATTCCCAAAGTTGAACTGGGGGAAGATCAGGAAAACGTGGCTCAGCTTCTCGAGGATTCCCTGGATGGCCTGCAGGATGGAAAGGACAGAAGAAAGGGGATTAGAGGGAGGGAAAGAGGAGAGGATATAAAACCTGAAAGCTCATCCTGAACTGTAATCTTCACTTCCCTGTCAGTGGAGGATATGTGAGGTATGTTTGCCCATCTATCTCCTCTGCAGCTTAATATCCCTGTATCTACAGAACTTGAATAGGTTTCACTTTTGCATTTATGTGTGATTTTAACTACATTTGAACGCAGAAAGTTTCTGCTGACCTCAGGGTTGCGCATTGAGATCTGACTCAGAAAGTAGAGAATGGAGGTGGACAGGATGGTGTTGACGCTGATGAAGAGGTTGATGCACACATAGGTGATGAAAGCCATCTCTGCATCCTTGAAGACGCCCGATAACAGATACATCCAGGGGAAGGTAGAAAACCTGAGGAATTGACAGTGACAGGACACTTTTAACACATCGCTGAGTAAAAATATCTCCACACACAGACCTTAAAAATAGAAAAATGCAAGACAAACACATAAAGTAGATGTGGATTCTGATCTTCCAACAAGATTTGACCTTCCATTTTTTAACTGAAGACATTGAGACCTTTAACTGACTAAGCAGAAGTGCTGTGAGCCTGATGAAAACAGGCACCGAGAAATACTGAAAAGGGAATGAGGAAAAATACCACACCACTAGGAGGGTAAACATTCGGTCCTGATGCCAAAAGACGGAGATAAATTACTTCTCCCCTTATTCCCCTGTTGACAGAACATCCTTTTTCTTTTTTTTTTGGTTCTCTCTTTTCTCTCACATAATCTGCTTGTTCATTTGATTGGGGTGTCCAGGTCAGCGAGACACAGAGGGAGAAGAAGAAAGGAAAAAAGAGAAAAGAAAAAGAAGAAGAAGAAAAAAAAAAGGGTTGGGAAAAAAAAGAGACAGACGCAAACAGACAGAGCCAGACAGAGACAAAGCATCTGCGTGCCGTGCCCAAAAAAAGGTGCTGGGTAGGCAGACTGCTGGTGCCAAGCCATGACAAGGAGCAGAAGCGAGAAGGCTGTGGACCAGACCAGGTGGGTGCAGCCAGACAGATGGAGGACTGTGATTATTCATCGCTTCGGAAGGAGACATCTGTCTGATAAATGAGAGGCAGAGTGCTGACACGGCCTCATAAGATCTAGGGCTCAGGACGAGGCCTTCGACAGCTACTGGAGAGCAGGAGACTAAGCTTCAGCTACAGCTGAGGAATGATGTCAGTAATCTCAGAAATCCAGATGTGAGAAACATTTGTGTCATTGGTCTGACGCCTTTTCAAAACTCTAAATCTCACTGTCGGATTGATTTTAAAACTTTGGTTATCTGGAAACGGTCTCTAGCTAGTGATATTGTAATTGTTATAAGCCCTGTTGCTTCCACACACACACACACACACACACACTCACACTGCTTCCCTCTAGCATCTTTGGCTTGAATAAAACAAACAGGTTGGCAGTGATATTTTTTTCTAGCAGCCTTTCAATCCCACCACCATCTGTCTTTGTAAGGAATTCTGAAAAATTGAGCTGTGTTTGCATTTGAAGAACAGCGGTCTCCTTATGCTCGCTGCTGTAAATCCAACCAGGTCGGACACAAAGCAACATGCAGCAGAGACTGCGAGAACTTGACTTAATTAAATTACTTCGGCAAATCCTTCACAAGAAACACATGGTGAGTTTGATTTAGGTTGTGTGATTTACACAGCACCTGTCGAGAATATTCTACATCTATCCATAAGAAAACTCTATACACGTTACAGGTGGAGGTGAGGATTGTTACTGCAGAATGAAGCTCCATCAAACAAGTTTTGATGCACTGGCTTAGATCTCAGTACACAAGATACTTTTGCATACTTATTATTATTTTTAACCTTATATTTGAATGTAAAAAGTAGTTGTTTACTTATGCATTTATGTTTTTTTTTCTTTTTGGTTTAATGGTTGCATAAGGAGACAACAGCTTTATTTCATTCCTCAACCCTGTGCTAAAATGTCAATTAAATGATCTTAAATCTTGAATCTTGAATCATCAGGCTGTTGCCTTCAGCAGAGACCACAGGTTCACTTTTGATGTACCAGCAGCTATGCTTGCCCTCCACCTCCATTTGTTTTCTATTTATGTCAATCATCTCATCACTCTACGAGGGTTCACTGTTGTTTATGAAGGATGAAACTGTCTCTGAAAGGAAAGCTACAATTTAGACACACTTAGGTTTTTTGGCCTGTTCTTTAGTTCTTTAGTTCTTTAGTTATGATATCTGTTAAGGTATTCAAATCTTGAGATAATAGTGAAACTGATAATGTGCTATGGAAGAAGGATCACAAGCAGTCAAGAATGCAGTCATGCAGGTTGAAAACAAACCCCCAGATTAGTCAAATATATTGATAAACAGTTAAATTAAAACCCAAATTGTTTGTTGTAAACATCTATACATCCATCTAAGTTCACAGACCAGCTTCCCGGTTTAAGGTGGATTTACTTGCAATACATGTGATTCTGGTATTATTACTGTTACAATGGATGCAACCACTTTCAGTTCCACCACCGAACAAAGTGGTAACAAATCCAGTAAAACTGTCAGCCTCTTTCTTGTCTCACCACTGTTTGTTGCCCCATTGGACCCACTTTTGCAATCTAGTTGTTATTGATGCATGTATCAGAAAAGTTTGTATACTAATGTAAATCGTTAGACTCCTATGTGTATATATAAGAGAGTGCATAAAGTTTTTTTTACACAAGCATATCTACATAGTACTATTGTTTGTACATGCACAGTATAGCATTTATCAATTCCCTGAAAGGAGCTCTGTTTTCCTCCTCCTTTCCTTGCAGTCCCTTCTCCTTCATTGTCGATCCCTTGTGCAATTATACACAAATATGCATTCTATCATAAAAATTTGTTCCATATTATTTTTCAGTAGTTTACATGTTGCTCTTCTTGGTTTCCATCCCATGTGTGGGAGAGGGAGAGGAGAAGAAAAAGACATTTGGATCCATTTTTTATTGATGTTACAGTGTTTTAAGGCCTTAGCAATTAGTGAGTGCTTTGTTATCATTACTGAACAAATAACAAAAAAACTGAGCAAAGAGCTGATTTTGACATAATTACTACAACAGCTTTGTCTCAGACATTTCTTTGTTTTTTGAGTCGCAAAATTCAGTTTTCTTTATTGCCAAATCACTTTTGGTCTATGATGCCAAGAACAATACACGCCAAAGAGGCAACAATGCCATAAAGTGACACTTATTTTTCAGTAAGGTTTGTAAATCAACACCCTACAAACCCTGTGATCATATTAAAAAGACGGAATTCAGAGCTGTTGCGATGCTTAATGACTCACCCAAACAGCACCAGAAGCAGGGTCATGGCACCCAAATTTTGCCGATCTGTGAATGCTGGAATCTGGAAGGCTGCGATCACGCCGACAGTCAACGTAACAGGGATCATATACATGACCTGTGGAGAGATCAGTTAATACTCAGCACGATTGTGACACACATGGATTAGACTACATGTGACCTGGTAAGTGAGATCTCTTTTCGGTCTCTTGACATGCACATTAGAAGATGTTACCATGTCATAAAAGAAGTTCACAGCCCAGTAGAAGGGCTCGCTGATGCCTGCGATGTGCTGGAGCCTCTTGGAGCCGCTGTGGAGCTCGCTGACTTCATAGATGGCAAAGCTGGCTGTTGTGATCGAAAAACCTGTCAGCACACACATAACCACTAGGATCTGGAGGAATCCTTGGACACTGCGAGGAGAAAATAAGATCGAACAGATGTCATCAGCCATGTTTCTTTTAAGGTATTTTAATGTGCATTTTAAAATTAAACAGTAGAAAAAGTTAACTGATAAATTGAAAAACATTGATAAACTTAACAAAATGTTTTCTCCGCTTCCTTGAGGTGGTTTTTGCCTTTTTTTTAAAGTTAATTCGCCAATTTCTTTTTCCAAATAAGTTCTTACACATCCAACTCACATGACTGATCAGCTGTTTCCTCTCTGAGAGAAGAAGTAGAAGAAGAATAAAAAGAAGAGAAAGCTGCGTGTTTGCATTCTGGATATTGGAAAAGTACCCAGGAAAATATCTTTTTCTTCTTTGAGGTTTATTAATGCTTGTCAAACTACAGGTCTTGTTTCTGCTTAGCATACTATTCTTTTTCTAGTTTTGTTAATTGCAGTAATGCGAAATGTAGCCTATACTGCCACCTTCTGACATAAGAAGACTTTTGGTAGGCCTTGTTTATTAGCTCTAAACCAATTTGTTTGTATTTTCTTTATTGTAATATATTAATTTACCCTCTAATTTTGTAGTTCACAGCTTAAAGGAAACAAAGCTTAAACAAAACTGATGATATTAAATACCCATCATGTCTGTCATTAGTAAATTATTTGACAACGCTGGCTCAAATATATTCCTACATGCTATATGACTGCGTAGTATTCCTTAAGTATTAAGTTGTTCTTGTTGAGTTTGGCTGCTACAGCTTTAGATATAAGCATCCATAGAAAAGGCTACAAATTAATCAATACGCTCTGGTGTGCTGAGTCACTTTGAATGAGGCAACCTGCAGTAATTTTTTCCAGAAGACAACGGCCCATTTCAAAGCCCCTCTACAAACTATCATTTCGCTCCCTGCTGGGACCTGACTCATATGAACTATTGAAGCGGCTCACAATAATTGGAATTCCATTAATAACAAACAGCTTTGTTAAAAGAGATGCTCGTGCCTCGCCTGGACAAAATAAATAACTGCAAAAGAAACAGATTTCTTCATGTAGAGAACAACTTCACACTGTCGTTGCTGTGCAGTGGGTAAGCCGGTGGTGCTGCTGTGAGGCTGCATGCAGAGCCTTTTGTCCAGACCAGATCGCAGACGACCAGCTGAGGCTTTGATCCCTCGTCACTCTTCAACCCAATGCACTCATTCAGACTTTTCTTGATGCTTCTACCTGTTCATCTCCTTGTGCTCTCCTTCCTTCCCTGCATGTGACTATGCTACCTTTATCTCTCTCCTCTGGCCCAGTCAAAAATACCAGCAACCAAACAGAATAAGCTGCACAAGGCTGAAAAAAAAAATGGGGGGACGAAGATGAAGCTGGCAGAGTGGCCGAGTGGGAAGGAGAGAGAATAGCAGAGAGTGACATGTGGTGGGCGTTTTAGGGCAGCACTAACTACAGAGGACAGCCAGCAGCAGCAGCTACAGAACAGGCTTGTTATCAGTCTGACCAAGATTGCCTTAGAAATTTTCCCATGGCCAAAACTACCACACTGAGAGAAACAAGACACATGGAGTAATAAGATTGTGGTATCTTTAACCGTGGAAGCAGAATATTGCTCTGGAAGGAGGGATGACATTGCACATGAAGCCGCTACAGTACCTTAGCAGGCTAACAGCTAAGTGCTCTTCTCATAAAGAAATGAGGAGTTTCTGGAGAAACTGAAAGGGTGCGAACCACAGGGAAACAGTCAGTGAAATGATTAGAGCTAACAAGACTCCAGAGAGGACAGACCTTCATGAGGCCACGGCTTTGGCCAAACCCACTTTTGGAATGATTTATTCGATTTGATCCTCTGGAACACACACATGTGCACACACGCGCAATCCACAGGCTGGGTCTCGAAAGCAGAACGAGGAGTGTTTTAAATAAACTCATTTTGGGGAGTGGGGTAGAATCAATCCACCTCTGTGCCACCTTCAGGGTAAACACTCATTATATTGGGACTCTGATCAATAGTGCAAGCTCAGGGAAATCCATTTAGAAAATCAAATATGGGTAAATACTGCTGTCATGTACCTCCCTGCCCTGAGTCCACTCTGACATTGATGTCCTGAATTTAAGATTAGGATGCTTCCATAATTTATCATGGGCTCAGCCAAACAACAGTCAATAATGTTCATCATGACTTGACTAATTTTGGGATATTTTCGCCGCTTAGAATGTCAATTAAAATCTTCTTTGAAAGTGCAGTCATTGATGTTATGGCAAAGTGACAGTTTCAGCAGAAGGAGGAATATAATATGTAGTCCTTACATCACATCTTCGTCATCCTCGCGGCCGAAATAGGGGTGACTGGAAACTGAAATGCCTGTAATAGAAAAAAAAAATAGAGTATTTTGTTAGCAGTAGAAAAACAACAGCATGGAGGCTATTTTTCAGCAGAGGAACCAAATGAGCAATGATATTCTCTTAGCCGAGGACACAGTTAATTGAAAAATATAGTGGGAGATGATTTCATTTGCCAGTGCACACAAAGGAAATTGAATTTTCTTTATCATTTTTTCAGGGGTCTTCCAGATGGTCACAGACACAAACTGCTCTCCTACATGTCTCTGCTCACTTTTCCTGAGATTGGAGAGTTCATCCAGAGCACAGCAGCTCCGGAGCAGGTTGGAAGCTCAGTGCCCTGCTCAAGGGCACTTGGGTACAACCAGGGGGGACTGCTGACTATTTCAAATCTGAGCTGTTTTCAGTTCCTCTACATCGTTATTGCTCAGAAATTAGATGTGTCCAAAATCCGGTTCGTAACTATTTTTTACAGGAAATAACTACAGTTACTGCAAAGTATTATAGATTACATTTATCCCCCATCACAATTTCTCAGAGATAAAACTCAGAATTGCTCATTTTATCTGACCAGCAGTCCCAAACCCCAAAACATTTCATGATTAAATGTGCTGTGTGGAGAGCTGAGTAAAAAGGCTAAATTTTAGAAGCTGAAATCTGTGGGTTTCTGCCATTTCTGCCTAATAAATTTTTTTTTTTAAATTAATTTAACTATTAATTAAACTTTATCAATCTGTAGCTGATTTTTTGGTAGATGAATCAGATTAATTAACTAAATTGAAAAAGTGGGTCACCATCTGAAAGATTTTTAAAGCATTTTGGCAGTCGCTGCCTCAAGCTGAGGCCATTAAAAAAGCATTAACTCAGGTTTCTTTTCAGCTCACATCCTCTGAATGTGGATTTTTTAACATTTGACTAACTGTATGTTTTCACTGTGGGATGGGGCAAACAGACTCAAAGTACAAAACCCTGTTAAATGTCAGAGTGATTCAGAATCTCCAGGGCGGAAAGTGGACAGAAGTGTGATGTTACATCTGTGGCAGCAGGCAGTTATGGTCAGAAATCCTGCGAGAGGGGACCGCTGCAGTCCCCCAAAGGGTCCCGACGTGGAGTCGGTACTGCAGTTCACAATGTGTGCATTAAGGGCTTCACATTTGACAGAACAGCCATCACCTTGAAAAGTAATCTCCCTCAATCTCCACCCGCCTGACTTTCCCCCGCCACCGCTGTGAGCTTGCAGGGTAACATTTTAAATGATTACACTACCCTCGAGCCCTTTTATCATCCAGTAGGGGAGGAATGTTTGTGTGTGTGTATGTACTCCTGTGCATTCATTGTATGTTTTTCCTCATGTGTGCTTTTTATGTGTGTATGTGTGTTTGTTGTGCTCCTGCTGGCAGGCAGATGGTCAGGGTGATACTCGGAGCTGAAACAGTACTGAAAACGGGGGGTCAGCCTCGTTCTCTTTAGCATGGTTCCCCTGTGAGAGGCTCTCATCAGCATTCAGCTGGCATAATGATGTGAGTCTAAGGATACACAGCACCCCCTGGCTTTAATCCAGTGAAATGAACCATGAGTAAACACACTGTTTACAGCTCGCTTTATATTTAGTACACAGAATGCACTGGGAGCTCAATCAGTAGCACCTTCCTACTTAGACAGATTTTCCTCATGCTGATGTGATGCATCTCTTTTGCACAATCCCAGTCTTTTTCCTCAGCTTATCTTTCACAATAACCAGGAAGAGTTATGTGTCTGCATGAGCAAAGGAAAAGAGCACCTCAAAAATTCCTTTCTAAATCACTAAATTATTACAAAATAGGAATAAAAGGCGATATTAAATGTTTCCTACAATGCAAAAAAACAGAAAACGGTGATCCAGGCTGTCGCCTTTGTATGTAAAGAATGTATACTCATTTACATTAAAATCTCAAACTGTGTCCTTTGGCTGAAAAAGACTTGTGTTTTACATTTTGCTTGTTCAGAAACAGCTCAAGCTTACCATATTCGCGTGGATCCTTGTCTGCAGGAAGATTGGAGCGTAGGATGAAGTTGTTGAGGCTGCTCAAGTATGCTGGCATTGTATGGTGCCCCTCAGGGTTGAACCAGACCTAAATGCATGCACAAACACGGACATGCATACAAACCATCAGTCACACAGCCACAGATCAGAGTGTGCTCAGTCGACTTTATCTCTGCAATAAACTTCCAATGTTGTGAAACCGAGACTTTAAAGATACAATGAATGCAGATGTCATAATCTGAGGAAATTTTCACTAAAACTGTGGCATAATCACTGCAGTAAAGCATATTTATGATGACACTGATGGTGTAACAGTGCAGCTCCATCTGCAGACCTGATTTTGAAGCCAAACAACTTTAGTTAGGATGTCATGTTATAACTTTCAACAACTCATCAGTGCAGCAGTTAAAGTGATAATGAGCCGAGCAGCATGAAAAAACAGGAGACAAACTCACCTTAGACAGAGTGCGGTTTTGGGGCACTGCTGTTAGGTCCATTTGTAAGTCAGGAGGGAGCGGCATGCCAAAGGCAAAGCCACCATACCTGAGGAACACAAACATATATCGATCAAAAACAAAGAGCTCCGAACGCCGCTGAGAAATAAATGTGACACACTGTTCTGTTTTGTTTTTTTCCCTGCTTGTTTTTCTTTATTTCTTATTCAAAGAAAATATCCACCTGCAGATGACAAGCAATTTGGGTGTTTTTCTTCTGTAAAGCACTTTTTAAGATTGCTGAGAAAAGTGCTAGAAAAATATGGTTTTTATTTTAATCATTGTCATTATTATAAAAGTACAACAAACAGGATTAACAAGGCACTAGATGCCAGTTTGAATTAAGCCAAACCGAGACTTACAGCTACAGAAATTTTTGCACTCAAAAGCTAATTAAATATATGCACAAATTTATTTTGCAACAATATACTTTCCATTATCAGTCTCAAGTATTTGAAGCTTTCCAGTTGATCCACATGTATTATTTAATAAAATAATTATTAAGTTAGATGAATAATCTTGATTTATTAGAATCAATACTGTCTCATGTGAACTCGCATATGTGTTGTTATAAACTTGCAGTTCATGCAAGTTGAGTGTTGAATAAAACCAATTACAGCAAACAATCAGTGAAGCGTGAGTTGAATTTTAAATGTGGCTTTCATCAACCAAGTGTGAACATTGGCTTCACTCACCTGTTCCTGATGAAATCATTTGCTGTGGCCACCAGGTAGTTCTCCACATTGTAGCCACTCAGGTTATACACAACCTGAGATGAAGGGATCTTCTTATGGGGGGGTTGGAAGTTGTCCTCATCACAAATCTGCAGTGCGTCAAAGAGAAAAATGCATCACACTTGCCCTTTTTTTAAACAATCGCGCACAGAACCGCAGAGGAAAACATTCATGCGTAGAAAAACGAGCACAAGAACACAAAAACTCACTCTTTCTCTCTTGCACACACACAAACAAACACACACGCGCACACACACACACACATACTGTTTCGGTGACCCAGTCTCACCTGTTCCAGACGGTTGCATTTACAGACACTAAATGCTTTGGAGCTGTTCCCTCTGGAAGTCCACTTGTTTTGAACTCTTGTGCAGACCCTTACAAAGAAAAAGCACATTCGCAAAGTAAAAATGGTGTCACAGTAGAATGATGGGAGTCTGCAGTGTCTGATCCCACCCATGAACAGATGTTAAAACTAAGTTAACACGATGGCCTGCATCATTGATAAACATACTTGTGCACATTTGGTGGCAAAAGAAAGACAGAAAACTGCAAAAAAAATCTGCAACTATTTATACTGTAGCTGTGAGCTTGCATGGGCTTTTTTTTGTGAGATCAGGACCCAAATATATTCTCTGATATCAAAACAGTTTTCAAAGCAGTTTAATATGTGCTGTAATATCATGTTGTGTGAAATTTGCTCGTGTGGGTTGATGTTCAGCTCCCCCACATTTTGTTTTCTGCCAAATGCTTTCAGGGACACTTTGTGCAGATCAAAAAGAGATTGTAGCACTACACAAGCCTTTGCACACACACATGCACATCTGTTACTTGAAATTAGTCAACACTAATGACCATAGTTAAGGGACCATGCATTATATTTTCCATAAACATAAACTATGCAAATGCAGCACTGAGCATGCTTTCAGTCTATGTCATGTTGTGATTACAGGACATGGTGAACTACACATGCAGCCTCTCCTGCACCATAGGAACTTTCCTCCCCTCTCTCTCTATTTATTTACTTTTTTTTTGGTGGAGAGATATTTAAAATGCATCTGAGGTCTTGTTCATGAGTGCCAACATTGATTTGAGTGCCTGTAAGGGCAAAATCTCCCCTATAAACACAGGGTGTTTATAGAATACAAATGATCTTCTCACATCGCAGAGTCCTGCTGCAGGCTTTCAGCCACATACATTGAGCTGAGCAGCTGGAAAATAGAGTGGAGGGACATGAGAGAGACAAGTGTGAGAGAGAAAGCAGCAAGAGTTGGTGGGAGACACACTAGTTAAATGAAACAAGGTGAAAGAGGAGCCATGATAAGAATGACAATGGGTGAAAACCTGAAAACACTGTATGTGTGGAGAAGAGTTTATGATATAGAGAAACTAAGTATAGACACATACCATCACTGACAAATTTATCATCTTCGGGAGAAAAAAAACAGCTGGTGTTCGAGTGTGATAGCTTACGGGTTATCAGGCTTGTCGAGGCAGTTGTTATCAATCCCAGGGAATGACATCATGCTGCTGACCAGTCGACTGGAGTTGGGATTTTGGTTACTGTGAAGCCAGAAAACAAAAAGTCAAGCTCGACTCAAAGGTTAGAAAGACATTTTATTGAACTACAGACACTGTTTCAAACCGCTAAAACCTGGCATCAGCAGACAGACAGAATTTGTTTTACTTATCATTGATTCATCCTATTTGTTGTTGTTGTTGGCTGAGGTTGTATTGTTAACTGGAATTCAAGGTTGACATGTATGAAGGTAGAGATGCTGGTTTTGGAGCAGTTTGTTAACTTACAACATCATCAATAAAATGGCCACGGGTCACATATTCTAACAGAACAACCTCAGGATTTCCCACTTTTCAGTTCAGTGGATTTCTTTAATGGAAATTCTCTCTGCATTAACACACATACAGTTACAATCATAAACAAACATTACAAAGCTTATTAAAGCTAATACAGGCAGGTCTGATGACAGAGTGCCTGTAGGGTTGGGTACAGTTTACCCAGTTGGATGCAGAGTTTAACAGTAAGATTATACATCAAAGCAGATCAAACTTTGGAACATTTGGGATACTTCAGGAAGAGCTGGAAAATGTAGCTAAGGAGATGGACGTCTGGACCACTTTGCTAAACCTACCGCCTACACAATCTGGCGCAGGAACCACACAGTAGATGGATGGATGGGTTTTTTAATCTCTTTTGTATATAAAGACGACTGCGGAGAGTGTCCGTACAGACTTGATATGGATTGGCATCTCAGCATTTTCCCTCTTGCAACACATCCCCTTGATCAAACAACAGCTCTTCTCAAGAATGAATACATTCATCGCAACCTCCCGACACTCTCAATCTCTCTCACTTTGATCTCGCATCTCAGCTGTCTCCATCACAATCATCTCCTTCCCTCACGTCCTCTTTCCTTCCTTCTCCTTAACGTCCGTCTGCCCTTCAACAAACTACAGCTTCAAATTCTTTCTAAAACAAGTGAGACATGTCGTCCACCGCAAATGAAGCAGGAACCCTGATCGAGTAAGGAGATGCATCGACTCTTTGTGAGAGTTGCAGGGATGTTACAGTTAGCCGCTTTGTGGTTTGAAAAGTTTGATCTTTCATAGTAATATTTTCTTGAGACCAAGCAGTGTAATTTTTTTACACCAATAAATAATACAATGCAAAACAATATCCTTTTTTTCAACAACCCAAGGTTACGTTAATTAAGAGATATGATATGAGATACATTGGATGCTTCATCTGTAGTCTTAACCATACTTTACCATGTTTATATATTAAAACCAGCCTTTGTATGCTATTTACTGCCACCTGAGGCTCAGCAGCACTGTTCTCACCTTTACGAATGAACTGGAACAAAAGAGCAAAGCTACAAAATTCAATTGAACTGCTTCAGACATGCTTTGTGTAAAGGCCTCCCTATTAGCCTTGTTTACTTTGTACTCCCCTCCCAGTGCTCCCTTGTTTTTTTTGCAAAGGGATCTGACCTGAAGAAAGAGTAGCTTGGTCCGGATTTGTAAAGTGCAGGGCTAAGCTCCAGCTCAGGATAGTGCCTCAGGTCGCTCTTAATGGAACCCAGGCCCATGGCAAACACCATGAACAGAACAGGAAGCAGGATCTGGCAGATCAGGCCCTTCCAGTCTCTGCGGCTGTGGTGGAACCGCTTGATCAGTATGGCGGACATCTGCTGCCAGGCCAGGGCCATGCCATGCACTGTGGACGAACCGGTGAGCTCTGGAGGGAACAGTAGTGACAAGATTTAATAATTTTCTCTAAGACAGACTGAGCTTTATGTTCATAGTTAGTTTTTATGACAGAAGATGGCATTGTAATCCATCAAGTCAGGTGTTTTATATGTAGAAGCTGTTGAAATTTTCATGTTAAGTCATCAATTTTTCAAAATATTGGGTTTAGTAGGAAAATTCAGTCTAAATCAGACAAAAAACAAAGATACATGAGCATACTGATGATCACAGTCAGTACTATCATATCACTTGTTATACATATTAAAACACATATGGTTGAACAGAGGCTTTAGACATAATATGACCTTTGTCTGAACTTTTCCTTCATACATTCTTCCATTAATAAACAACTTTCAATGACACTGTTTCATTTTTTATTTTTGGATGTAATGTCAGCAGGTGACAGAAGGGATGAGCAAAAGTAGGGATGGAAGGAAGAAAAAAGACAAAGGGAATGACTGGGGATAACAAAACAAGGGTGAATGGGTAAATTAAAGGTAAAACTCACGGATCTTATCACCAAAGCTGGAGATGCTTCCACCGAGGTCTGAAGGGAAGCTGCTGATGGATCTGGTGTCAGAAACCGTCTCTGAGATAGACAGAGGACCGTCCTCCGACGCTGTCAATTGGAGGAAGACCTGCACAGATAAGAGGAAAACATGAGCATTGGTGTATATATAAAAAAACATCAACATAATTTCACAGCTTGTGATTATGCTAACATGTCAATATAATAAAGTTCATGAGCATTGGTACAATTTAGGAGCTATTTCACACAGGGAATATGCAAAATTATCTCAGTAGTTGAGCCTGTTTTTTATCCTCTGCAGTGTAAATCTGTGTTTTCGTGTGTGGGTGTGCATGAGCCTGCCTCCTCTAGGGTGGTGTCAGAGATGCCATAGCCCCCAAGCTGCAGGGCGTCCAGGTTGGAGTCCAGGGCGGTCAGGAGGGAGCGGTATGAGGAGGCGTTGGATGATGTGAAGGGGGGCAGCGAGTAGACAAGGTCGCCTCCTTGGGCTTCCTTCAGTCGTGCTTCAGGTACATGTGCTTGTATGAAGCATTTCAGTTCAGCGTTGTCCATCTGCTCGGATTCTAGGTTCTGCATCTGCAGATACAAAAGCAGAATTTAGGTTTGACATGCTATGTTCTTATAAATATACCAAACTACTTTGCACAACAAAAAATCAGCAACCAGTTTCCTGATCACATCATTTACTTTCGACTTTCAGGATATGTTTGACTATAGAAGGTCACCGGGTTCATCCATTTCTACATGACCCCTTACATGAGGTCTCCACAGCCCACAAAGGGAAAACAACACATTAGCAGAGCAGCAACAGCAGCTTCAGTGCTCCCTCTGTGTCACATGATGCATTCAGGCACAGTACTAAGTGTAGGATGCACAAGTTGTGGCAGTAGAGCCTAATAAACATCTTTGTACTGCTTTTCATGAATGCACCATCCACATAAGCGACAAGTAATCTGACTGAGCTTTGAAGAATAAGTGAAACTTAGGTAGAGTGCAAAAAAGGTGGAAGAAGAGACAAAAAATAGAATACTGACCAACCAAATATGAAAAAAGAATATAGGAAACTATACGGGATAAAAGGATTCTAATTAACTTTACAAGACGTAGTAAAAGGATTTTGAAACGCTACATTAGAAGAGCATTTAAAGATATAGTATGCTGAAATGAGTGTGAGCTAGATGGCAGCAGTCAGCAGAGCATCATTTCTGTTGGATTCAGCCCATTTAGCAGCTTTTCGATATATCTAATACAAGTAAAATTATTGCAGTATGTAATAGGTGCAACTCTAGTATCTAATCTGGCAGAAATAAAACCAAGGACTTATTTACACATGACCAGGCCAGCTCATTCTTAATAATATAGTGTGAAATGTTACTATTTTTAGTGGCTGTGCATTATCCAAGATGTGTCATTTCAATAGAAGTTTTGATTAAAATGTAGTTCAGACATGCTATTAACTACTAAGGTTAAGGTAGCAGTTTGACCAATTGTCTACTGGGGAAACATGGATCATTTGGCTGGAAAGAACTTTTTAAATGCCACAAAGGATTTTCACAATAATTTCATGATGCGGAATGAAATCAAAAACACAATCTTGCTGTTGTGCTCGAGCTGAACATGGCAATAGGTGCCTGTGAGGATGAATACCTTCTTGGTGAGAGTGAGTTTGTAGCCTTGACCCAGCCTGTCTTTCAGGTGGAAGGGGGATCCACAGCATTTTATTCCTCCTCTCTCCAGGAAGGCGATGCGGTCGCTCAGTACTTCAGCCTCATCCAGGTGGTGGGTAGACATTATGATGGTTCGATCTGAGAGGAAACACACAGAGAAAAATCTGCATAATCTGTGTGTGCATTATGATATTGTTCCTGAACTTCTAACTACAACCAAAATTGAAGCTAAAGAAAATTGTCTGAGTGGTAAGAAAGTCATTACATGACAATTGGGTGAATCGGCATCGGTGAAATGCATAAAGGAAGATTTATTTAACAGCAAAACTTGTCTGCGAAGGGTGAAATAACATCACAGAAGCAATATTCAGATGTCTTTTTAGATTTTGTCCTTATTTTCCTATCCTAGGTTGCCCTTTAAAGTGTTGCTGCAAACACACACATTCACAAAAACACCCATGTAAATACCAACCAAAAACCAGACATTAGAAAGAAACAACCAGCACACAAGCTATGTCATGCACATACTAATCATCAGAGATACAAACACACACACAGTAAGCGATGCAGAGGGTTTATTCTGAAATAGATTCCCCTGGCACCAAAATCTTACTAACATATGAGACAGGGCCAATTAAACTGAATATTTTCCATATCTACAAATACATAACACTTAGCGGGGGGGGGGGGGGGGGGGGGGGGGGGGGGGGGGGGGGGGGGGGGGGGGGGGGGGGGGGGGGGGGGGGGGGG
>JAQMCX010000011.1:14091476-14142748 GCA_029814765.1 Acanthurus leucopareius | reverse complement strand
ACAACTTACTAACATCTGACACAGGGACAATTAAACTGTATAATTTCCATACCTACAAATACATAACACTTAGCCCCCCCCCCCACACACACACACAGTTACTGCTGCTACTCTAAAGTAATTCTTGAATACGTTTAAGTTAATTACATGCTAAATTTAAAGTCGGGAGCCGGAGCAGGAAAAGTCCTTCAGTGTTGGTGCTAGGTTCACTGCTCTTCATTGTTTTTCTATTGCTTTCCCTTTTATGAAAAAGTTCAGGAAAGCATGAATCCCCCTTGTATGTAACCTGCACTGTGGCATGTTCATAACATTTTGTTTGGGGATCTTGGCTAAGAATAATAAATGACAAGACCAAAATTAAAAATTACAGAGCCAAGTAATGTAGAGCTTTAAAAACATTTACCAAATCAGGTAGTTAAATTCTGAAACAAACAGCAAACCAATACAATTTAGCCAGCACTGGTGAGATATGCTCAATGAATCCAGTGTTTGTCAGAAGCCTTACTGCTGCATTAGGGACTACCTTGGCTAATTATTGCATTTTTGTCAGTGTGACAATGTTTCAGAACATTTTTCTTTGAGGGCAGAAAGACACAAGTGCAAGTAATCCAGATCGTTATGATTTCGTTATGAAAAAGAGACATAAAATAGTGTCATCTGCATAAAAACAAAGGACACCATGCTAAGGTGAAAAATAATATGATCAAAGATAGCAACAACCTGAACAAAATAAGGCCCGATAAGAAGCCTTGTGGGACACCATATGACACAGAATGAGAGAATGTCTTGTTTGTTTTGTCCTGTTTTCTTTATTGTTATTTATACCTGTTCTTATTCTTATTCTTACTACTATTAGTGGTGGTAGGAGTAGTAGTAGTTGTCATACTAGCAGTAACAGCCGTAGCAGTAGCTGTAGCATGGAGTTCAGTGAAGAGTTTGTGGAGTATAATAATAGAAATACTTTGGTGGTGTCCATTGCTAGTGTGTATGTCTCAAGGACTCACTTTTCTTGTGCTGGATAACAATGTCCCAGATGCTGCGCCTGGAGCAAGGATCAACTCCTGTGGTGGGTTCATCCAAAACCACCAAGCGAGAGCCTCCTATGAAGGCGATGGAGATTGACAGCTTGCGCTTCATGCCGCCCGACAGGGTGCCCACCCGCTTGTGTCTGTGAGAGTACATGCCTGTCTCCTCCAGGATCCTGTCAGGAAAGTCAGTGAAAGGCATTTCACATGGAGCTCATGGTAGCATACTTTTATATGCATTACCACCAGGTTTCTGAGTTACAGTTCCATCAGTTCCATTGATTACCCAGGGGGAGTTTCTGAACAACAGGAACCAGAGGACAGATAAAGTTTCTTGCCTTTAGGTCCAGGTTTATTACTGCATCTCTTGCAATACAGAAACCCTCCAGAAACAGTCTTGTGATGCAACTAAAGTTTAATCCATAACCTAATGATGCCACAGAATGAAAAATGACTTTGCTAATGCTTTCCTCCATAAGCTTATCCAAGAAGATGAAAGGGAACAAAAAGAGATAGAATATTACATAACACTTATGAAAAATGTGAGTTTAAAAGAGAAAAAAGATATTCTCCTACTTTTGTCCTTGAATGCTCTGAAAACAATAGTATTTTTAACCTGTATTCAGTGGCTATGGTGGTATCTGATACATTTTTCAGCTCTCGAGATGCTGTGGGGGCTTATTTTAAGGATAACAACTGTAACAATTATTTTGCCTTTCCTCCAGATTAAAGTTCTTGCACCAAGGCCAAGATATACCTGTAAATTACAGCAAGCAAGGCCATAATCTGTTCGACTATGACCGTATCTGAATATTACTCGTATTCCTTTTTATTTCCCCTGTGTAACCTGTCACTGGTGTTGAGCACTGGCTGCTATTTGCTGTTAAACTTTCATAACCTCTACCCATATTTCCTTTTTATAGGGAGAAATTGCCATTGACTGAGCTAAAGATACCGTTTTATTATGTCTTTAAACAAAACAAGTCATGAAATATATCAAATGGCACTGCTTCATCCCATGGAAACATGTTTAAAACTCCTGACATCATCTTTTTAGACATAATATTTTATGATATGGTGCATTTAATTTTGTGCTCTCTGTAGTGGATAATTGGCAACTCACGTGCGGACTTGTTCACGCAGCTCCTTTTGTGACCAGTGTGGGGCTTTGATCTGGCCGTACAGCAGCAGATGCTCCTTGGTGGTCATGTGGTCAAAGAGGACGTCGTATTGCATGCACACACCAAGCTCTTTGCGAACTTCATCAGTGTTGGTCTGCATGTCTTTGCCGTACACCTCAATAGCACCAGAGGATGGGGCATAAAGGCCAGTCAGGAGAGACCTGTGAACAGCATGTGATCACGTGTTATGTGGGTGAAAACACCTATTTGATGGGTTTTTAAAATTTAACCACAGTAGACTCTTGTTTTCATCAGTTAATGTAGACTTTTTGTAAATAAACATCAGAGTGCAGATTTTTATTTACACAATATATGTTATGGCTTTGCAAAAGTTGCACAACAATTCAAATACGTAGACAGTTTTTAAAAACTTTAACCACGCTTGTTACCTATGACATGAATGTTAAAAAATTACTTTTCATGCTTTTTTCCCTTTAGCTATTTCTTGCACTTTCTCCCAAACACTTTCCCCTTAAATTATGAGAAATACAAGAGCAATAAAATCTCTTCTTTGGTTTTTGGTTGTTTCAAATGTTGCTGAATCTCAGTCTGCTTGTGGATTCATTGTGTGTCTCTCTGAATAACAGCATCAGCAAAATTAGTCACATTTAAAATGTAAATGTAAGTGCTCCAGTTGATGAAGACCAGTCAGGCTAATCTCCACCATGCTGCATTTGCTGTGCCATATTTGGACAAAACAATCGCCCTGTCAGCAGCAAGCCCTTGAGATGATTAAAGGGATGCACAAATCAAATTTAAAAGACACCACACACTGCATAGGAAATGGTCAAAAAAGCATTTGTATTCATCTTAAAACCTGCTGATACAGTGAAAAAGTGAGACAATAATGCCACACATACATAGTGGTGGTCTTGCCAGCTCCATTGTGGCCAAGCAGAGAAGTGACATGGCCTTCATGGAAGGAAACATTGAGGTTTTGAATAGCCATGCGGTCACCATAGATCTTGCTGAGACCACGGAGGGTAACGCCCACTGGGAGCTCTGAGAAATCCTGTCCTGTCTGAGAGGAGAAAGTGCTCTGGCCTGAGAGAAACATGAACACAGAGACAAGCAGTAAATCAAACTAACAGGGGACAGGAATTCAATCAAGAGTGAGGGACAGACCTAAATGTAGTGAGGCTTCAGGGTTATAAAAAAAAAAATAAGACAGACCATGAAAGAGAGGATATCGTGTTTGAAAATACAACACAGCGAAAGAGACAGCATTGCTTATCATTATCTGCCACAAAACAGTACAGTGTCATTTTTTTTGCACCTTTTCCCTTGTCATCAGGGAAGACGGGCTGGTTTTTCTGCATCATGTTGGTGAAGAGGAATCCTCTGCCCACTTCACTGTTTGACTTCCCACAGCAGCACAGGTCAGCCCAGAAGGAGGCTTTGAAGGGGAAGTACCATGGGGCAGGGATGCCGTACTTTCCTGCAGGGTGAAAAAGATCCAAAGATTATCTCATTAATACAGGAGGCCAATTAAGAGACATTATTACCAAACAAATCCTAAACTTCTGTATTTGCTTCAGTGAAGTTTAAAAAGACTGTGTAAACTTTAAAAAAGTAGAAAAAAGAGATATCAGGACTTCTTGACATAAGATCAATCCGCTTGTTTCAATAAAAGATTATGATTTGACAGTTTACCTGGGAAGACCATGCGAATGTAAGCCCCGATGGTGAAGTAGAGGAGGGAGTCGATGAGCATCAGCCAGCACAACCAACCGAACGAGGCTGTGTCTCCAGCAATGGGTGAGCTGTATGAGTTGCTCCAATGAATGCCTAAAGAGGTCAAAGGGAGAAACATTTTTATTTTGTTTCTCACTAACTAAAGTAGCAGGAGTAAAAAAAAAATCCCTTTTGATACATTTCACTCGTCTACATGTGTGTACCTTCTCCCTGGGCCTCGTAGCGAGAGATGTATTGACTGGCGTAACTGAAACAGGTCGGGGAAAACAAACTCTGAGGGGAAAGTGAGGGAAAAAATTAGACAGGATTCAGCAAGACAAAGAATACAAATATATCTTCTTGTTTTACACAGTGCCTGTCTGTAATCCCTGTCTTCTGAGCTCTTGACAACTTTGTGTAGTAGAAAGTGATACTTCAAAAGCCTTTCTCAACCTGATCTGAAGAGCTTCATTGAAAGCTAACATGCTCAAGATTTACACAGTGACGTTATGCTAAAAAATAAATGAAATAAAAAAGAAATGTTGCAATGTTTTAATAAAAATAAGATTTATTACAGAAATGTGTAGTTTGAGTCAACTAGGAAAGTCGGAAAACTATGTTCGGCAAACAAGAGATGTGTAAAATGTCAGTTTACCCTTCATTGCATCCCTGCTTACTTACTGTCAAAATGAAAAATAAAAATAAGACCTCAAAATGGAAAACTGAGGCTAAACAGTGTTTTTTCAGACTTTTTAAGTCTGTTAACATTGTTTGAATCATGATGTTAGTAAAAGTGTTTTCTAAAATGAATGAAGTAAATAACATTATGGAACAAAATGAAATGGAGTCATATTGCCCTCCTTATTCCTTATCTCTTCATTCATCATCTGTATTTTTTATTTTTTCACAATATGTGGAGGTGTCTCACCAGAGCGCTCTTCTGGGAAAAGGTGAGTTTCTTCTCCACAGACATGACCACGATGAAGGGGAAGAAGCAGAGGATGTAAACAAGGCTGCCACTGAGGCCGGCGATGTAGGTCTTATCAAAGAAGGAGCTGACCAGGTAACTGAAGGCCAGGATGCTCAAACCATAGTCACAGAGGTACAGGAACAGGAGGAAGCCATCGCTGTTGGGCAGGATGCTGCCGTACTTTAAAACCAGCGTGAGGATGAAGATGGTCACCAACAGGTAGGTGGCGCACTCCAAGAACCATGCGAAGAAGTGGCTGAGAGGGTTGACTCCCATCATTTTCATGTACTGTGGGGAAAAGAGAAAGAAGAGGATGGGAATATATGGAAATGTAAACAAAAAAATCAAAAAAAGCAAGCATAGAATCTTCATTTTGGCTCTTTTTCTGATGAACAGCTGTCAGTGTGCTAAGTATTTCTGTCTGAGCTTTGAACACAGCAACAAATGGACTTTTGACCTCCAGCTTTCACACACTGACAGCTGTTCATCAAAAATAAAATATATCTTTGAGAGAAAAGCAAAGGTAAAGACAGGATCATTACAGAAAAAGAAGTCAGCATTCCAGGCAGAAATACAGAGGCAAGCTGCATCATTTTCCAAGTAATAGAAAATGTTACCTCATGTAGCCTCAGCTCTCTCTCATGCACCAGTTTCTTTACAAAATCGGCCACGAACAACACCCAGGCCATCATCAGCATGATTGGGAAGACAAAAGAGATGGCCTCCAGGTACCTGGAGAATACAGAGAAGTCAGCTGTCAGACAAATTTCCAGAAAACCTAACATCCAATCACTGTCAACAACAGCAGATGAGAAGACCTATCATTCACTCCCTGTGTGACAGAGAGACAGAGACGCAGAGGGCGGAAGAGCAATATTGAAGGAGGGGTTTGGGGATTTTTTGACAGCCAGGTTCTGATCCTCTTATTATTTACGCAAAATAAATGCCTCTCCTTTTTATTCTTTATTTTTTTTTACCCTCATCATATCTGGGAGCCTGACACGCAGGAATTTAGCTCGCTGTTTTTCATACTCCACAGCTATATTTCACAGCTATCATGTCAGAAAATGTGTTGCTGAGTAATAAATCAGAAGGCCGCAAAAGGCAAGGATCATCATATCTTGCAGTTTGGTGAAGCCCGAGACAGTGGCCCGCTGGCGCTCCTTACATGAGATATCAGCAGTGTCTTAGGATGCACTCGAGGGCAAGCACAAACACAGGCACTGCGTTCAAGCATGATTTATTGGAAACAATGTACTGTAGTGTATTGATGCACAAGTTACTGCCAAATCCATGTTGGATTGGATATATGCTGCAGAGGATGAATGGTGGTTTTTATGGATGGTTATTAAAAGCCTGAAGGGTGTTGGATTGTCTGCGTGTATATGCCTATGTCTTCAAAAATGAACGCACAATAATAGTGAATGTTCATGCACATGGCGTAGAGCCAATTATAAAGTGAAAGGCTCCTGTGAGTGATTACCTACTGTCAGTCCCAAGTGGAAAATGAATGAGAGAACGCATGCAGTATTCCACATCAATGCCTATACATCTGCTCAGAGGTGCTGTGTATCCCTTCATGATGTTATGCATGCATCCATACGGGAGCATGTTCATGTGTGTGTGTACATCCATGAAGTCTGGGGACTGAAGAATTACTTGTTTCTTAAGCACATATACATGCAGACAACCGGCTGCATTGTGGACATAATTGTTCACATACTGGCCCATGTACCATCCATGTTACCAGAGGACACCACTTAAGGGCACATCAGAGAGCTCAGAGTGTGGAACTGCTGGATTTGCAGGATGTAAACAATAAACATGGAGAAATTCTGGGATGTCGGTACTTTGGAGATGGCAGCATCATTATAGATGGTATGTAAGGCCTTTAAATGCAGCAGATATTGACGATAGCAAGTGTGTTGTTCTCATTATGCCAATGTGAGAAACTGATGACGAGAAACACCACCAGTATTCTCAACTGTGTAACACACAATGTTCACAGTGAGCCAGTCAGTTCAGCAGAGGCTGGCTGTCACCTTCTGCTTTCAAGCAACAGAAATCTGCTAGCAACCCCACACTGACTCTGTGTAACTATAAATGTGCATAGCATTAATTTCTGAGGATCTGCACAACAATATTCCAAATGGATGTAGGATATGCAAGGCAGCCATAGTGCACACACCAACATTTCATTTCAAGCAAGTGTATCTCAGGTCTTACTCATCACGGAGGTGGCAGGGATAAGGGAAAGGCTGCAGCTGGACAGCTGGATCTTTGACTCTCTGTCCAGTCTGGGTCTCAATGATAGCTCGGTCGATGCTCTCCTGCAGGTAGATAAAGCCCCGGTTGTAGCGCATCGTCTGCCTGGCTGAGATGTGTGGGTCCTTTACAAAATAGGAGTCTCGAACTCTGTCTGTGCGCATGACGTTGTCCATGTGCATGCGGATGGTGTAGCTGACTTTGGGAGGAAGGGAGGATGTGGAGGAGGAAGATCTGGCCTGGCGTCTCTGGGATGAGTCCTCATCTTTGGGAAGCTTGAAGATGACACCTTAAAGACAGATTGTATAATCTCACTGCATGCAGTTTTTTTTTTTCTTGCCCTGGATAATGTATTGCTGAGTCAAATCTTCTGCAAGCCTCCGTCACAGGCAGGGCCTAAACTCATGAAATCTTTGAGCTGAGTTATTACAAACTCTTCAACAGACGCAGGTCCGGAAAATGTTGCAGATTATTGCACAATAGAAGGCAAATTAACAACCTAGCTAATTGTAAAATGGTGCTGGTGTCATCTGAAATGTGGAAAACTTAATTGGTAATCTATCATTACTCCTATTATGGGGGAAAAATGAATTAAACATTAATTTTTTTTCCAGATGGTTGTATTACAGTTGTCAGGTTGAACACAGATGATACATGATTCAGCTATCAAAGAATGCAAATAATCCAAAAACAACATCCACTGGAATGCACACTGGAAACCACTGCAGGTTGTGAACATGTGACACTGTTGACTGAATCTATTGGACAGAACAAGTCCATGACATCCAGCATTTACTCACTTGCATAGAGGTCACGGTTTTTGGCAAGGTCGTGAGCCATAGCGTCAAGCTGCTCGGCAGAGTCGTAGCCATGGTAGCGGTCAAACTTGATGCAGGAGGAGAGGTTGACCATCAGGGTGGACAAGGTGGTGATCTGCTTCAGCATACTTTTGTTCTTCTCCAGCATGGCCGTCATGTTAGCTTTGATGAGAAAAAAGAAATTGAGAAATTTACTGACACAGTTAAAGCAACTATAAAAACGATCCAACTTTTGATTCCCATAAACCCATTTATTAATAACATTCCTTGTTTCTGTTTGCTGCCATGCCCTGGTATGTCACATGTTAACAAGGACAGAAATATGATCTGACAAAACAAGGTAATCTAATTAAATACGTGCTTGTCAAAGTCAGACATCCATAATCACATCAAGGAGATACGCCGGAGAAATTCATGTTGAAATGAATGTAATGCTCCCCGTAAACGTAGGCAGCAGCCCCATTTTCTGATAGCACAGATATTTTACAGGCAGTAAGAGAGGGAGGAATAGAAGGCTAAGCCCGGTATCTGCAGCTTACAAAAGTAAGACCTTCAAATGCTCACTCACAGAAGTTGCTGAGCGTCTCCTTCATTTTGCCGACATTGATGTCTGTCTGCATCTCAATGAAGTTCTTCACAAAGGAATTGCCCAGGGAATTCTGACAAGATGGGGAGGGAGAGTGGAAGAGACAATGCACAGCATCAAGATTCAGCTGCTGAAACTCAACGAAGACCACTGCAAAGTTTATCTCCAAACTTTCAAGACGACAGCAAGCCAGCTAGAATAATCATCAGATGCACGGCAGACAGTTCTGAGTTTTCATACCTGCAGCATCGGCAAAGTGTGGCTGAGTATTTCAGCTGACTTTAGGACATTATTGGAGGATTCAATCCAGTTCTCTGAACTCTTCTTCAGATTTGCAAACTCCTGCAAAGTTGCGTTGGCCTGGACAAGGATAGGACAAGGACGAGAACATGTGAAATGGCTGGGTATCAGCGAGATTTCATAGCCTGCTGTGTTTGTGTATGTGTGTGGCTGTTTGAGACTGTGAAGGCAGCAGTATACTAAAAAATAAAGTCAAACTCACTCAAAATAGATACACACTAGAAGATGATAGTGCATACAAATGTGTGTATAACCCCTGCAACTCTTTATTTCTTGTTTACTACATGCCATGGAGACTTAAAAGGTAACTATTTCCTAAAAGAGGTGGAAATAGCAGTGAGAAAAATATCTACACTAAAGAAGCGTGATAGAGTTAGATGAGGGGTTTAGAAGATAAAGTTTAAAAAGTTCATGACGGTGCTAACCTCCAGACAAGCTAACTGTGGCATATTTAAAGGAAATTACACAGAAAAATAAACAGCATGCAATCACAGAATGTAGAAAGATGCAAACTGATGGATTTGTAGGTCCTGCATACTTTCTCCATGATGGCCCTGGTGACGGGTGTGTCAGGGGTGTACAGAATTTGTCCCATCAGCATCGGTTTGAGGAAGGCCCAGGCGATGGCTCCTCCTGTGGTGTTGACCATGTCCAGGTACATGTTCATACAGAAAGGAGCTACAGAGGGAGAGGAGGGACAAGAAGCATTTGCAGTGAACATATTTTTGAGCTTGACAGAGAAGGCTGGTGTCATGAAACAAATCCTGTTTTTTTTTAAAAAAAACCTGTATAACCTTAAAAATTGGCCACAAATATGTAGTTAACAATACTTAATGGTACAATCTGTTTTTTAAGTTGTGTTCTTTTCATCTGTCGATGACAAAAAAAAATTACTATCATTAGCTTTATCTTTTAATTCTTATTTATTATTTTGCAAGTAACTAAGCAGGACAACCAAACTTATTTACCCTTTTTCAAAGAAGCACATTCTGATATTTATACTGTGCAGAGAGACTCTCTTAAGTACCTTCATTGGTGGTTTGATTCGGCCTTTTAGCTTCTGGCTTTTATATAAAATAGCATAATATAATTCTAACTAAAGATGCTTTTGATAGCAAAGGAATTAAATTAAAAAACATTAAATATTATGACCAAATATAGACTGTATGTGTCATGAACACTGGTGACTGCGGTATGATTAAGCTAGTAGAAGTCTGTCCTTCCAACATACAAGCGTCTCGTGGAATCTTGAACCTCTCAATCATCTCCTCTTTTTGGCGGTCTTCAAAGAGCGAAGTGTTTGAACTGGACGCGATGGGGAGTTTGGAGATTCCAAACAGAGCCATGATGCCGTTGCTGCACAAAGCTCGAGAGAGGGTGACAAATGTAGCTCTGGTAGAGATGCTGCTCCTCTGTCCTCTTGTCATCTGGAGAAAATAGAGATTGAAACTTTTAAAATGCTACAATTTTCTCGTATTGAAATACAATCCCTTGTGATATCAGTCAAGCTGTTACAAAACAATCCAAACTGAAGGTCCTAAAAAAACACTTTCATGCAAAACAATTTGACTTTGAGGAACGGACATGGATCTGAGCTCTCAAACATTTGCATTCTTGGTTTTGAGTGTGAAGCACCGTACAGTGGTAAAAACTACACACTTCTTTGAATTCGTTGTCGGCCATCAGGTTGAGTTCACTGATGGAGAGTAGGTAGCCCTGCAGCTGATTAATGGCAGGAAGAAACGAGTCCATCATGTTGGTTATGACCTCAGCCATCTGAAGCATGACTCCCACCACGTTCTGCACATCTTCAGACAGCACCATCTGAAACAAAGAGACATTCAAACATGTTTATATACTACTACTTTTTCCTTCCTGTTCTATTTTTGCACAATTAGGCTCGAAACACAACACTGACATATTATCACCTTATGGCTAATCAGGCAAATCTTTTAACAAACACATTAATTTGCACATTCAGCAGACACAGAGCAAAGTTTTCATTCATCTGGAGTCGTGTTTCTGGCCACTCAGGACAATATGATTCCAATTTTTCTTCCTCTTTTAACTCTGGTTTGGCCTCCACTAACTTTTAAGGCAAATATCATCCTCTTGTGCTGCTTACTGCTACATTTCATCCCCCAGCCAGTTGCTTATTCTGTCCATCTGCCATTTGGTGCTGAGCAGGAAGTGCACAGTAAGTTTATGAGAGATTTTTTTATTCAAACTGACAATTTTGGTGCTGCTATGCTGATTAAAAAAACATCACAGTGAACAGGAACAGTGACGTTACAGGGACCGAGCAGAAAAAAAATGAGTTTAAACCTCACAGAGCGGAAGGCAACTAATTTTTGTGGGTCAGATGCTGCAAGCAATACCAGTTACAGTTTTTCGATCCATTGCTCCATTGTAAAACAGCTGTAAATACAGCTGGGAATCAATCAGTTAATAATGAAAGATAAAAAACATTTTCACACTGACGTTATCTTCAGCTTTTCGTGCTTTGTATGTGAGCTGTCAAAAATGCGACATGAAATGGAAAGTACAAATGTAGGAAACTAATGCAGCTATTAAAAGTCTCAGCCTTCCCATGACTAACACTGCATTGAATACAAGCTGGGTTTTAGCAGATGTGTGTTGTAATTCAGATTTACTTAATCTTGTCACTTGTCACTTATAAATGTCTTTTGAAAGCAGTCTTGCCTCAGGAGAAATACGTACATAACACAGGTTAAACAGACAAAAATTTTGCATCTAGATATGTAATTGAAGACGAATAAATCCTTTTAAAAAAACTCAATTTGGGAAACTACATCTGTTCTACACCTTCACATGTTTTACAAGTCTCATGTTGAGATTTTGATGTTCTGCCGGAGTATTTCTTTGTGTTTGTTTTTCTCAGATCAAATAGAAACAAACATCAGTGATGAAATGCATTTTTAAGGATGTGCGGGGGGAAGACGGCTTTGTCTGGGGAACAAATGTTTGCTTGTACAAAGGCAGATTTCTTCCAGACTCAAATGTTCCTCAAACAAACACACTGTAGCATCAAACATGTTTTGCAGCTGCCCAGCACAAACGATTTCTTTATCCATTCAGCCATTACAGAACAATAAGCAATCATCAAACTCTCACATTCACTGGAATTCATACAAAGCGAAGAACAAAATATTAACTGAGGAAAATGCAGCATATTATTTTTCTTTTAACAAAAGACTCAATCTCAGTTCAGTCTTACTCTGTAGATGAATTTCTCTATGTTGATGTGGCGAGCCATCAGGAGCGAGAAGCTGTACCACTGGTCCACCGACATGGAGCAGAAGGTCCTTAAGACGGCCTCATCCGTCTCTGTCATTTTCATGGAAGCCATGGAGTCGCAGTGACGCAGGTTCATCAACCAGGACAGGATCTGTTTCAAAAGCATTAAGAGAGTATTGAAACAGTTGGAGGGTACGTCATCCACAAGACTACAGACAGGCATAAACATTGTTCAACCTTTAATAGTCTATCACTTATACCAGATTCCCACTTTCAAAGTGTTCACCTGAGGCTTGGTTTTGTAAATGGGTTTGCAAATCCCTGAGCTCATATGACTTTTTGGAACATGTTGGGTTTGATTTGTTCTCCATTAAGTGAAAATAAAACAAAGTAGGCTACTGGAAAAGTCAGTCTTTCTTCTCTAAATGCTTTGCAAGAATGATGTGCAATCAAGCGTACAGAATTGAATGTTTTTCAAGTTTGCAAACGTGGAGGTGTTTGTTCCAATTTAAGGCCTGTATGTGAGTCACAAAGGTCAGTCACTGTAAAACAGCATCTAGTGTTGATATTTTACTCATCCACCAGCTGACAAATTCTTTCTTAACGATTTTCTGTGAACTTTTGCAACATAATCCGCAGTGTGCTGGCACTGACTTTAAAAAGGACAGTCTTTTATTCCACTAAGTTATGCTTGCTCAAGAGAACGGTCCATGTACAGTAGCCAGCCACTGCGAGGTTTTGATTAGACTTGCATTTCAGTTCTCATTGTGCTGCATTTTTTTTTCTTTTTTTTTCTTTTTTTTTCTTTTTTTTTAACCTGATTGATGTGGTATTAAATTAAACAAGCTGGCTTTACAAAATACAACTTCTGTGCCATTAGCTGAAGGTTACAGGGTTATCCTCTAATGAAAGTGGAGTTACATTTACTGTAAGTCAAGCACCAGCCTCAGGCACGGCATACAGGCAACACGGGCCTAATGGAAAAACAATACCATGATGCAAGTCAATATAACATGTGGTGCTGCAATGTCACTCAGCACATTTGCTTAACTGCACTTAGGAACAATTTTAAGGTACTTCTACTTGGGTATTTCCATTTTATGCTACTTCACACCTCCACTCTCACTACATTTTGGAAGTCAATATTCTTTGTTCTTTTTCACTGCATTCAGTTGACATCAGTAGTTGCCAGTTACTTTGCATATATTGATATTATTTTAAATTACTGAATAAATTGATCTGCACTATAATGAATCGTGATATATAAATATGAATTGTGCAACCCAGAAGTATATTAAGTAGCAACAATTAACTCAACTTTAACCATATTGACATGGTTATATGTTAATGCCTTGATAGCTACAATTCAACAATATGCTATACACCAATTTGAAATTGGCAGACTTTGCCCGTTGCACACTGTATTGCCACTTTCAGAAAAAAGATAAAAAGGACTCTCAACAACACCAGAAATACTGCACAGATTTGATAGTGTCATAGTGTTTTCCCATAAGGGAATACATTGGGTCAATATGAAAAAGAGACTAAAAAAAATTTGTTTGTTGACTATTGTGGCAGTGTGATTTCCCTGCAACACTGCAGACTCTAAACACTAGACATTACACTGTGTCTTCAAATTGAGTGAAGCTGTGATAAAATGTTTACTTGCACACAACAGACTGTATGTGGTTACATACTAAACATGTCTCTTTCTCACCACTAAATTGTTGTTTGGCAGAGTGGTTTCCAGCAGGAGGTGGAGAGCAGCTGGATCAAAGTCCATGTGATGCTTAACGTCCAAAACGAAGGCTGTTTTATTCCTCAGCATCTCACCGACCGTCATGGCTCCTGGGAAAGAAAGTGATACAAGTGCTTGTTAAAAAGTTAGTTTTATTATCACAACGATACAGTGTGTTTGTTTTTTTATATACAGATCCAGTCCATTTCCATCTCTACAAAATGGTGGAAACTATAAAAATTGTGGTCTGTAAAATCTCTTAAGATTGTTTTTCTCTCCAGTTGCTCTTTATTTAAGATATTCAAGTAGGTGTCCAGAAACTTTTTTCTTCGTATAGTTCTCAATTCCAGTTTCTTCCCATGCTAATGAAAAGGTGCAACAGCTTCCCCATCACAACCGAGAAGAAACAGGTTCGATGTTAAAAGAGCAACATTAAAAGACAAAGTGACATTGGAGAAATTGGCTGGTGTAGGGAGTCATTATTGATAGATAATTCAGTAATGAGCAAACTGATGGCATCAGACAAGAGTGAGCAACGGGTGAGCTGAAATGAGCGGGCTGTTGTTATGGAAACAAGGTTGTGATCTGCTTTTCCTACTGATAGCACATCAGGCCTTTTAATATGAGAGTGACCACAGGCCTGAATTTGAAATTTATCCAGTCCAAACTCACTTTTTGGATCACAATGAATCACATAGAGACTTTTTCTACAAATATAACAAAAAATAAGTATTCAGTTTTTCATTAAGGATAATCTGTATAGTGTGTAGTTTTGAAGATTTAATTATCTGAATTTATATGTTTCCTTCTTTTTCGTATTCATAACTGACCAGTAAAAAAATAGTACACAGAACAACATAATGAGCCAAAGTAGCACAATTTGTATAGCAGAAAATGCATCAGTGTAGTACATGAACACATTCTATATACATATATTGGTATTAGTACACGGGTATATATTTAGATGAGGGCAAACATAACACATGGCAGTGGATCTTTGCACTAATGGAAGGCTGATGTCATTAACAATGTACTAAACCAACAAGAAAAGTCTGTTATTTCTTCAAAGTCACTTCTAAAGTTTTTACAAATAAGAGCTTTTATCTCTGCATCTCAAAAAGACTCAGTTACACAGTCGACTCTGTCAGTGCTGGGAGAAGGCGACAGGTATCGCTGCTCTAATATAATGTTTGTAGATAAGTTACCTAAGTCCTCAGAAGATAAACTTAAAAGCTGGAGGCAAGTTTAACAGGAGTAAATCTCAGATGAGAAATGGTCTGAGGTACACCTGAAGGCTCAAACACTTAGACAATTAACATGCAGCTGTGTCGCTACAATACAAGTGGATTTTAAATGTATATATACAAAATTATCATAAAGTTCCATCATTTAAATCCTGATAGGCCTGACTCAAGCGTTGCATGTATCAATAAAGGAACTCTCTCTAATTGCTTATGAGAATGTGATGTGATCAAATGTTTTTGGTTTCAGAAGCCTGACGAGGAACCTGAAAAAAATGCCAAAGTTGTGCATCCTGGGTATTTATCCAAATGATTTCATTACTAAAAAGAGTGACCACGCACCAACAGACTTGTGTCTCTTACAAGTAATCAGAGAGACAGCTATGGGATGGAAAAATGTAAACAAAGCAAGTATGATTTAAAATATTATAAAATATTATGATCATTACATATTGCTGTGGTAAAACTAATGTCCTTTACACTTTAAGCTGGGAGTTTTTGATAAAATCTGGGGAAACTTCATGGAGGTTTTGAAAGAAAGCGATGGTCATGATCAATAAAGCTGAAGACTTGTGTCAGTAATTATTCATCTATTCACTGAACCATTTGTTTTGTGCCATTTGTTCCAATTGAAAACAGCAAAGAGTGCTGTGATATAGAGAGAAGTCTCACCTGGCGCAGTAACATTGATGTTGAGAGAGCTCAGGCTGCTGGTGTTTAAGTTCAAACCTTCACTCAGCACAGAGGTCCTGTAATCACATACACACATACACGCAAATACACACACAAAAACACCAAACACAAACAAATAAGTGATTTCAGTCAAGAATATAAAGCATATTGTTTAGAAGAAGCTTTGCCTTTGTTACAAAAAAACAAACTGCTGCCAGGCGTCCTGCAGGCTAAACGGGCTGAGGTGAAAACACAAGGAAATTCTGTTTATTTGCCTCAAACAACGACAAGAGGCAAGCGTGATTATGCAGACTTCAATACCCTTAAATCCTGTGAGGTGAGTTCTGTTAAGTGCAGAAGCCAAGACCACACTGTTTACTATTTAGCAAATTATACAAAAAGGAAAAGTGAGAATAAGATTCAAGACGATGGTGAGAGCAGCTTTTTTTCGTGCAAGTATGGAAGAAAAAAACCTTGGAGAGAGATAGAGACAAAGCTGTACCAGTTAGAGTGGAAGTTGTAGGTGCTAGGATCTCCGATAAAGGCTTGGAAGATGGCATCAGACACAGATGTCATGTTCATCATCAAACTCTCAATCAAGATCTGCAGACTGGGCAGGACAGTGTGACACAGCTGACCAGGCTCCATGGAAAGAGTCCGCATCAGCAGACGCACAGTCTCTGTTTTCTCCAAGAGACACACCTACAACAAACAGGCCAAATAAGCACTATTAGCATGTTTCTGATCAAGTTTTGGTTCACATAAGAACTTTCAGTGTTACAGTTAGAGCCAATCAAAGTTTGTGTGCCTCGAAGAACTTCAATCCAACTTAGGAGTTTGGGGAAACGTCTTTTAAAAAGTTGATTATTCGCTTTTTCAGCCTTTTTCCTCAAGTCTGAGCAAAACTTTTGTACATTTTAATAGAATTTTTGTGATTTTTGATCTGCAGCTTTTTTGGCAACAGGAGCAAACAAGAGATTTCGGCATCTATTGAAAAAGAAAAACACCATAAATTGAAGAATTTGTTCACAACTGTAAGCAAAGTCTGAAAGTCAGTGGTGTTGCTGTTTTGCTGAATTCGTAGATATTCATGTCCATGCTGCAGCTGGAGCTGGCAACAATTTTAACTGCCAGTTAACTTCAAAGTGGGTCAACCACTTTCAAACAACATTGTTATAATAATAGCACTGCAGTGACATACCTTTATCATTGGCACATACACTTCATGCAAATGCCGAGTTGCTCTCAAACAACATTATTGTCATTCTCTTTAAGCTCTGCAAAAATACATTCTAATTTCAAGAATTTTTTTTTTTAAATGTGTTTGCTAAAACAATTAATAAACTCAGAGAATGTTTTCAGAAAGTCTAAAGTACTGTTTTTATAAGTTTTCATGACTGATAACTGTGGTTGAGTGGTCGGGTCAATGCAAAAACCTGGGATTTAAGGTGGTCCAGCTGCTCTGTGAACTGCGGGTCCGTCAGGCTGATGTGGAAGAGCTCAGTGACTGTTTGGACGGTCTGATGCATGAGGCTCAGGTTCTCTGTTAAATGGAGAGAGAGAGAGAGTGAATGAGGGAAAAAATGAGGGTAAAAGAGAGGTTATTAGAGTTAGACAGGAAGATGGGATGGGAAAGGGAAAAGAGGGCAATAAGGTCTGCAAGGTGACAGAATAACATGACATCCCACTGGGCTTCATTACAACTCGCACCATTACAGGCCAGCGTTGTCAGGCAGCGAGCAGCAAATGGTGTGCTTAAAGTAAAGCCCGGTGTGGGACTGATGGGGCCAGAGGGGCCGGCGGTGCTAGATGCTGTCGTGCATTAAAACACATCTGACAAGCCATAAGAAAGGCACCACCTCGGGCAACAAGATGTGATGACAGAATATTTAATTAGGCCAAAATTAGACAATGGTGATGTTTAATCTCAGGGTGCTCAACACCTAGAGGCCTTTTTGCAATTAACAACAGTACACTTTGCATGCGTGTATGTGTGTGTGCGAGGAATATGAGTGGGGTATCTGCTGCTTACAAAAGAGATTCTGTGCAGTAAGAAACATTATCACAAGAGCACAGATGCCAATTAAAAGGAGGTCATAGATGTCCACTTGTGTGAGTGCGAGGGGAGACGTTTAGCGAGGGCGGACGGCGCAAGTGATTGAATTCTACTTTGCTAATGAGATTTAAAAAGGTGCTGAGTGGCTTTCTGCTGGAAAAGGGCCATATGGCCTTGGGCTCTTTGGGAGCTCAAACTAAGCTGATGTGAAGTCTCATTCCTCAAATCTCCAGAATGAATTATGCCCGCTATAATCATGTATACACCAACAACAGCTTTAACAAAACGTTTTATGGTGTTCCCATGGTTCCGCATTTACTATGAAGGTCAGAGAGAAAGGTGGCTCTGTTCCACGCTGTGTCAGTTTAATGGCGCGGGCTTGTAGACTCTGCTTGCACACACACACACACACACACACACACACATCCTGTCACATCAGGTATGTAAACACATGCTGTAGAATCAGTGTGAGCTCTACTGTACAGCAACAATTAGACCAAGCATGAGTGGGCGGGAAGGCACTGAGTAGTCAGTAGCTAAAGTTAATTGGAAGCAACTCAAAGGATAATATTATTCATCGGGGAATTCTCCATTTAACTAATGAGCAAATGTTTCTCATTATGAAGCTGCACTTGGTCCAAGGAAGCGTCTAACTGTCCAGACTGAGTCGAAGAGAAGAAAGATCTGAGCTGCAGAGTTACCTTGAGATTCACTGGCAAGCACTCTGGTGATGTTCTTTATCACTGGGGAAAATGGAAAGCCATCGGGAAGCATGGCAGCAGCATTCATCAGGACATCCATTGATGACCTGGAGAAGATTAAAAATACTGTTTATAAAAAAGAGGCCAACAGAGCAACAGGATGGTAAGAAAGGATTGTTTTAAGCAGTTGTTTTTAGATGCTTGGGCAAATTCATATCTGAAGCACTTTCTCTTTTCTTATTCCTTAAGACATATTTAGGCCAGTGCAAATAAGACTTACGTCTGAAATGCATCAGGGAGCGTGAGGAAGGAGAGCACCCTGAGGAAAGCATCGATGGTCTCTTCCCGGGAAGCATTCAAGCCCCAGGGCATGTCACTTGTTGCTCCCTTTACCACAACGTTCAGATCAGGATTGGCAAAAAACACGTGGGCCGTCTCTATAACTTCTGCTGTGGTGGGAAGGACAGAGATGGCTTTGAACATGGCGGGGTAGTCGATGTATAACAGGCTTATGAAGTCATCCATTGGGTCCCTTGTTGGCATCATTGGGGCCTCGCGTCTGTGTCGGGTCTTCATAGTATGATTACCACCTGCCATTTCATGCTGAAACACACGCCGATTATGGTCCACTGGGGGTGGAAGACCAATGGTGCTTACCAGCTGCCTCAGCATCCCAATTACATTTCCAGCCAGGTCTTCAAACAGCTCCATGTCAGCAGGCACGTCCATACCCATTTGGGTCAGAAGAGACAAGAGAGGTCTGAGGATGTCGTAGATTTTTGGTAGAGCCTGAGTCAGCAGGTCCAGTCCAGACGCTTGAGTGGAGTCCAACCACACAAACATTTCAGTCACCCTCTGCATAATCAAGCTTGTGTCGTTGGATGCCAGAAATTCCTCCAGGATTTGGTAAATCATAGGTTCATTGCCGAATATCTTCATGCCAATCAACAGTTCAACAGCGTCCTTCATCATGCCATAAACTGATGCTTCATTGAGTCCAGAAAAATTCCCCCACATCATGGAGAACATGTTGTCCAAAGTGATGTTCGCAGAGGACAGGACGATCATTGCTGCTTCTCTGAAGGTCTCCTGGGATGAGCTGCTGTTTTGAGTGAGATCATAGTTGGCCAGGATGTGATGCAGTGCTTCCTCTACAGCTTTAATGTGAGGCTGGAGGAACGGGGCCACGTTGAGCAGCTCATCTGAGAGCAGTTTGATGGCAGACAAACTGAAGAGGGGAGAAATTCAATGAATGTCATGTCAAGTTCACAGAAACGGTCTCATGGAAAAACGTATCATTATAATTAGAAAAACTTGAGATGATTGTAAGACCTAAAGACTTTGGAGTAGGCTTAAGTAAACCAAATCTTAACTTCTTTCATTCAATACAAACTGTTTCCTATTATGACTCCTAAAGACATTGATTGACAAGACTTCTAATTCTTCATTTTCGACAAGAAGTTGCATTTCTTCATCACTTTTCTTTATCCCCATAGTTTGCCCATTTCTTCCTTGATAATGGAGTATGGAGTCTTTGAGATCACACTGAGATCTACAACTCATGTAGTCAGACCAGATTAATTCCCTGTGATACGCAGAACGTGATCCTTATCACCATGCTCAGCACATCATTGTAGCTGGTGTATAAAGGGAAATCAATTTTAAGAGGATGTCTTGGCCAGCTGAATCATGTTTAAGCCGCTATCTAAGCAGGCCTGCCTGTTGTCAGGCAGACGCACATTAAATTATTAAGGGTGAATGCAAATGTGATCATTTCAATTACTTGTTTAATTATGTATGAATCAAACTGTCCTGACTGGTGCACTGTGGATGATGTTTAAACAACAAATGGAGCGGTGAGTTCATGCATGGATAAGCACTGGGTCTGTGTAGAGATGCAACTGGCTCTTGTCAAAACAAATGGTGATTTGAAGAAAATGTTTACAGTCGGACAAAACACCCTTAAATATGATCTGATTGTAACGTTCAGTGAGTAAAATTTTTTGGCCGCAGTGCAGTTTGATATCATTGTGTTGCACTGTCTTCATATCCTGTTGCTCTGCTGTGGCCTGGTCTGTCTGATCTGCTAAGGCCAGTGTCAGAGAAAAAATGGAACAGAAGTATGCAGTGATGGATTTCTCCTAATGCAACTCTTGAAACTTACAAAAAGGCTCTTTCTGTTGCTATTTTATTCTCTTTGCTGCTTTAACAAACCAATGCATTTTTTATAACTTGTAGGATTTGAGAATCTGTTAGGTTTAATTGATGTGATGTCTTATTAACAATCACTCAATAATTACAGGGATCTGGGATACCAAAATCACTTCAAATAATGGTTTCTTGAAGTGTTTTATTTCAATTTAAAGCATAGCATAGTCATGGCAGAATTGACCAAATATTATTTTAACTGTAAATATCCACCTGTTTTTTAGCTGCAGGTCCTGGAACTGCTTGAACCAGAGAAGCTGTGCCTCAGGGCTCATAGGCTGGCCTGTCAGCACAGAGAGCTGGTTGAAGAAAGCCATGATGAGCTGCTCCGTCACACGTGTGCGGTTAATGCTGACTTGATAGAGAGAATGCAAGATCTTAACAACCCTGGCAACTGCTGCATCCACAGTCGTTGGTCCTTCACCCATGTGCTATACAGAGAACATACAACAGAGATGAGCCATTTGCAATGTGGCAGCTTTCACTGTATGTCAACACTGCCACCAAGTGGTGAAACTGTTAATTGTGCATGAATAAGTGCTTGTAGTTTTTCACATATTTATAGTCTGGGTCTTAAAAATAAATTCCTTCTCTGAGATGTGTTTCTTTTCATTCGCCTTGCTTCTGCTTACACTCATGCTCAGGTTGGCATAGACAGCTTCTTCGTCTATATAGGCCTCTATAACAGGCTGCAGGCTGATGTTGCACCACTTGGCCATGGTCTCATGACTTAACCCTGCTGCCTCTCCTACTGGCCCCCATATTTTGAGAACTTCACTGCACTCTAGTGTGTTGTTAGCCTGGAGGGAAAAATGCCAACAAAAGAGACAAACGTCATATTGTGTTTCACGTACATTGTTAGGGTAAAAAAACCAGTTCAATAACCAAGACAGAGATGAAAACAGAACAGTGTCTGAGTGACTGGGAGACAAAAGGCAAAAGGATGAAGAAATAACATAATCTCTCTTTTTATGCAGTTTAAAGTAAAGCAAATAAAGGGCAGAAGTCTCACACAGGTATCATCGTTTCTTACAGGCTGACCTCCCAAGTACACGCCCACATTTACTGCACAGGCACACAAAGCATGTGCACAAACAGTGGGTCATTTATAGAGTTTCTGACACATTAGACATCTCTGAAAGGTTGTAACAAGGTTTCCTTTAAAGACAAAAAATAGCGCTTAAGTAGTCTTCTTTAATCATCCTCCGAAAATTGATATCATTACATGAAAAAATGTGTACTAGGCTTGATAATAGCTGCATAAAACTACGTGAGTATTAATATTAAAATAAAAGTATGATGTCTGACAAGTAATTAAGCTACTTTTAGCAGCTGGTTAGTGTAGCAACATTTAATTAGATATGTTTTACTCTTCTTTTTTTACAGAATCCTTCAGTTTTACATTCTTTGTATAAAGTGCAGCTGAAGGTATTGTTGCTTTGTATTTGCTGTGCAGGCATGAGGGTAAAATCTTCTCATCTAACTAAGGAGAGTGAACAAGATATCTCCAGACTACTTCTTTAACGAAAACACAACGTACCAGAGCTACCTAAGTACTATTTAAAACTGCAGAATCCAATTCAATTCAGTTCAATAAATCAACCATGCAGGAAGTACTATCTTTATATAATCTACATTTTTCATTAGTAGTCTGTTGGAGATAATGATTTGACTTTGAAGGCATTTTAAAAACACTTATTTGGTCTCACATGTTATTGCATTGAGAAGTGAAGGAGAAAACATTAGAATGACCTTTAACATGCTCACTTTTTTTCTTGCATGCAAACACACTGACACTAAGTCAATATAAGCAGGTAATAATAGCTTGTCAGTGTACGGCTCAGGCTCAGTTTTGCAAAAGCATGTGTGAAAAAAAATCATCTGACAAGAACTTCAGTTGTGTCTGCTTGTCGGTTTTTTAATTTTTTTTTCTCTCACTGTAGACCAGAAGGCCAGCTTCACCCAAAGCCCCAGGTTTAATAATTTGAGTAACATATTTCAGCCAATATCAGGCTGACAGCTAAATCCTATTAATAAGTGCTCACCATGTGTTTGTCACGCTAAGGTATTATTTTCATCCTGTCTGTCAAATGTCTTGTTGAAGGGTAAATAGCATGTAAATGCCTTTGCAGGGAAACGAAACAGAATCAGAGCACACAAAGAACAGCACAACACAGCTCTTACATCAGAGATAAGTATGTGGAGATACGTTTTGTCAAGTGCAATAATGCATGTCGACAGCCACACCAACATGTACTCTGCTCCTCTGACTGACTAAGGAGGCGCTGGCTTGGCTGGTCCTTCAATAGGAGACCTCTTAGTAAAAACTAAGTTGCTTTAAGTGGTTTTTCTGACTAGCTGTTACCATGAAAGATCCAATGACAGCTATTACAAAGAGTAAAAGACTCCATGGAGTTTCTCACATCTGACCACCTAATCATCCCATCTCAACATTTTCCAGTTGGCTGATACACATTGGCCACCCCCCCTTCGATGTGAAATCTTTTGCAAAAGCAATATGTAAAACTATTATCATTATCATTATTATTATCATCATTATTATTATTATTATTATTCAAATAAAAGAGTTCATAAATACAGGCAAACACATCCACAGCAAAGTGCCAGTAAATGCAAAGACACTGCACGAACAGTATGTATCTCTATATGCATCCTGGTGAAAACAATGGCTGTCTGACCTGCTGAGCAGCCTCCATGGTATGTTCAATGGCAAGCTGCATTCTTTCAGACACCTCAGACAAGTTGAAATGACTCGTGTTCAAAGACTGTGCAATTTCTCTCATCAGGGTCATGACAGGTGCCTGAAGGCTAAGTATCATCACTAGGAGGAGGAGAAGAGAGAGGGTTAAACCACTATGAATAGCTTTACAAACAATGACTAATACAAGTTAAAAGAAACAGGTCATTAATTGAAAAAACTGGTTACATTTGGTTCTACATAAGATAGTACATATGAACAGGTTCTCATGAATAGCTGTTTCAGGTATTTTTAGGGTGCGTCTTGATGTGACAAGTCTGCATTGCAAGGTATTACCAAACTAAATCCAAAGATTACATCTGTTTTTCTAGCTCTACATGTACTGATCATAAGAACAATTAATCCTTCAGTCAGTGACTCTTGATCCTTTTCGTGTGTAACATGTTTTACATCACTAAACATTACCTGTGCTGACAAAAACAAATTAAAGACAGCAGTTCTGTAGTGTTCTTACCATTCTCTGCTTTCATGTTGTTCACTGTACTTCCTATGATCTTTTCAAACAGTGGGATAACAGACTGCACGCTGTCCCATTCCCCTGATCCTTTGAGGAATGACAGTAAGGCTTCTACCATCTTACTAAGTCTGTGACAAAACACATTGAATTTGTTTAATATGACAGTTACAAAAGCAACGGAACAGCTTTATTACTGTGGTAGTTTCGCTAAAAACTGACAAACACAGACAAGTGTAGGAACGCAATGACACTATATAACAATCCACACATGTAGTTGCTCAAACTTGATATAGAATGCAGTCTTTCTGGAGCAGGACAGAGGTTTTAAGGCAAAACAATTACAATTGTTACATTATACCAATAATGAGTGGCTAGAGAAATGCAAACAATATCAATCTTGAAAATAATTTGCTCTTTCATACATTCGAAAAAGAAATTATAATAGTTTTAGTGATATATTCAGACCTGTATCTGCACTTGCAGTTTTACATATCCCTTTTAGCCCTTCTGGTTATAGAAGTTTTTATTAAAATGGAAAAAAATAAACTTACTTGTCCCATGTCTCTTGGTCTGCCTCTTCAGTCATCAACTGCTCCAGGACTGGAGCAAGATGAGCAAAGCTCTCCAGAGGAGGGGCAGTTAAATGTGACCCTTGGTCTCCCGTTATAAGTGGCCAGAACATGCTCAAGAGTTTGCCCATCTGAAAATAAATAGCAAAAAGTTTAATTTATGGTTTAAAGACTTTAGTAGATAATAAGACTATTGTTTTTTTGTTTGTCTGTCTGTCTTTAATAAATGATTCTGCATTTTAATAACCTCATAACCAGCTAATCTGACTAAGTTTGGTTTGGAGAGGGTGTAAACCAACAGTTCTGGTAGCAACAGTGTGAAACTAGAATGATTTATCAGGGTTTTATTTGTGATAAATCTAATGTAATGTTTAACAACCAAACTTTACGAATTTTTAATTCTCCGTAAAATTAAAGTCAGACTTAGCTTATTTACAAGAGGGGAAAAAAAACCTAACAAAAATCATGAACTTATCAAAAAACATTCGACAGTACAGTCAGCCTTACCTTTCCAAAAATCACCATCCAATTTTCTGATGATGATGCATTCTCAAAACTTTCCCACAGACTCATGTTACCTAAAATCACAAAAAGTATTGATAAAGGAGGGTAATGAATTTCTTTGTCCAACATACAAACATGACCTTTCATGTGAAATGTGAAATGTAGCCTCTCATTTTCACAACAAACAACAGAAAGTTAGTGCCATTCTGATCCACGGCTCTTTCTCTGGCAGCCTGACATTAACGCCTGAATAATGAAGTGCACAGTGTGATCCCCACTCCATTAGGGTTCATCATGGTTCAACTTGTTGTCCACCTACAGTGACACAGAGAAGCTGACTTGCCTTGGCCAGGCTCCAGGATGAAGTGAGTGATGTTAATGAGGAGAGAAATGTAGGCCCGGGCTGTGCTGTTGGGCGGCTGGAAGCTCTGGATTGTTTTCATCTCATTCAAAATTCTGATGAAACAAAGCACATCAGTATCTCACATTTGAATGTGTCTCATCAAAAGGTCATCAAAGCACTGCAGGAATGTAAGCACTCTACCTTTCTGTTTGGTTGAAATGATTCAACTAAATTATTGGTTGCTATTATGATCACTGGAATGTCTGCTGGTTATCTATCCAGGGACTTTTTTTTCATGAAATGCAAAATGAAGGCAATTATTTTCTAATCGCTAGTTGGCAGAAATTTATAACCAAGAGCACCTTGAATATCAAGGACTGCAATTTGGCCTTTTTGACACAGATGATGAAAAGGGTAAATATGGTTCTTAACTAAGTCAATTTCCCTACAAAATGAAGGATGATTGATAAGTTTATTGCCCAAGATAGAAGGTAATGAGTTATACAGATAGCATTACATGAATGTGAGGTTCACGTTCTTTAGGTGATAATGCAAAGAGTTTGAAGCTGATAACTATTGTGGTATTTCTTCTTCAGGTAATTGCAAAAATGGCAAATCAGCACTATCTGACATCTGCCTTTGCAACTGTCCAGTAACCACCCTATTCACTTGATTTAGCACTCTCAGATTACTATCCCTCCCCCAGAAAGAAGGAAAAGGTCTGTGGGCTTCATTTTGACAGTGATGATGATGTCATCGCTGCTGTAGACCCCTTTTTGGAGGTCAAAGATGCTGAACTCTAAGAGAAGGGGATCATCTGTATTTTCCAGGATTGCTGGTCTATGTGTAAAAATGTAGATGGACTATTCTAAAAAACAAAAATGCTAGGTTTTCTAAAACTGACTCCTTCTACCTTAGGCCATGAACTTTTTAATCACCCCAAATAAGCAAATTTAGTTACTCTGCCTGTCCATCTGATGAATTTAAGTCTAATATTAACTCGCCTTTTAGTTCTAATTTTGTCCCACAATCTCTCTGGGGAACTTCTGTCTTGTTTGAGTGCTAAATGATTTACTTTGTTCACAAGCAAGTCTAACTTTGAAAAACTGCAAAGTTGTGGGCGAAAAACCCAAATTATGAACTAAGCCCCAAAATAATGATCAAGAAAGCTGAAAAAAATTCTAGAGTCAAGTATTAATTCTTTGTAGTCTATATATTTGTTGATTGTTGCTATTTGTAAGCCTTTTTCCACTGTATAGCATATTATGGCAGTGTAGTCATTTGGCCTATTAAAGTTTTGCACATCACTCACAACTGATTCCAGCTGTCTGGTCCAGCTTCTGTTGAGATGGTCTCAAAGTATGTGGTAACTACTTTCAGTCCATGTAGCAGGTATTCAGCAAACATCTCTGGTACCATCTGTTGGACAACGCTTTTAGCCCTCTTCAGGATCATGAGAGAGATGTTACGTGATGAGGAATAACTTATGTCTGGTTGCACAATGAGCTTAAGTGAGTCCTGCACAATTCCCAGGATGTCCTGCTCCACAGAGGGTGGCAAGGGGCCTGTGGCTTCAGTCAAGGCCTGCATTGCCCTTTGGATGGCTTCGATGACGGCAGCTAGGAAGTGCTCACTCTGAAGGCCACCTGGTTGCTCTGCCACCATCAACGCTTGGCTCAGGGACTGGGTGATATTGCCAATGCTGTAAATGTAGGCAAGCTGATCATCACTGAGAATGTTGACCATCGTGTGCATCAGCTGCTGGAGGTCTTTCACAGGCTTGGAGATATTCACTGAGGAGTTTCCCCATTGGAGCATACTGGAAAGAACTAGCGGGACATCAGGTTGTTGCATCCAGTGTTGTATTAGGTTGAGGTATAGCTTGACTTGGAGCTCAGTGTAATGAAGAATAGTTGTGTTGAACAATGGCACAGGGTCTGACATATCATTCTGAACCTCTAGGTTGACCTTTATGAGATCAAATAGACGCCCGAGAATCTCAAGCGTTGTGTTGCCAATCTTGCCGATCCCTGCACTATCTATTGGGTAATGGAGGTTTTTTATCAAGAAATCGATTTGGTTACTCACAAAAATGGAGAAATCTGTCTGTGCCAGCTGCAATGTCACCTGCATTTGTGTTAGGTACAAAAAGGGATGGAGGAGTTCTGAGGCCACGCTGCTGTTGCTGGTGATATTTGCCACCCTTTCCAAGTACCAATCTATGATTTTCAGGTATACTTTCTGAGCATACATGGGATCCATCATTAATGTTGTGTTTAAATATTTCAATGGTTCCTGGTTGGCAGCTAGTTGTATCAGACCCTCCAGCACTTTGAGTTCATTCATGATCTCAGTAGTGTTAAGGTGGTTCAACTGAAGGCTCATCTTGACATTGATCATGGTGCTGCTCAGGGTGTGCATGACAGCCATGTTGGCATCGGAGCTGAAGTTAACTTGGGCGACATCACTGATGGTCTTATTGATGATTATTGGGATGAGGGAGAGGATTGCTGTCTCATTACGAAGAACAGGTAGGTGTGTCAGGAACCCACTGACCCCATTTATTAATCCCTTCACACATTCAGCTGTCACCATCTGGTTCTGCTGTGGCTCAAAGCATTGGTGGACATTGGCTACTTCCATTATATTTACCAGCAAGTCCTTTACGTTGGCAGCTCCAGCAAGTGCAGCAATGCTGTTAAGCTCCTCAAGGGTTAGGTTTGACTGTCTCAGAGCATTCTGGACATCAGACACAGTAAAACTTGGTGAAGCCATGATCAGTTTGATAAACTGAAGAACCTGTTTGAATGTTTCCACATTGGCAGCATCATTTGGGGACAGGAGAAGAGAGAAAAACATGGATGCAATTTCCTCATATTCCTGTTTACCCAGAACTGAGTTGGTTGAACCTATCTGGATTGTCACATTACCATTGGCTGAAAGCATCATGTCTAATACTTGATCCAGAAAGCTGAAGATTTCTGAGATTCCAGTCAAACAGTTCTGTCCTGCTGCACATTGGCCCATCTGATCCAGCAGTGCTTTGAAATCCCCGAAAAGGCGTGCAGCTTCCTCTTGGACTTCAAGTGGTAAGAATGCCACCAATTTCTGTGCAACAATGTCCTGGGCAGCATCTGGTCCAGCCTCAGTCAGGTTCTGTAAGCTCTCAGGGGTAATAAGGTTGAGAAAGTCCCTGACAAGCATGTAGAGGTCAGTTACGTTTGCTGCACTCAACACTCCACTTGGCAATGAGTAATGTTGGATTTTCTGCAGTCTGTACAGAGACATCACAAATTCTTGAAGCTGGCGTATGTACCCAAGAGTGATGTTAGTTGGGTCACCATTTGGGGAATCTATCACTGTCTTCAGAAGTTCCACAGCACTGAGAATAGCTTCAACAAAGCCTGCCGAGGTCTGGTTGGTAAAAGGTTTGATGGCTTCTTTGAGAAGGGCCACATCATCAGGGTTGAAGTAGTTTGAATATGTAAGGAGACTGTGTCCCATGATGTGGGAGAGAGACATCGTGAGGTTACCCTCCAAAGAGAGGAACTGCATTAACAGCTTTTCCAGTTCAGGCAATGTTGGGTCTGTTTCATTAAAGGTAAAAATGTGCTGGTTCTCCCTACCAAGCTTTAAGGCAACATCAAGCACCGTGGAAACATTGAGAGGACCATTGCTGAGGAGCAGAGGGAGCAGTGACTTCAGGCCTGTGGACTGTAACAGGTTACCAATTAGTTGAAGCATGACATCAGGGTTAGAGGTGGTTTGGTCAGGAAGCATGGATATATTCTTGACGAAGCCATCCAGGTTATGCATCAGGTTAATCATGTAGGCCGAGAGCACATCTCCACCTTTGACTTCTTGTTGCAAGAATGATCCTGCCAGATTTTTATAGATGTCACCATATACATGCTGCAACAGGTTCACAGTTCCTTTGAGACAACTACGGAGAAAACAGGAGAGTGGAAGAGAATGTTAAAACTATACAAATGGCAAGTCAAGAGTTAAGAGTAACAACAAAAACACTTACTAGTTTAGCTTAGTCTAGTGTTACAACCCTTCAGCAGGAACTATTGCTTGTTTAATTGCATGACAAAATGCTATAAAAACGCTAGCAATGGGCTTGTGTCAAGCTATTAATTAAAGGAATAGTTGAGGAATTTCTCTGTTGTTTGCAGGGGGCTCCATCAAGAATATTAATACCACTCTCATATTGTTCCACTAGACTGAAAATTGTGGTAAACTGCTAGCCTGGCTCTGTCCAAAAGTAATAAAATCAGCTGCCAGCACCTCGGTCTGTAGTTTTATGAGGGATAATGATTGAAACTATTTTCTTGGTTGTATGCAGTAACTTCTCGAAGTGTTTTCATCACTGCAGTCCGACATATAACTTTAAAGCTCCTGGTAAGCAATTACTAAGCAGCTGCAGTCCAAATTCAAATGAACAATAGGTCATTTCTGTTACTAGAGATCTCTCCATCAAAACAGTGAGTATTAAAAAAGATGTAATTTGATTGATAATTTCATTGTTAAACAGTAATCATTACAAATGACAATCTATCTGAGTGACTCAGGCAGAAATGTTCAAAAATTAGGTAATATATTAAAGTTCTATTCATGGGACCTTTAGGATTACATTTAGGAGAACATTTGGGATTATATAAGATTATGTGTTATATGAAATATAGAAAAGGTAGAGTTGTTTATAGAAATTCTAATGTGAAAATGTTATTTTTAAGTATTTGTAAGAGACCGATATGAAAGTGGTATCGCTGTTTCTATCAAACTCTCAGCAAGACAGTAAATAGTATTTTAATTGAGTTATTCCTCAGTTGTTTTAATGATTTTTTTAATTGTTTAACATCCTATCAACCGCTGAAAGTCAATAACAGAGCATTAAGTGTTAATTTGAGAGAACACAATTCATGTTCCGTCTTCACGATCAAAGGTTGTCATTTATTCAAACTACCAAATCTTCGTTACTTACTTCAGCAGGACTTCTTGGTTGGGTGACATCAGAGCCTGAGTCATTGCTTGTACAAACTGAGGCCAGTTCAAACCAGTATCACACTGTATAGCTAAGGTGGACAAGTTTATGGAACCTAAAGAAAAAGGTGAACATGTTACACACTGTAATGATTAAAACGGTTGTGTTTGTTTAACTGTGTTAAACAAAACAAAATGTAGTTTTTGATAAACTTGTTTTGCAGACAATTAAAACATTTTGCAATTATTTGTTGCAAATATTTCACATTCTTGATGCCCAGTAAACCTATTAGCCATTTCTTTTTGTTGTGAAATGGATTTCTAGGCAAATCTGTAAATTAAGAATTTACATTTTCAATAGTTTTGTTCAGTTGATTTGTAGAGATTTGTGAACAATTTCACAGAAAGGAATGTCTCTTAAATAAACCTTTGAAAAGATAAAAAAATCTCTCAATGTGAAGGTGATGACTGTCAACAAGCACTTCAAGGGAAAGGACAAGCAAAGAAAAGACACGTGCATGCTTATTTGCCTTATAAATACACCCTTTAACACTAAAAAATGCAAAATAAGTGTATTCATTTTTAATATCATAATACTTACTCCATTAGTATTTTGATAAGAAAAAAAATCAACCTAAAATATGACTGAACACTTAGTTGAGGCATAATTGGATCCCTTTCTCAACAGAAAAGAGAAGATGGGAAAGAAAGAAAAGAAAAAGAAAAGAATAGAAAGAAAAGAGACTTACAATTTGCTGACTGAGTTGTGACACCAGGCCTGTAGTTTAAAATCCAGTAAACCATGTGCAAATAGTCTTTTACTTCAGGCCACAGTTGAGTCTTTTCAATCCTTTCTCCCAAATTTACCATGAAGAAGAAAACACTACAAGCAAAGCACAGCAAAAGCACAATAGTATTTAGTCTGTGAAATATCTAGCGGCTTAAAATTGAGACATCGGTACATTATTTAAATCACAATCCTGAAGGAAAACTGATCTTTCTGGTCATTTTTATCTTCTCTCTTTTAAGAATGAGTTCACAGTAAACCACCATTTGTGCAGCTGAAGTCATTTGTCCAATTTAAGTCAAATTCCTACACTTAAGTAAAATGTAGATGTGTCTGGGCCTTAAATCATTTGTGTTAAAGGCATTTTAATCAGTTTAAACACATGACTTTAAGAAAGTTAAATTCAAGATAATAATATTTAAGAAGATATGACAGCTGTTATCAATCAACAGGTCAAATCAGAGACAGCTATGTATGATAGCACACTGGAATGAAACCCTGCAGGTGTACAATCAGCACTGTCTCAAGACCTTTGTTGAAGAGTCCCAGTGACATCATGAGTGCTGTTATCTGGCATCCAGTCCATCCAGTACACTCCACCCAGCTCCGTTGACAGTCTTTCTAATAGCGCTGCAAACTGAATGCCGTTGTTGTACAACATGTGCCACTCAGAGAGGATCATGGGAAGTGTTACATTGAAGTCTGCGTCGCCTGTGAGTGTGCTGTAGATTTCATATGCCTGTGGAAACAAGATTTAAAAAACAGCACAACTAATTTTAAAGAAAATCCCCTACAGTTTATGTTTTTACAAACATAGTCAAAAGTTTTAAGTTCCTAAAAATCTTCTCTATGTTTCTGTTTTTCTGTAACATTAAATATTAATGTGTGTTCATGCAGGACACTTGGACTCCTGCAAAAAAAACAGAAAAATACATCTTCAGGTGCTTTGAACTGTCAATAAAAGTCAAGAAGGTGATCTTTCAAGCTGCAACTGATTAATCATTTATGGGATGTTGCATTTCTATGTCATATATAACTGTTGTGGCCAAACTTATCAACATACAAAGAAAAAAGTGAAATGATCATAGAAGGATCAAGAGTTTTTTTACTTACTGGTTAAAAATTCTACAAGATAGAACAATTTAACCCTGACATTAGGATTTTTCTAAAGAGTTTAATGTATAAGGTTTGAGAGGGACTCAAAAATCATTCATGTTTTCCAGAAATTAAGTAAATTGGTAGCATGTCACTTTAGAATAAAACCCTTCATGTGCAGCTTTCTAAATTTTACCTTCTGAACCAGCGGCTGCCAGTCCATAAGCAGTGCTTCCTCCAGACTGGAGCTGTTCTGACAGATCATTGATCTCCACACCTCGATCTTTACGCTCTCTGTGTTTAATAACCACTCAAAGGGGCCCAAGAGATCCTCACAGGTTAAATTCTCAGATGCCAGAGTCTAGAAAAAAGAGGCAAAAAGTGCCAACTGGTTAGAATTTGACTCATTTATTGATTTCCATACAATTATCAAACATTGCATTGCAATAAGACAGTCAGACAGTTAAAAAAAAAAGCTTGGTTGAACCCAATTTATTTGAAGTGAAACCAGAAGTGATTTCTTTCAAAATGTGTATCGAAATCACATGTCCTAAAAAATCTGAGAGCACGTGCATGTATGCTAAGAACACGACTGTCTCAACGTGTCTAGAAACCTGTCTTGCTTGGGCAGTTAACCAAACACACACTGCTACCCGCAGTTAGGCAAGGACATGGATGACTAAGCTGCAATGAGACCCGACTGATATGACGCCTGAAACTACAAAAGATTGTTAAATAGTGTAACTGTCAGCCAAATACTGATGATGAAATATGACTGGCATACCTTCACAATCACTTCCATCACACCGTCCAAGACGTGACCAGTCCAAACACCTGCCTCGGACTGATTCGTAAACAACGTCACAAAAGTCAGCTTGAGTTGATTAGCATCTTTCAAGGCGTTCGACATCATTACTGCAAATGGGGGACAGTGTAGACAAAACACATGCAACAAAAACAAAGCCAGATCAGGTGGTTGCAGTCGTACTTAGTGAGAGTCTGAGCAAAAGTACATTTCAAAACAGTTTCAAAAAGAAATGCACTTTTGGACGCTTTTACATTGGCCGCTAATCCTCTTATATAAAACATCCTAGGGGCTGCTTTTATTAAGTGTTGTAATTTTCCTTTCTGTGTGTGTGTGTGTTTGTGTGCGTGTGTATGTGTTTGTGTGTTTGTGTGCGTGCGTGCGTGCGTGCGTGCGTGCGTGAGTATCCATTTCCTTGGTAACTCTTCTAATCCTTCTTTGAGCTCTCGAGTCTTTCTATCATCCGTCCCCTGAGAAAGGGTGTGAACTGGTTTCATTCACCTCTGGGTTTTCCGAGGTAGAAATGACAATAGTGACTGTGTGAGTATGTAAGAAAAAAGGGGGTTGGTGAAGCTCATTACTCAGAACACACTATGTTCTGTAAATATGTTAACTCTTAGAAGAGAGAGTCTCTCTACTCTTGCTCTTTCACTGTGAAGGCTGACAGGGGAAGCTTGTGTTCTCTGTGTGCAGCTTAGCTTAGTTCTGTCAAAATCAGTTTTATCTTGACAGGAAAAAATGTTGAACAGGCACTAGTAAGAACAATTTTTTTTTAACAGTGTTGAGAATAAGAGATGTCTAATGCTGTAATGAGACATTTCAAGTGGTTTTTCCCCACAGGAGAGGCCTTACTGTGAATAAGATATCAAATGGTCTTACCGTCTACAGAACCAAGGGAGAGTGTCACTGACTTCATGGACTGAAAGCCTGTTCTGAGGAAGCTCTGGAAAAACATATCCAACTCAGGCACAAGTCTTATGATCTCCATCACCACCTCACCAACCCTCAAAAACCTGCCAAAGCAAAGACATAGATAAAGACAGAAAATACAATATTACTATTGTAATGGAAAGTGGACTTTTTTGCATACAGGACAATATTAAGCCTTATGTGTGCAAGCAGAGTTTTTAAGAGGTTTGGCTTAACTTCAGAAAATAGAAGGCAAAAAAGACAAACCTTCTGGTGATTTCCACTTATTTTGTTTTAGGAATGAGGTATCAACCAAAAAAGTTTAATGATTTAAAAAATATTTGGATTAATTGTTAAAGAATTAGTGCAAAATACAGAAATAGTATCTGTAAAATATGTCTGCCAAAAGACTTTGAAAAAACTGTGTGATTATAAACATGGATAGAGATTCAGTTGGATACTACAGCATAGCCTTTTTCTGTTGTAAAACTATGATAAGAAGTTGTATAATTTTGATCAACTCTTTACAAAAAAAATACTAAAAACATAAACCTGCCCACTTATTCACATTTTTTCAGTTCTTTCACTCTATAAACATTTGTTTGCTGATTAAAAAAATATTCTGCTTCAATCCAGTTTGCTTTTAAGTTTCACAGGATTTTGAAAAGTTTATTTAATAAATAATATTTAATAGTCTACAGTGGGTTTTCTCTTGAGCTGTTATGTGCCTCATGTCGAAAAACAGACTGTGCTTACAGCTCCTCCTCTATGTTTTGTGGTTGTGTGTCTGCGCTACGCCGAGCCCTCGTGTTGTTGGAGCCTTCCTGTCCTCCGGGAGATTGACCTTCCATCAGACTGTACAGCAGCCCTTTGACGAAGGACATGTCATGATGAGCAACATGCTCACTCCATGCAAGAAGAGCCTGGAAGATAGATTTGCAGATTACGATTATTTTGGCTAAATCCAATCTCTCAAAGAAGTCCATCTTTTTTATGTTTTTTTTTTTTTTTCTGAAAAGCCAAGTTAAAAGTAGGGCAGCAAGAATTTTAGTGCATAAATGATACTTAATCTTATTATGAGTCATAACAATTATGTCCAAATCTAACCTTTTATCAAAGCGTGTGTAATCTTAAAAAATACACTGTAAAGTTTCTTTCACTTTCTTTCTTTTTCTTTGAGGAGCTGGTCTGAATAATATGATCCTGAACTGCAAAACTTTGATTAACTTGGCAAATGCTATTACAAAAAAAATGGTCTTTAGAAAACCACTGTGCTATTAACTGTGTTGTACTACTGCATACTTAATCATTAACCATCATTGTGTTGCACACATTACATTCTAAAAGTTGAGCATTTTAACTGTGACGGTTGTCGAAGACTTAAATGACTTTCGACTCAAAACTTAATTATTAGATGTGGAAAGTGTCAATCAATTGAAATGGTTAATCACTCTTGCTAACACTGTATGTCATTTGAAATGCACCATGACCCTGAAATTACACATGCACATCAATGCTTAATACCAGCATTTAATTGCTAATTGATGTCTGGCTGATTGCTTGGGTGAGTGCACAGATTCATAACAGTGTTAGCTAACAGCTTCGGATTGGGAATTATCTCAACAAAACACTGCTAGCATAGAGCCACTGCTAATTGGATTTCTATAAGGTTCCTGGTCCCCAGCTGCGACCTGGGAGGTGCGGTTGCTTGTTGCTATGGCCGACAGCCTTCTTGTGGCCATAGACTAATTATTTGGTGCTCTCTGAATCTTATTACTTGTGAAGGTGACACTTGAGAATCCCAATCGGAATATCATAGAAAAGTACAACGAGAGATGGTGAGAGCGAGACAGTGAGAAAGGTAGCAGAGAAAACAGAATAAGAAAATACCACCCACACAGATAAAGTAGCTGACTCTGATATGAGGGATTAGTCCCTGTTGATGATAACAACATTCATAACATTCTGATTTACCTGTTTGGCCACCCGGTCGGGGGAGATCCAGCCAAGAAGCATGTCCACAGTGCCAGTGCTGCACGCTGCCATCAGCCACACCGGTTTACTGCTGTTTTCACACAAATAGTCATGCACCATGTCTCGGTCCAATGTCAGGCCAATAGCCTAGAGAATAGAATTACAGTAAATATGATGAGAATACAGTTGAACTCTAAATAGAGTGGTTATTCTACGAAACAAATTATTAACACAAATAGTCACGAATAGTCACAAGTATTTATGTTGCATCAAAGAAATAAGAAGACATTTTCAGAGATAAACTTCCAGTTTTCACTTTTACGTGATACCCTCATGGTGGTTGCATAAAATATGAAGCTACAGCCCAGAGCTGCTTGACATAGCTTAGCATTCAGACTGAAAACAGGAGGAAACGGCTAACAGAGCTCATGGCTCTATCCATAAGTATGAAATATAAGACAAACAGCATAATTAAGGCTAACTCATCAACATGATGTAATTCACTGGGAAATGTTCAGGTAACATTATATAACCCATGTGAAATAGTGAGTTGTTAATTTTACGCTTCATATTTTGTAAATATCAAGCAAACAAGTCCTGGCTATTTACGCTGCCTCTAGTCTTTATGCTAGGCTAAGCTAACAGGCTGCTAGGCCTTGCTACAGATTTAGCTAACAGCCATGAGATTTGTGGAGCTCTTCTAATCCAAACTCATAGCAAGACAGTGGAAAAAAATTTTTTTTTTCCAACAAACTGAACACATTCTTTAACTTACAATGGGGTATTTCAACCTTTTTTAATGAAATATTAAATTAAACAAATCTTTACTCAGAGCAAAAAGTACATGAAAATGCAACTGATTCAGATTGGATTCACCTTTTGTACAATAAAGACTTTTTTTTTTATAAAACATGTTGGGAAACAGTATAATGATTTTGTCATTACTTACCTTGTCCAGTGGTATCTGGACATTTTGCAGAACCAGTTTCACCATTTCACTCACTGAGTCATTCTGCAACGTGACAATGTCTCCAAGGGAAACGGACACATCTAAATATAATCAAATCAGATGTTAAACTTTAAGCATCAGCACAAATCTTGACTGACCACATTTCTATTATGCTTTTCTGATATCACAGGTGATCTATGTTGCATTACTGCTTTCATAAGAAAGCAGCATCCATGCCTCCATTTCAATACATCATTTAAAGAAATCAAACTGTATTTAAGGGCATGTTAAGTAATCACTGATTTTTCACCTGCATATTAACACTTTAAAAACACACTGAACATATCATATGACAAAGCCACTTACAATAATATGCAATTAAAAACACTATTAAGACTTTAAGGCTGAAAGTAAGTTACTTTTGCCAGGCCAGTTTTGAACGTAGTTGAGCAGGTTTATGCCTCCAACAAGCAGAGGCTGTACTGAGGACAGTGAGGCCCCGGTTTCAGGGAAGTGGCCCTGGATGACATGCATAGCACTAGAAAAACAACAAGGGAAATAAACATTTAATGGTATAAACAAGACAGGACCTGCCGCAAACACTTGACAGAACTCCTCTTGAGAAAAAAAGTGCCACCTGCTGTGCCAAATCCTTGGTCTCAGATGTGGTGGGTTGCACACATAGCTACATTTATTATCAATACCAGTACATATACCAGTTAAAATTCAGCTCACCTTAGTTCAGTATTTCAAACCTGCACCCTATTTATACCATATCTGTAAATACTTAAAGCATAAATGTTAAATCTAAACTTCATTTTAACAACTCTTTAAAGAGGAGCGATTCATCTCTCCTATAAACTCTAACTATTCATTCTGAGAACTCAAAATTCTCCATCAATTCTCCATCATAACACTGACTGGCAATTTTCAAATGTTTAGGATAACACATTATAATTCTACTTTTGAATTTTTACACCTTTTTTTGACGTTAAATGAATATATTAACACCTTCATACAGTCATACTTCATTTGTTTTGCATTGCTCCATGATGAAAAGTTCATTACCCCTGTATGTTGGTAAGTAAGGTCTCTGTGTTGCCCAGAGCTTCATCAACAGAGCCAGAGGAGAGGATCTTTGGAATGGCTAGGAGACTTTCCCACAGTGAGGTCTGATTTTGGAGCTGATCGAACACCATCACTGACATCCCAGCGGTCATCATCATCTCATCTGGTTTTGTGAGCATCAGCTCCATCAGTATCTAACAATCAGAGGCAGTTTCACAATTAACAAACCGCATTAGTTTATTGTAATTGTAAAAACATATAAACATAACATGATCTCACTGTCCTAATAACAGCAAGTTAGCACATGTAGGCACAAATCCAGAAAGTGTATGCATACAAATAAACACACACAAACCTGGTTGAGTGTACGGAGTGAGACCTCAAACACGGTGTTGTTGGACTTGCAGAAAGTGACCACAGCATAGCACAGGGGGGTTGGTGAAGTTGTGTTTATCATGGGAAGCGTCATGGTGCAGATGGCCCTTTTCAACAAGTTCACCGACTCCAGCATTTGATTCAAGGTCTCCTGCAAGGGATATGAGTTATATGGACCCAGATTATGAAAGTTGCACATAAGTGAGGGTATTTGTTTAAACTTAATTCATACTTAATTGATGTTATGAACACAAATGGAAATTGTAAATCGATCTTTTTGTTATAGGAACCAAATCCTCCAAGACCATCTCCGTTGCATGCAAGTGGAGTGCTGCACAGTGATGTGCATGTGGCAGCTGTGAGCTAAAATTTTGTGTTCCATGTTACATCATTTAATTGTTTGTCATCAGCACTTGAGTTACACATGTGCCCACTAGTACATGCAAATGTTGTGTTTTCCTGACTCCTAAATCAAAGCTGCATTATGTCAGAGTCTTTTAGGATCTCTGTCAGTAGACCAAAATGCCCTAAACTTCATGTAGAGGATCATCACTAACAACAAGAGTTTGTTTACAGCTATGATCCAGAAACCAAACAGCAAAACAAGAAAAATCTAAATTTTAAATAAACTGTAGGCATTCCTCTTAGAAGTTTTTCTCAGAGCTATGCTTTAGACCAAACAGGTTTCAATAGTGTGACAGTCTCATGTGCGAAGAAACAGGTTTTTCTTATTCTGGGCAGTTTTGGTCCAGCTATTAGATCCTAACAATACCCACCTGATCTCCCAGAGGAGCAGTGCTGATGTTCATGAAAGACACATTATGAGAGCGTCCTTGGGAAGATGGACCTTAAACACAAGAACACATTATGCAGCAGTTAAAGCAATGTTTAATCATAGCCATCTGTATGGAACAAATAGTCAAAAAAATCATGTAAGTTTGTTATTTTTGATTTTGCAAACATGTTTATTTGCTTTCTTATGGAATATTTAGATTTAAAGGTTATTACATGTTTTATTTTTCAATTAAATATGTGCTTACAGGAAAAAGTAAGCTTACCTTAGCATAAGAAGGACAGAAAACAGCTAGCCAGTATGAGAAAGACATACCCAAAATGTTGTTCAAGGCCTCGATCAAAGGTGCAGGATTACTGCTGGAGTCGTTGAAGTTAATCATAAAATCATTCCCTTGTTGGATCATTTTCACCAGTGGGGTACCTTTCAGTGGGTTCCACCTGTCAAACAGAGTCAAAGACAACAGATCAGAAATGTAAAAGATACTTATAAAAATTTACAAAAGTTAAAACAAAAGTCTGGCTTCACGGTATTTTTCCAGAGAGGGTTTATCCATCTCACTGAAAAGCTAAAACATCTTCAGTGCAGTCATTTAGCTCAAAGGTCACAGCAGGAACTCAAATTGATCTAAACACTCGGTCAATTAGAGATGTAAAAGCTTTTTTGTTGTTTTTGATGATGTTGTTAGCATTTGCTCTCATCAATTTTTGAACGCTAGTAGCCAAAACTCTCTTTTTGTTTGCTCATGTAATATTTGTAATCTTTGTTTTTTTCTTGCTTCAATGACGAGGTTCTTATTAAGCTTAAAATAAAAACAGAACAATCCAAGAACATGTTTTAGTTTTTAAAAAGACCAATAAAAAATGTCTAAGAGCAACCTGTTAATGCAGAGGAAAAAAAACAATGGAAAAAGGGCTAGCTAACTAAGCAGACAGGACTCAAACCAAACCTGTTCTCTGAAACAAAAGCTTGACTAAAATAGCTTGACTGCAGATTTGCGCAAACCACCATTAATCAGCAGGTTGAGGGTTGGGCAAACTATTTTTACTGACAGTTATCTTTATGTTGGCATCTGAATGTTGGTATTTCACGTTTGAACTTCAACAAACATTTAAACAAAGATGCCTGTTTCAAAAGAATTACATAACTAACAGTGTTGACAGAGCTGTTTAAAAGGGAATTCCATAAAAAGAAAGGATTTTAAAAGCAATCTGTCAAGAGCTCTTCATTAATTTTTTAACATTGAGATTGTAAATCGAGTGAATATGGCGTCTTTAAACAGCAGTGCGTGTGACTGGGCAGGGGAGACTTCCCTTTAACCACAGGGGGGATGTCTGTTGTTGGTGCATTGCCATGATCACACTGACTAATCAGGAGGTGTGTCCCTCCCTTGCCACTTAAAGGCATTCAGAGCCCTTTTTTATTTGTTTACATTTAGTATATGTAAGATGCTGAAGTCACTGAAGTCACGTAGAGCAGCAGAAATGCAGTGATACTGATGTAAATATGCAACAAATGTGCTTCCTGTGCATTAGAAGTTAATCAGATAGGAGATAATGTACAATATGTGCTGATGAAAGAGTTTACCTTGCATTCCTCTGACTGTTAGAAGACTTTGTTCCAGTTGGGTTTACCAGGTGTGATTTGTTTTGACAGTTGCTGTCAGTGTTGCACATAAGGGTCTGCAGGAAAGGGAGGAAACCTGTGCTGGGGAGGTTTCGGGGTCCCACATAACCTGAAGGAGACATGACAGAGTTGTTACTGTAGTAAGGATGCTTGAAAATAAAATTTCCATTTAAAACTGTTTAAAATTCCCAGGAGACCATGTCTTTACTACATAAATTATTAAAATTAAATATGAGGCCAATGCCCACATATTACATCTAGTGAGTCAGACTGTATGCGAGGAAATGTCATATTGTTACGTATATGCAGGGATTTGACAAGTGGAATGTAACAGAGGGGTTAAAAAAATAATGTATCAGAAATAGACTTGAAAGTTGAATTTAGTAATGAACTGTTAAGCTTTGTTAGTGCTGTGTTTTGACTTGGAGGGTAGCTCTTTCAAAAGGATTAGGAGCGTGAGCTAATTTCCATTTATCTTATATCTATCTGTGTCACCACCAGTAAGTAACTCAAACCACCACTGGTTGGAGAACAATGTCAGCTTTTGTTTAGAACAAAACAAAGAAAAGTAGAAATTAAAAAAAAAATCAAGTTGTAGTCAAGCTGTTGTCGCTGGAGTGACCCTCTGGTATTCAATCCTGTTAATATATGATCTTAGAATAAAAAAGGGCACATTTCTCTGAAACAGAGCAACATAAGTAGAAGGCCTGCAAACAGTATCTGACAAGCTTATTCACAGGCAGACATTTGCGCAATACGATGAAACCTACAGTATATAAACTAACTTTTGAATTACATCAGACCTAACAGTTAACTCACAGACTCATGCAGCCAGTTATATAAAGTTCCTGTACAGTTTAAATAGCCAGAGAAAAAACGATGAAACTTCTCATGTTGATTAAACGAGAACACTAAAGAGGCAAGTACTTGAACAGTCATCAAAAAAAGGGAAAGACTTTGTATCCACACACTAACTGATTTTCAACATGACACTTTAGCTTGCTCTTAAATACAACAGGGACCGTTTCATGAATAAAATATAGGTTGTGCATCTCCAAAATAGTAATGAGGAATAACTTAAAATCACTAAACAGACAGTGGCTCATGCTCATTTAAACTGTCTGTTCGTCTAAGATCACTTTAGACAACCAGACCTGCAGAATACTTTGCAACACCACATGACCTGATTAAGGTACTGAAGATGGTTTTGTCTCTTGTTTTTTTTTGTGTGGTCCATTACTGTGACTGTTTCCAGTTTGTATGAAATTTAACACCCCACCACAAAGCACTTAAAAGGGAAGGGAAGTTTCTATTATTCAGATTCCCTGGATAGATTCAGTGTCGAGGTACGCTGGGCTTATTGAGATATTGCAACTAATGAATCTGAACCATTAAAAAGGACAGTGGGAAGGTACGATACTGGTGTAATGATGCAGTACACAAAAGATATACCTAATTAAATGCTAACAGGTGTATATTTAAGGGTGAAGTTCACTTAGTATACTGATACTATCATCCAATGTGCTTTAAGTGGTTGTTGGTGGTTGGTTTTATTTGTTAATGAAACAGGCTTATTGGTAACTGAGAGGGTTTGTGGTATATTCATCCAGACCAACTGGTTGCAGTTTACGCCACTCCTCCTATAACAAACTATTCTCTCGTGTACTGTCATACATGGCGACACAAAGGCAGATATGTATACACAGGTAACACACCCTCCTGAGGTACCTTTAATCTCATTTGTTGCATTTGGCAAATGTGTTGTCAGTCAGTTGGGTTTGAAATGTAGAGAAGTACAAACAAAATGTGAACAGTGCAGGGATAGGCTCGGATCTGAAGGACCATTCATGTTACAGTTTACTTTGGTGCTAAAATTGGAATGTCCTTTATATCTGGCCGCTACCCTTCATGATGCCAGACAAAAACCCTGCTGCCTATGTCAAGTTAATATTGTGTCAATACAAACTTTGGCTGGTTTTTTCCCTCAGTTTTGCCAGTTTCAGATTTTGCTTTCCTCTTGCTTTAAATATAATTAAACATCAGTCTAAATGACCTGTTTCAAATATTTGCAAAAAGATGAAGGCCCCAAAACTTCAACATAAAATTCTGGAAGTATATTGTAGATACAGACATAAAATAGTAATATTTATTAAAAGGAGTTCACATATTTTTTATTAAGAATTTTTTGTACAAGAGTACAGGGTCCATGTTTGGTAGTGCCAGGGCATTCACAAAGGACACAAGATAGGCAAATATTTATGTCCACATCATCCAGTCTGTGATTGCATAATAGTAAGATTTATCTTTGCAAAGATGTGTACTTGTGATGAAGGGCTATTGAAATATGAGCCACTGAACACAGCATGGACATAGTTCGAGGCATTGTTTTCATAGTTTATGTAGTATCACACTTACATGTATCTTTCATTACTGGAGGAAACTGGATACGGGTCACAGCAATGATGATGAAGATGATCAGAGGCCAGACAATCAGAGTCAGGGACCATAGCTGTAATATAAGGTTGCCATAAAAACGAATGATAATCAGTTTATGAGGGTTCATTTCCAATATGAAACTAAAGATATATCTACAATTATATTTGCACACAACATTGAAATACATGGTCCAATACTCCTAAAGTCTTGAGTATCAGGTTTGTAAAGGTGCTGACATTTATGCCACTTACTAATGTAAAGCTTAGATGTTTTTATGGAGATATAATTAGATCTCACACTTCATTTAAATAATATTTAAATGTAATTATTTACATTTAAATTATTTTTTTATACAATCAATTAATCAATCAAGAGAAAACCACATTTTAAGTTTATTATACAATCTGTTGTGTAATGACCAATAAACTATCCTTGTATCCTTGTATTTCAAAGTCACCCACCGGCTGTCTGATGACTGTCAGCCAATTCTTCCAAAGAAGAAGTCGTAGTTGCCAGAGGAAGGCCATGGAGGAGGCTGAAATGAAGACACAAGATTTTGATATGAACATTCAAGATTCAAAAATTAAGACTGAGGATCATTTAAATGATCATAAATTGTTATTTTTAAAGTACTATCTTATACAAACCATATATTATTTTGTTGACACATGATCAATGACCTTTTTTTCATCTCTCTTGTAATTTCCTGTCTTCTCTTTGGATAATAAAAGCATCAGATATCTAGAAATACTTTTGAATACTTGCCATAATCATTGACTTATTTTGTAAATCCCTTATAGTTTTATGATATGATTTTTATTAATACAACTACACAATTACTATTAGACAAACATACACTGTAAAATCACCTCATTGGTTTACTTATAATCCCATAAATTAAGAATTGATCATTTAGATATATGAGTATAGGATAATTGTAGTTATAACGGGATTTCAATATGGTGATTTTACAGTGCATGGGTGTTTGGTGTATAGGCCTGTTAGAGGTGTAGATTAAAAATATAAGGAATATATGAAGAATAATGGACAATATAACAAACAAGTATTTTTACATCTTTGATGTTATCTAAAGATAATACAGGAATTAAGGGAGAAGTTCAAACAAAAGTCACCAATAGGCTATGCTATGATCTGTACCGCACTACAGACATTAACGTGGGCTACCCAAAGTAATTAACAAAATAATTGAAAAGATTACTAATTAAAAAAAAAACATATCTTTATATAACCATAAGGCGCTGCCCAAATTCCGGATAACAGGCAACAGATTAATGATTGTTTTTAGTTTGTTTGTTTGTGTATTTGTTTTGTTTTGTTTTGTTTTGTTTTTTTTTAAGATCATTGTTATTTAGTCTTTAAACTCGTCAACTAACTTGGGCCACGTGCAGAGATTAATGTATGACAGAAAGATTAGTTCGCTACATTCTGATTAACATCTTTATTTTTCTCTTTAGAGCTTTGGCTTACCACGTGTACTATTGCTAAGAAATGCAATATATAAGGTTAAAAAAATGGACTGAAAAAACATTTTGCTTACCTGGCTGGGCTGTCCTTGTGACTGGTCAAATTATTTATCAGACTGTAGCTCGCGGGCTTGTTGTGGGGGACATGGCGCTAGGTGGCCCCTAGCAGAATGCCCTTTCCATCAGTCGGTTATGGGAGTAAAACGGTACAGATTCACGCTCAGAAAAAAAAACACCAAAAAAACCCCACAAAAAACAAAAATAGGTAGGCTATATCCTCTTTAAGAAATAGAACAGTTTAGACTCAAAAGATAAACGTAACCACAACCTGTCCTTCCCTTGTCTCTTGCTGATGTGGGCAGATCCACCTGTCTGCGTGTCAGAAGGTAACTCCGTTAAAAGGGCGTGTGTGCTCTGGGAGCAACATTCCCAAAGCACAGGAGAAGCACATGACTTCTGGAAACAGCCACAACAGCTATGGGAAGTGCCTGCAGACCCCCCTGAGACTTTTGTCATTTAAATATTAGTTTATCCCAAACTTATTCTTAATGGTTGCAGTATTTTACATATTTAACAGGTGGGCTAAGATTTTAGATAGTCTTTTTTTTTCATTGTGTAACCAAAATATTTACCAAAGCCTGCAGTGCAGTAGTTGATGATTGTCTGTTGACTTGTGTGTGTTGAGGTTTTTTCTTATAGCATAGCTCTTGTTTGACTTCAAGTAGTTCATTATTTCAGCTTGTGAAAGTGCTGCTTTAAAATGTTTTTCTTAATCTATCTCGGTTCTTATTTAGGACAGGCTACTCCTGGATAACTTAATAAAGTGCTTAACAGAGAGTATGATTCACATGCAGTTAGATTTTCATAGTACAGCGTTACCAAACAAAAAGACAAGGAGAGTCTTGATTCAAAAGGGGCTGAGCAACTCAAAGCATCACATTACACATACGTACTTATTACGTGTTGTTGGGGGTGGGTGGGTCCCCACAGGGAAAAGAAAAAAACAATGTGGTAAATTCTCTTGACAATAGACTTCTTATGGCTATGCTTGGGTGAAAAGAGAGAAGAAATCCAAGTTATGCTGACAGAAAAAAATGATTATGCAACAAAAAGAAGTATGTGATTCAAGAATATTTAAAAATATATATATATGAAAAAATATAACCCTTTTAATTGCTCTTTGCACAAAAGTAAAAGTCAAGATTTCAGCAACAGACAGAATGTTACTTCAGTTTGATGAGACTGAAACTAATCTCATTTTCACCCCCACTTGTGCAGACACATACTGTGTGACTTTTCATAATTCAAAGTGTCAATATGAAAAAATGCTGAGTGACAAGACATGACAGTATCTTTTTCGTGTACAAATGTTCTTCCTGACAGATGAACTTTCACTGTCAAGTCACGCAATTCTCAAAAATTCTTTCCACTTCCAGACACTTAAAAAAGACAAAACAATGGACAGTGTAGCTTAAGGGTTGGGCAAAAAGGGCATAGGTGACATCTGTTGTATTGTCAAACTGGAAACATCAATAGGAATTCTGACTTGAAAGTTGTCGTACTGGTTTTTCCATCTTGAAAACATGTGGGAAAAACATGTCTTTGACTAGCACGCATGAAGCAGTACAGACCTCTGCCACAGGAGGCACAAATCCTCAGACTTCAGTCATTTCATCAGGCAGCAGAAGCTGATCTGGACTCAAGCACAGATTCTCAAAAGGCTCTGAAAACCAACAAGGATCTTGAAATATTTCAGGACCTCTGAGGCTTAAATTTACTTACCCAGTACAAGGAAGCCTGTTATTCACAATTGATACCTCCCAACATGTATCATACAAGCACATAAATAATAAATGGAATGCATGATAATGTCTGCTGCGGTTCTTAATTACTAGATCTTGATGTTGGAGTCTGGGTATAAATTATAACGGTTTAAAGGTCCATAGCATGTAAAAAACACATGCTCAGCACTATTCTCGATGACAGGACTAATCAGTTTGAGGGGAATATTTCTATGACATGGAGCATAGTCTGACTTTATGTAAATGAAAAGGCTAGACTAAGATGTAGACTCTCATTATCATCACACAATTAAAGTTATATCATCGTTTTTTAACTTAAGTTGTTAATCTGGTTAGAATAAAAATATAAATGTAGTGTGATTGGTGAAGGCACTCCTTGCAAAAATACAAACAGCAAAATAATAAAAAGAAGTTTAATTTTCACACCTGTTGTCTGCCATGTTTAAAACAAGCAGAAAACATTTATTCAACATCAAAACTACACATCTACTCTAAAACCTTAGCCATGAGACAATGCTCACAACATACAAGTTTTAACTGGAACGTGTGCATGCACATAAATGGAAAAATAGTGTGTGTTAGAAAATAACAACACAACCTATAGATATATGCCAAATATACAGTAAAGTTTCTGTGTTAAAAAGAAGGCTGAAGGAAATAGGCTTTGTTCATGTTATTGTTCATCCCATGTAATACATTTTAATACTGACACCACATAAAAATATAAATTAAGAGAGAAAATTTCCTTCGCACAGACACTGAAATACAGTGGAAACAGGGTAGAAACTTACCTTCATTTGGAAAATTACAAGCTGAGGATGTTAAGTTCTATTTTAAAGGCACCCTGTGGAGATTCTGAACATTAGTGGTGCTATAGAGCAGCATTTTTGAGAGCGGGATCCGTTTTGTCTGGATCTTGTGCAAAGGCAGATGGACATGAACTAGAGTGTGGCAGCTAGATACACTTTCCTCTCACAAGTTTAATGCTAACAGTCACAGTACCTTCCTAGGAAATTAAGCAGTTTGTAAATGAAAGGTAGCGAAGAAAAAGAAGAGTAGGCAAACATGAACAAATTACATGTTAATATGTATTCCAAACGTTTTATAAGCAAAGAAACGCATTTAACATGCTTGGTAGGCCTTAAGGTTACCCACAATGCTTTTAAGTGAGAAACCCTAAACATAAATACATCTTTACTTGTTTACAAGAGAAGTCCACAGGGTACCTTTAATGAAAAATAAATTACCCTCATAGTGTGGTATATAACGATCTTAGAACGGAGCTTTTTACTTATATGGTGTCGAGTTTTGATGCTCAACATCTTTGAATCTCACAAAATCTTAAACTGCAAACACTCTTTCACAACACTGCTTGTTACAGTCATGAAAAGACACATTTTTTCCCACCAGTGGTTCTAGTGTTGTTAATATTTATCAGAAATAGTGTAAAATACAAAGCTATCATGAGGGATCCACATTCAGCATTGAACCAACAAAATATTTGCAGATTTACTCTTTGAACATTACAGTAATACAGTTTTGGCAGCTTAGTCTTGGCTTTTTGAACATTGGGTTCAGTCACAGTGGTCACTAAGACCTGATTGCACAACTCATAAAAAGTAAAAATACACCATAAGCCATAAAATAATCCATATATTCAATACCAATGAATGTCACTTTCAACACTGATTTTGGCACTTGTGTGGTGGAGGGTGAGGTCACATCAGTAAACAATTTTCCAGTGTGTGGGCTGTTCACATTCCTTCTCATTGTCCCCACAGAAGCGATTGTAGGTTGTTTTAGGGTCAAAACCCAGGATCTCCCTCTCTTCATGGATCCGGAAAGAGAAGGTGGACACTGATGTTCCTATGAAGAATCTGAAAAATTGAAATAAATAAATGAATAAATAAATGAAAACATAGTAAAAGGATACATCCATGCAAGAATGTGATTCCTTGGAAAGTTACACACATAAGCATAGAGCACACAGTGGGAGCAGCGAGTACAGTCGTCCTGACTAGTTTTTCAAGTTGAAATATTTTCCATGGGCTGGTAAATCATCTGAGTCATTCAGAATTAAAATATTTTTTTTCAAGTTGGCCGCAGGATGAAATACAGTAACTCTTGATATAACATCAGCAATAACACACGGACTGCAGTTAGTTTTCCTGGCATCTGGTTGGTAAGTGTTGGAATAACTCATTTGTTTTTCATGATAGTGACCAATAAAAAGTCTGGGAAAAAGTGAGGGATATCAAAACAATATAAATGAATTAACTCTTGCTAAACTAATAAGCTGACTGACAAACTATTATGCTCACCACCATCCTCATCATCATTTTATGAATTTACATAACAAAACCACCAAAAGAAATGTACCTTGCATGGGCACATATCCACTGGTCAATAATGGCCACCCCTCCATCCTTAAGGAGCTCAAGGTCCTCTATTGTCGGCTCAAAACGCACCATTTCTGGTAACATCCTTTTCAGCTCCTTCAATTCTAAGAGAAAACATCAATAACACAGGTTTATTAGAAGTATTTCTGGTGGCCAGTTGGATTTAATGAAATGCAACTCCTACATCCTAACATTATTATGATAAATTTCAGTTTTTAATGTCTGCTGGGGTTTTTTGCTGGGTTCAGACCAGGTTTAATCAAACTAAAAAATGGATTTCATCACAAAATATAGTGTCCTTTTAAAAGTAAAAGAAGATGCATCAACATTAAAAAAAAAACAAATTCATAAGCTACAAAATACTGAAACACTAATATCAATTTTATAAATGAAACTCCCTCATAAAAAAATGGTCATTTGCCTCTGAATGTGCTGGTTTATTATTACCTTCCTCGTCTGCATCTGTCGCAACAAACACAGTAATGAGTTTGTGCTTTTTCATCAAGCTGCGTATTTTCTTGACTGCCCCCTTAAGGCTGGGGACATCCTCTCTGTGACCCCATATAAAGTCCTTCCGGCGCAGATGGACCCCTAGATATGGACCACCTTTAGCTGAGCCCAACTTTGCCTTGAGAGAAAATAATTAATAAAGAGATCATTGATTAATTCTTGCCTAAAACCTAAAGCTTATTCTTTAAAAGGCTGAAACCAATGGTTATTTACGAAACTGAGTGGTCAATCTATAATAAACTGCAAGGTCAACAAAAATGCTGACTTACACAGCACTAACACAAACACAGAAGATTTAATGGCAACTCATGGTAGTTTTTCACAACAGCACAAGACTAGTCTGAAGGAGAAAATTCTATGCCGAATATATATTCATTTCTGCCACTAGAGGTCTATCTATAAGAAAAAAAAGAAAACAAAAACATAGTTTGATGATGTTATGAAACAACTTGGCATCATGGAAATTTATTTATTTTGTTGTCAACCAGCCACCATAGAAGATGATAATCTATCTGTCTGACTCAGGAAAAAAATATTCACAGATAAAGTAAATACACAACTCAGCAAAAATGTCTAGCAAAGATGAAGTTGTTTTCACACATTTTTTAGGTGGAAATGTACCGTACTGTTAGTTTAAATGACACAAATGCACTTTAAGTGAATAATGGGAAATGGTAAACACAAGGTAGAAAATATTTTAAATGGTCACGTGGCAAATATTACACAATCTATTGCACATTTCAAAAGCCTGAATTCCACCTGTACAATCACATGATCGTGCCACGCCCAGAAACGCTGACTCACTTTCATGCGAGTCCAGTCCTCATTGTAAATGGTTTGGTCTCTGTCATCTGTAGAGTTCAGATGCTTTGCTCTGAAGTCATCTCCTATGAGTCGTAGGTGTTTGGCAAAAACCATGCTGCGGCGGGTCTACATCAAACACAGACAATTGCAGAGACTCCCACATGAGGTTGCAGTCTTAAACTCGTTGTAGAGATACCCAGCCATGTTGTTCTCAGTTTGAACACAAAAATGTTACAGGATATATGTAATCTACAAAAGGGTATATTAATCCGTTATTTGACTTACATCCCAGTAGTCCTTCCCAGCATAGTGATCGTGGAGGAGCGTCTCTGCTCTGTCAAGCATGACTGATCTGAAAAATATCAGCGAGTTTATTCTTGTCAGTGTCAAAAAGATCTGGTGGAACAAACTTTTTTACCACAATACATTTTTTTTAAGAAAACTGAAATGTTACTATGGTTGGTGAAAATTCCAGGAAAGATGTCTGATATTCACTCTAATGAAAATAGATTGAAATCACTCTCTTGTGTGCACATGCATGTTTTTGTTCATGCATGCATCAAATTTTTCAGATTTTTTTTAACATTTCTCACAATGAACCTTCTCACGCCTTTACAAGCACAAGCACACTTAACAACCATATGCTGTCCTTTTATTAAAGCCCGTCATTTAAGCAGTTTTCATCACTGCTTATTGAATAATGCACTGTGTTGAATTAAACATGATTTGAAAAAGTAAAAAGTTTTTAATTATCATCAAACTACAGAGCCATCTACTGAACTGAAAACAACCAAAAAATTCTAATCTGATTAATTTCATGAACTTGCCACAGATTCATGTCTCCATTGGTGCTTGAAAAACACACTGTGGATGCATGTGTATAATCAGAACATCTTAGATCAACATGTTGCTCTATAGACTCACGTCACTGTAATGTTTTTCTGAAGAACTGGGGCCATTATGGAGGCATGCCCTTGGGCTGACATACATGTTGTATTGCGAGATCTTGTTTCCTCAAAGCCCCAAAACCAGCCCCTAGGAAACGGAAACACACACACACACACACACACACACACACACACACACACACACACACACACACACACACACACACACAAACAAACA
>JAQMCX010000011.1:13971305-14063779 GCA_029814765.1 Acanthurus leucopareius | reverse complement strand
TTTTTTAATTATAATAATCATTTTTTCCTTTTTTCTCCAGACCCCTCTCTCTCTCGCTATGATTATCACTATATCTCAATATACATATATATATATATATATATATATATATATATATATATATATATGCATACACACACGTGTGTATATGTATATATGTGTGTGTGTGTGTTCTCCCTTTTCATGTAATTTTTACCTCCTTTTTTCCTGCATCTCCCATTTTACTGCCCCCATTCTCACTCCTCCATCTACTCTTTGTCTCACTCTTGCTCTTCCTTGATTTCTCTTCACCTAACTGAACGTGATGCCTTTATTTTCAAGGTTTCTCCAGCTCAGGCTTTGCATCAGATTTCCCAGGATTCACCTTCACATTCCGCAACCCAAATGACGTATTCACAGAGTTTTTTGGTGGCCAGGATCCTTTTTCTAGCCAGGAACCATTTGCTAGTTTCTTTGGTAAGTCATTTGCAAAATATGTTGGGTTATGTTACCATATTTATGACTCTTTTTATATTTAGCTGAAAAGTACTAATGTATTGCGGTGTCTTGGGAAAGACAAGCTCCAAAATTAATTGTTTTTTGTAGTTTGTCATTTTTGTCAGTAAAAATTTTGATTTTTGTCAACTGCTTATCCAACCTGGTGAAATGTCACTAGCCTTTACTTGAGGAGTCTTGATTACTCACAAGCCCTAAAAAATAGAAAATTCCTCTGCCTGACTAAGTCAATCAAACAAGTGTATCTCTCTGTCTCTCTCTTACCCAGATAACTTCTCATCATTTGGAGGCTCATCATCTCGCCACGGCCCCAGTGGGTTCTTTTCTTTTCCTTCCACAGGAGGTAAAACAGTTCTCATGTTTGTGAGAAAAGTTGCATGATGAATAAAGGATCTCAGTTAACTGAAATATCAGAGACCAGTGTTTTTAGATTTGTCTACTTCTAACTATTTTGTTTTGTTCAAGAAATAGAAGGCTAACAAACTTAAGTGTATTGAATATTTTAATGTAAAAGTCAAAAGTTTAACATCCCTTTTTTATTTGTGCGTATATTTTTTAAACTCCATGCAAACATGGCAGCAGTACTTGCTTCAAATATATGAGTTCAAAACACACATAAATTTTTTTCTCTGTATTATACTGATGCTCCTCCCAATGCCTTTCCTTTCACTTAAAATTAATAATTTCTGGGGCAATAACAAAGGAGTGGTGTTGTCTTGGTACAGACTATAATGATAAATCAACTTTAATCAATCTCTTTCTCTCTCTGTTTTTGTTTGTCTTTTTTTCTGCTTTCATCTTCTTATCATCTGTCCTTATTTAGGTGACTTTACATCATTCTCCTCTGCCATGGGTGGTCTGGATGGGATAAACATCCAGGGCGGAGGGCCAGGCAACTTCAAATCAGTGTCTACCTCCACTCGCATCGTAAATGGCAAACGTACAACCACCAAGAAGTAAGTAATATTAGGTTACTTTTCATCCCAACTAGTACACATTGGTGTGATGTGCTTGATGCAGTCTACCGAGGCATTAATCTTGTATTAATTCCCAGAAATTTATCCAAAACAATTAATTCTTAGTAGTATGGCATGTTATTTCATTTTCTTTGTAATCAAAATTTGTATAATAACAACTGAATATCAGGAGTCACTTTTTGTTTTTTTTTTCATTTAATTTCTATTTTTATGAGTACAAATTTTGGCTGCAAAGCTATTAATATAATATAGTATACACAGTCACACACAAAAGCAGTAATAGATGCAATGTAATACAACCAGTTATCTGTGTATTTGTCTTGCCTACAGGATAAAGGAGAAAGGGCAGGAAAGAATAGAGATTGAGGAGGATGGAGTGTTAAAGAAGGTCCTAATTAATGGTAAGACCACACTCACTGAATAGTGTGATTGAGATATCTCAGGGTTAATTCATCCTGTTTTTGTAAAATCTACTATCCCTTTACTTTAATGAAACTAGTTTTGTCATCTGGAGTTCAACGCTTATCAATTTTAGTGCTTCCACATGAAAGCAATAAGTATATCAGCAAATGTCCACTGTATCTTGAACTAAATCTAAAGTATTCATTTAAATTGGTAACACATGAAAATTGAGAGAAATGGATCCAACGAAGACGTAAAATATGGTCTTTAAAGAGGTTTGCATATACATACCTGTATTGATGTGTGTGTTGTTCTCAGGTGTGGAAGATGAACTAGAACTGGCACTGGAGCTGAGCCGACGAGAGGGACAGCCCCATCACTTACCTCAAGAGCCAAAAATTCCAAATAGATCGCCTGGCGAGTCTGGCAAACCCCGCTCCAGCCCCCACTCTGCAGCAACACATAGTTCATTTAGCTCAGACAGTGACGATGATGAATACGACCTAGACCTGCAGACGGCTTTGGCATGCAGCCTCTCAGAACTGGAAGCCGAGCAGAGAGCAACTGTTACCGACCTCATAACAGGTGCTTTGGGTGGGGGCAAAGATATGAGTCATAAAGCTGGTGTCCATAAAGGAAATTGGACTGTGAAGACTAAAAAATATATTGTGTCAAATGGTGAAAAGATTCTTGTAGAGGAGAAGGATAAAAAAGGGGAATTCGGAATGGGCTCAGGCTCTGGAGATGAATGGGAAAAGGAGGGAGGTAAAAAGGAGGAGTTTGGAATGGGCTCAGGCCCTGGAGATAAAAAGGAGGAATTTGGGATGGGCTCAGGCCCTGGAGATAGATGGGAAAAGGAAGGAGAAAGAACCGGGGCACCAGAGAGCCAGTCCTCTCCTGAGTCAACCTCAACATACACCACCACGCCACTTAGCTGTGAAGAAGCTGACCCTCCGCTAAAACATAATTATAGCAGTGGGAAAAAGAAAAAGAAGTGCACGTGTACTGTGTGCTAATACAGTGTGTTTGTGTGTGTGTGTGTATGTGGTGTTTTTTGGATGCCTTATCTTTATACTAACCTCAAACTTTAAAGTATTTGAAACAGTGCCTCAACTAATTACAAGGCATTAATGCAGTCTTTAAACCTCAAAAAAAAGAAAACTGTCTAAATTTGACAGTTTGTGGTATATGTAAATATAATATGCCAGTTAAACTAAAACTTAAAATCATGGGAAGCAGTACAAAAGATAGTTTCTGAATGAAATTAGAGTTGAGAAATATTAACAGACTGCAAGGAGTGGGATAAGATTGAGACATTGGTAGTTTTTTAAACGGCAGAGTGTTTTTTCTCTGTGTGTGAGCATGTTTTCAGTGCTGGCTTTTGTATGTCAGGGTTGGTTGAGATCCTGCCATAGAATTTTCTCATTCCTACTCTCAGTCACAGGGAATGTAATAGAGTTGTGTGAAAAACAATAGATCAAAATCTAAAGTAGGTCATGGAACTTTCTCTGGTGATTTTCATCGTGACATGGAAACTAGTTTGATCAAACAAGACCTCTGTTTACTGGTCAACAGACAAAACGTAGTTGAAGCACACTCGCATACTTTGCAAATATAAATACTTGTAAATATTCGCAGGCTTCTTGGTGAGAACTGTTCAAACTGGTAGCCCAGAGTTTACACTGTTGCTAAGCTGCAATAGGAGAGAGCTCGTGTATCATTAAATGCAAATACATGTTTTGGCCTCAGTGCACTTTTACTAAAATATCATTGCCATAATTAGACAGATTGTAGATTGGTCAATGCAGCACTTAAAGTGGGAAAGGCAAAGGGCAGTGTAGCATGTGTACAGTTTTGTGATTGTTGTAAACTGTCACAAATAATCATTATTTAAATCTTTTATATTTTAATCCTTTTGGTGCCTTTGCATGTTTGATTAATTGACTGTGTTTACCTATTTTGCCATTTCAATGCGGCAAGTCAGTCAAGCCAAAGTGTTTCAGTCAAAAATCTAAATGTTTTGTTTTTAAGGTTTTTTATTATCTTTTCCTTAAAACACTAGCTTTGCAGCTCACTTGTCTCAGCTGGAAGAAAATACATTAGTTACTGGGAGTGTTCTGTGGTGTTTTGTGGAGTGAGAGTAAGTGGGTTTAATCGCATTATGATGATTGTGTAAATGTTTAAATTATGGAGATTACTTGCCGGATCAAAGCTAGCTTTTTTTCCCTTGAATTGGTGTGAACCGTCGGAGTAGCTTAAATACTGTAGCTGCAATGTCCTGTTAAGTTTTCTTAAGCAAAACCTCAAATGCCCACTGGTCCCAGTTAAGCTTCTTGGTGTGCAAAGATATATTAACTGTTTACACCAGAGTAACCAGAGCAGGGCATTGTTAGAAAAATGAAAGTGCCAATACCTGTGCACTTAAAGTGATGGTCACTTATTGGTCAGTCACTTAAAGTGATGAACAGACAAACTCACCTAATAACTTGTTTACTTCATTCAATACATATTACGTGAGATACATTATTTGCTTTAGCATTTTTCCTGTATTCCTAGTTTTCTTGAAATAATTCTTTCACATTCACATATGTTTTTGCCAGATGCACAGGCGTGTTGTAAGGCCATACTTAGGGTTTTGGTGCCATATTGTCAAGCTGAACTGCCAAATCTTTCAAATACACCATATTTGACTTCACACCAGAAACTGTATGGGTTATAGCTACTGTGGTAGTGGGCCAGTCACACGAAGCCTTCCACTGAATAACACTTGTGATGATTGGCTATGAGCAATATTTCAACGTTATTTGATACATTAATTCATACAATTTTTTGGGTTTGTTTTATTAAAACCACCACATTATGACAAAAGTACATGTTTGTATGCACATGTCCCCACCACTGCACCACAGCAAGAAATAATTACAAATTTACAAAGTGGTGATAGTTGTAAAAGCAGCTGTCTGTAACAAAGCAGTGACTGCGACAGCTTTGGGAAACCTCTCAGCCCATCTGCCATAAATAAAAATCTGTTATGAACAGAGAGAGATAAAAAGAGAATTGATTGAAATCAAAACTCAAATAAAAAAATAATTAAATTGGTCTGATTCTCATGCCAACCCAACCTACAAGCCATGCTACGACACACACGCACAAAGTCATAGTGAAACACTAATAGCTGTTTTAGATGCAGTCGTTGTTTTGACTGTAAAATAAGTTTAAAATAACATACATTTTTGTTGGTGCCAAAACACATATGTGTATAAAATAATAACCAGACACATGTTAAAGACCTGTCTTAGTAAGTACCTGATTACCGACAGCGTCCCTCTTCCCTGCTGTGCTTTTACCCTGCTCATAGAGCACAACCTCATTTTTATTTGGTTGTTTTATATTTTAAATGAGTGACGGATTCATTTGACATTTTGTGGTCGTTACTTTTACTTAAAAGTATAATTGTCATCACTGGCGACAGTAAAGCTCAACTGTGAGAATATCAGTTTAAACCTGGTCAACTAATTTGACCCTATTGGCTCTATTAATCATTTCTCATCTCTATACTGTTTCTGCATGCGGAGAGTGAAAAAGAGGAAAGGGGGCAAATTTTTTCTCTTACAAATATATGGCCACCTGTGTTATTTGTATTTAATTAAACTGCCTATGTTTTTTGTTATTTTTATTTTAATACTGACGTAACACAAGGGTGGAGGTGAAGAGGAGTTGGGATATTTGATTTTTTTTTTTTTTCCAGATTAAAGCATAATTTTCATTGAGATTGTGCTACACTCATTTTAGTTTGCTACTGTAACCAATAGTAAAAATTTGTAGTTTTAACAGGAAAATTGAAATGAACTGTAGTGCTGCTGGCCCCTTTATATATTATGATTCTTAGTTCTATCTTTCTTTATCTCTAAAACAACAAATGTAGATAGCAATTTAAAAAAAAATCAAATGAGGGCATTTATGATTTAGTGTTACAGTAACAACCAGCAGAATGTCATCCAAATCAGCATGTTCCTGTTAAATTGCTCAGCTCTTTTCCATAGTGACGCTTTACACTCTCAAACAATGTAGGTTGATAATTAAAAGCAGTCTGTTCATCTCATCCCTCTGCTCATCTCTGCATCTTCAGTGCTTTCCTTGTCTTCTCCATATACAAACAATGCTTTGTTTTCTGATCTGTTTGTGTGTGTGTCTGTGTTTGTGTGTGTCTGTGTGAGACCATTTAGTTAATTTTTTTCTTCCTAGTTTTACCTGCACCTTAAACCTTATTTTCTGAGACATTTCAACTTGCTTTTTTGTTTCATGACTTTTATCTTGACCTTTGTCCTGATGAAGACAAAGACACCATAAAGTAATTAACTCAAAATCTTTTTTTTTTTTTAAAGTAAATTTGATACAAATGTGCAATGTTTTCAGACCTGTTTATGCAGGCTGCTTATGTGGTTAAAAGCTACCCCACAACTGACTCCAAAAACTGTAAAAGGTGGCAAAATACTATTTCATATCTGCCATCAAATATAAAAATGTTAAAATTTTTATTTTGTTTATCTGCTCAAGATGTATTGGTTTTCCCGTCTAAAGACTGTCATGCATTGTCTTGTAATATGCTGTAAAGAGCTGTATCAAAAGAAATAAAGCATTATTTTTTAAATTCATAATGTGACAAACACACATTATTGTACACCTTTATTGGGACTTGGTAGTTGTTTTGTCTTACATTTCCTGCTTCCTTTTTCAGACTCAGACTTCGAGGCCTTTTCAAGTTAACCTGATTGGCTCGTGCTGCTCTGTGCTCTAAGCCCAGCCCCGAGGTAAAGAATCAGTGTGAACCTGAAGCACCTTGAAAGTTGTTCAGTCATTGCTTCTCCTGCCCCGTAAGACCCGTTTAGACCAGATGGTTGCTGAAGTCCCATCTTTCTTAGAAAGCATAGCAATGACTAGTGACGCCTGCAGTATTTGCATTGCTGATGAAGTGTAATATGTCCTTGTACGTCTGTTTTTACAGGTCAAAGTTCAATTCCGCATGATGCACTTGTCTCTCTGCTCACCATGACTCCCTCCTGCTGAATGACACTAAAAAAAAAGCAACTAAAAAAAGATAAAAATGCGTATTTTATGTGTATGTGTGTGTGAGTGTGTGTATGTACTGTAGTTAATTGTGGAGAACTGGACTGGAAAATTTGTATTTTAAAAAAGGAACTATAGTTCTAATCCTCTCTGCATTAACTGACAACATTTCAGATGATTTTTAATTTAAATTATGCCTGCAAGTGGAAACTGATGACTGAGGAAAATAAATAAATAAAATTTTTCTGATGCATAAAGCAATAAAAAAAAATCTTTTCCTGCTGTTTCTGCTCTGTATCAGCTGGTGGTAGTTTATCTGTGCAATGAAAAATGTCAGGATTAAAATCAGACAATTTAAGATACAATTCAAAAAAGTAATTAGAGGGGAAAAAAAATACTTGACGACATTGCAATATTTGTTTTTGAATGTGAGGGCATTGTCTGAACAATTTTAAAACCGTTAGGGCACTATTGATAGATTTGAAATAGAACATAAATTAGAAAAACAATAGATGAAATACAAATAATTGATAGAAAATCATCACTTGAGCTTTTTTGGGGTTTTTTTGCTGCATCACGTCACAAATTTATTTGTCAAGTCAAAAATACATTTTTATAGATATTTTCTATCTGTCTGCTACATGAAATGAACACAATCATCAGGGGAAATTATTTACATTAATCACAAGGCCATACACTGAGTAAGACAACAAAAGAACCCAAACAAAGTTACTTTGTGTGCAGAAAGAGAGAGCGAGAGGACGCCGTGTGTGTGGTCAACATACAGCATCTGTTAGGGCTGAAAGCAACCATGTTGTCAAGGCAAAGACAAGCCTCATGAATAAAAACTTGCCAGAAATCTACACACACCAGACAGGAGCATACAGTATTCTGATGGACACCACACTCAAAGGGTTAAAATGAACTGAAACCTTCTTGTATATCAGTAAGATGGATGTCTTAGAAAATCAATATGTTTGTGAAGGGGTTTAACATTACTTTGACTTGACATCATCTAAGACCACTGAAATGTTCAACAGAAGAACCAAACAATCCCTCAGTGTTTTTGGTAAACTGGCTGTTGATGTACAATGTACATAAACATCATCATGTCCAGGAAAGGGTCATTGAGGCAAAGATGGGATCACATAGGTACAATCAAATATTACATCATTACAACTGCCACCAGAGGTGTATTCTTTCCTATCACTCAGGCAAAAGTTCATATTGAAATTTAATTTGGATTCACACTGGCATCTTAAATGCAAGTTTCACTTTTTTCAGTTCACATCTGATGGTCTTATTGTTCTCTAATTTGAGATCGAATATGTGCCATTATGGTTTTAAAAAAAAGAAAAGAAAAAAGAATTTCTGTTCACATTTGGACCCTGCTAAACATTATTCAATGCACTGTCAACAAAATTACGTTCTTAAGATTTCCTAACCCCATTGAATGAGTATGGTGAAATACTGCATGCTGAAGACGAGCAGTAGCTGCTCCGCGTGTGTCAGAGCAAATTCTTATTTACAGCGATGGTCAGACATACATGACTGCATCGTACGAGCGTGTCCTCAGGAGTGTTTATTTCTGTGTGCCTGTGCATGTCCTCTCTTTGTCCTCAGTTAATGCAGCTCACTGTGGCAGGGCTTTCAAGATGGCATTCACTTCCTCAGCTACTGCTGTCAGCGCAAACTCAAACTGGTCCTGATTGAGATGAGCAAGAAAAGATAGAGAGGTGGGGAGAGCAAATAGTGAAAGGGAATGGGAAAGTGAAAAGTGTGATAGGAGTGGTGAGAGATAGGACAGAGGAAGACAGTTATAACCTGATGGACATACACCTTAAAAGTGCTCATATAGTGCAACCACACAAACAGATTGGCGGTACCTTGGTGCGGACTAAGCCAGGTCTCTGGTCTCTGATGTGCTCCAGTGAGGCCGCAATGTCAATCTCCTTCACTCCTGACAGCAAAGTAAACAAGAGAAATAACATCTTAGGTTCCATTCAGATCCTTGAATATATTTAGATCTGTGATTAAACTCATTCATGTCATTGTGATCTGTTAAATGTTTAACTTTACAGGAGATTGTAAGAAGCTGCTACGCTTTCACCCATTGTACTAAAAAGAAAATCTCTGCAAGAAACTCTGGAAGAGTCTTGTAGAGAATTAAGTAATCAAAAGACTAGAATCCTGTACTTTATTATTACAAAATGCAATGTGAGCACGTGATAGCACTCTTTCATCAGCCTGTAACCCCTCCCAAAGCTCCTTTTTGTGACTGTTTATGTGCAGAATTAACCACATTGACATCATAGTGCCATCTGCTGTCCAAAGAAGGTAACACATCAGTGTGCTCACTGAGCTCATTAGAGCAAATTTTGATATAATGCCACCCTGAGTACAAATGTTGACCTTCCACAATGTTCCATGCCATTTTGCTTATTTTGGATGAACCCCATCTGTGTGTGTGTGTGTGTGTGTGTGTGTGTGTGTGTGTGTTTGTGTGTGTGTGTGTTTGTTTTGTTTTGTTTTTTTTTGTTTTGTCTTTATTTGTGAGATCTGCAGTTCGGAAGCCTATTATACTAAGGGGTACAAATGCTGAACCCCATAAGTTTAAATGGCTTTAAAAGGTTAGACTTAGTTTTAGGGTTATTGTACAAGTGTGTGTGTGTGTGTGTGTGTGTGTGTGTGTGTTTTTTGTGTGTGTTTGAGACTCACCTTTGGTCATGCGGTTCAGCACCATGTCAATGAGGATGTAAGTGCCAGTCCTACCAGTGCCATCACTGTGTGAAGGGATAGAAAGGATACTGTGAATACACATGTGGTTCCCCTGAAGTGGTTTGCCTATATCTGCTCTCTGAACATATTTCAGTCATACAGGTCATATTGTTCTGGTGTTTTACAGAATCTGTGGCTCTTTAGCTTTTGTATTTGTTTTTTTACCTGCAGTGAACGATGATTGGACAGGAACGACCCCTGTAGCATTTATTCACCTTCCTGAAAATCAGGAAAAGGGATGGCAAAGACAGAAAAGAGAACAAAGAACTTTATTGTAGATTATTTGTGACTAACTTTGTGATCACAACCAACCTTCTTCACTTATTAAATGAATACATATTTTTGACTTGTTGTAAGTAAGCAAGGCATCAATAACTGCATATAACTATTAATGTCTCTCACGCAGGTTCAGGTTCTTGCTGGCTGTGGTTAAACTAAAGGTAATGAAAAGAAAGCAGAAAAGGTCAAAAAAAGGAAGACATGAATAAAAACAAAAACAATAAGATATAAAAATGAGTTTAATAGTCAGTATGGGAAAAAATAGAGACTGCAAGAGGTGGTGAAGGAGCGTGAGATGGTAAAACAGGAAAGAAAGAGGCGAGGGGGAAGATACACTGTCACTCTTGCAGTAGCCAGTCACACCTGCCAATGCTCATTTTTGTGACTATGCAACTGGAGCCAGAGTACTAGCTGCAAACCACAAAAATGACACTGGGAGATGTTAAAATACAAACCTATCAACCTTTACACACTGGGAGAGAGAGAGAGAAAGAGAGAGGGAGAGAGGGAGAGGGAGAGGGAGAGGAAGGATATGGTATGAAATGTATAGCATATGAGTCTTATTTGATTTGACATGACGCAGAATGACAGGAAAGATTTAAAACAGAGAAAAAAGATGGATGTGATGAAGGTGATCAGGAGGATTCAAACCCACTGATGTGTGAGGGCATCAGTGAGTCACTGCAACATCACACACACACACACACACACACACACACTGCATCCTGATCACTTGTTCGCTCCGTTTTGTGTTTAATTTTTGAAAATGACTGAATCTGTGGGAGTGTGTTTGTGTGTGTGTGTGTGTGCAACTGTAATTTTTTTTTTTTTACCTGCGGAAGTCCAGCAGCGGTCGTGTGGAGGTGGGGATGCCGTCAGCCGGCCAGCTCAGCAGGTGAAACTGTGTTAAGGTTCTGGTCTCTTGCGTCTGGACGTTCTTCAGGTAGAAGCTACGCACCAGGAAGTCCTTACACCAGATGTGCTCTGACACCAGGTTCACCTGATCAACACAAGGAGACAGAGAGGGACGGTAGAGGAGATTTGGCCAAGTAAGTGAAAAATAGGACTGAAGAAATGCATGACTATCCTCTCAAAAATGTAATGATGTAATATTTTCAACCCACATATAGAAATAAAACTGACCACTCCAAATAAGGAGATCACATTTTACAAAGTAACGCCAATTATGTGGAGATGATTTACTCTATACATATTAAACACAACTAAATAAGAACTGTAGCATATAAAGGAGAAACATTATGAAATTTGCTTTATTTTCTTAAATATAAAAAAGCCTTAATGTGGTGACAGCTGTGAGAAACAAATCCATCAGTAACCTTGATTGCCAGTAGGGGGAGACGTGTACTGTTTTAATTAGTGTGAAATGCTTCATCTAAACCACATTGTAACGCAGTGTTGAGTTTACATTCAAAACGTCTCACTTTGAAGAGGTTTTTTCTCACATCGGTGGGCCTGGGAGACTTTTTAACTCTCTCAGTGATAACACACCTCGGGCAGCTGCTGTTAGAGCTGACCTGTTTGAAATGGGCTGCAGTGCATTTAGTGCCAGTTTAGACACAACTGCAGTTCTGACTTAACCCTTTCACATCCTCTGGATCACCAACGATTTACTGAAGCTATTGACTAAGCACAATTTATTAATATTTAAGTGTTAAATTTTTACTTTTTTTGGACATGGTTGGCTTTTGGATTTGTTCGATGACCCATCAGGGAATTCACTGATACATACATGCATTTTTTGCCCAGTAGTTTTCTGTTCAAAAATTTTTCATTTAGATATTTTAAATAGACCAAAAAAGGGTTGATGTTTCAGGGTTAAAGAAAGGACACAATGGCCTCTGTGTTATGCATCAGATCACAGTGAATAAGGTAAATGACACTAGTGTCACTGAGTGTAATCATGCAGTAATGTGAATGGAAGAAAGCGGAGTCAAATTTTTATGTGGCCCTCACTTTTTTCTGAAGGAAGATTTGTAATTTTCTGGGGGAAAAAAATGGGTCACATTAAAAGATATTTATTAAAAACTTATAATTCTAAAATCCAAATACAGTTTTGTTGTATTCATCAATTTTTTAACTTAGTCGGAATTATTATAATTACTCTCTTAAGATCCTGCATTTTATTTCAGAGATCTGACATGTTATTCTCCTCTGAATCCTGAGATGAATCTCTTTAACATATGGTCCATCTCTTTTGTACATATGTTAAAAAGACAACAGGTGTAATGCAGGGAAGCTGTGCTTATTACACTGAATGACTTTTAGTAGAAAAGTATCATTAAAACGGCCCCGCGCCATATGTGAGATTAAAGTTTATGAGTTAAAACAGGAAATTAACCTCATAGATGTGATAGAGTGATGAACCCTCATCAGGCCAGTAACGCTCGCACTGTTTCTCTCCATCTTCCACCAGAGCTGTCATCATCACAATCACCGTGCAGCCGTTCTCCCACACCATCTGCAGAGGGGAGAGAATACACATGGATGTAGTGACACACATACGGTTCTCACACTGAATTAAATCTGTGACATCTGTAGGTAACAAGGCAGATTTCTTACAGATTGACTGAATGGTCAAGGGGCCTGAATCCTTTTAATTTGTCATTAAAAAAAAGAAAAAGAGGCAAAGGAACTGCACCAACCTGCCAGAAATCAGCGACGGTGTGAGCAAGTGGTCCCTGTGTGGCGATATAAGCTGGCTGACGAGGGTCGTGATCAAACTATTGTTTGGAAATGAAAAGAGAGCAGAATTGTTTCAGCTTTATACTCAGACAAATATTAGCTATAGCAACTTTCTTTGCCCTCTACATATGAAATATACACCTCAGACTTGAATTGGGATTAAGTGTGTTTAAATAGAGACAGAGGGTTGAGCACAGATTTTGGCATTGCAGACTGAAAAACAGAATGCAGCTGTATGACACATTAAAATACCTACAATATTCACATTTCACAGGTTTTCTTTCTGTGATAAAAAAATTGTTTGTTTGGATCTTTACAATGTACTTTGGAACAAATCTCTTTGTGTAACTAACAACAGATTAAAAATATAATCACATGCTGTAAATGCTTTGCATCGTTGGTCAAATACTTACAATGATGCTGGCGTTGATGTAGTCTTGTTTGTTGGAATTTACTTCAGACTTCAGCTTCACCCGAGAGTGATCGTCTGTAAAAGAAGACAGATTTTAATAAGTCATGACTGTCTTCCCTCCTTTAAACCACTTATTTATGTATCTTTAGGCTGGTAAATTGAAAAATTGCTTGTAATTGATCAGGCACTGTATTAAGCAGGTTATTTATGAAGCAGGTGAAAAAAGTACACAGGCCCTTTCTTTAAGTAATAAAGTACAACCAATTCAATTATCAAAAATAAAGTGTTTTTATAATGCAGAATGGCTCCTTTCTTGGTGTTACATTGTTATAAATTATAATATTATTCAGTTTTTATTACTAATGACTAAATGTAAGAGCACTTTGAGCATGTTATTTGTGAAGGTGGAGACAGTTATAGAAATTTTGCTTCATAGAATACAGTCTATTTTTTTTCAAGGAATTGGCAACTAGCAACAATAATATTAAATAAATATTGAAAAGTAAAAAGTACACTAGAAATATAAAGTAGAATAAAATACTGAAAAAATACAAAATCAAATTTTTACAGAAGAATTATAGTTGAACAAATGTACTTAATTACATTCCAGCACTGGATACACAGTTATAACAGCTTTAAATTGTAGGTATTATTTTATACTACTTAGTACTTCAATGGAGTTTTAACTTTAAGAATCTCTCAGTTTATGTTTAGTTACTTTTCAGAGTGTGTTTCCTGGTTTAGTTTAGTTGCTTAGTTTATTTTTTCGGAAAAGTTTAGACCAAGCTTTCATGTATTTAGTTGTATGGTAGTTTTGGTTCGTTTTTGATGTGCAAAATGACCTGCGCAAATCCTTTTTTTTTTTGGCATTTCATGTAAACAATTTTTTTCACTGCTGATTTCCATTTTAGTCTCAGTTTGTTTAATTACCCTGCTGTGTGCATGACACCTTGACAGAGAAAGGCAGAAACAATCCAGCAGTTATGATTGAAATATGCAGGACAGATTGAAACAGAGTCACATTGATGAACTAACAGGGGAGAGATTCAACATGTCTGTTTTTGTCCATGTTGCTCGGGGTTTGAGCCACAGCCACTGAACTGGGGTCAGCCTGGTAGGAGCACAGAGCTTCCCATTCCTTCTGAAGGCGATCCTTATTACGCAGGTGATCCTCCATATAAGCCTGAGAGGAGAGACGACATGCAAATAAAATCCAGGAAGTTAATATCTGCCAAACAAGAGAAAAAAATTTTTTTTCACTACACCAAGCACATCTCCTCACCAGGATCATGTGACCAGTAGAGATGTCCATGTTAGACTGTGCTGGCTCTTCACTCCAGGATGGGGTGGAGCTGTGGGTGGAGGATGGGCTGTGCTGGGGACCATCGCTGAACTGGGAGGAAACGCTGCTGACGCGGGACGTGTCAGTACCCCTTCGACCACCAGCACCAGTGGCCGTGGCAGACCCCCCCATGTTCCCACTGCCCACGCAGTCCTGGCGGCAAAGGGAGGATTTGGACGCCATGTGCTGCCGACATAACTCCTAAATGAGAGGTAATGAGGAGTAAATTCTTGACTTTTATGGAGCTGTAACCAATGTAACTGCAGTGTTAATGTCTGCTCTCTGTGTGCTGATGATTTAGATTAATCTGACTGTTTCAGCATTAATTTGGGCACGTCATGCTTGTTGCATTTCATTAATATTCCAGGCATAATTTGTATAACCTGCGTGTATTCATCTGCCTGATTAAGGAGACATTAGAATCTATATGAGCTTCATAACAAAAGTACATTTTTACATTTGATTATGTTTACACATACATTATGTCAGGCTCATAAAATAAAGATGAAAACAAGGACCCAAAAGCGAAAACATTAAGGCATGCATGTTAAAAAATGAAAAACAAGCTTCAATGATCCAAAGGGCAAACTGAGGTAAATCTAAAACACAAGAGAAATACCAAACAGAATTAATAACAAACTAGGATGGTGTAGGGAAATATAGGATGACATTGAGGAATCACAAGGAACAAGAGTAGGACTGATAACTGATAAAGAGTGAGAGGAAAACACAGACTTAAATACCCTTGGATGGTCAGGAAAATGAGGGACAGGTGAAACTAATCAACAATCAAAAAGGTGGGAAGACACACAAAGACCAACCATGACACAATAGAGGAGAACTTACAAAATAAAACAGGAAATTACTGAACCAAAATGCAAACTACGAAAAAACCTCTTAGAAATGATCTAAAAAGGCCCTTCTTCACCCCTGGATCTCCTTATATTGTCTTACCTGGTAGTCAAAGTGTGTTTCTGCTCCTCCCTCTGGCCCCAGGCCGAGCTTGCCATTGGCCACTTGCTGAGTGTAGTGCCTGAGACAAGCTACAGCCATGGCCAATACAAGCACGCCTCCTACGACTGCCATGGAAACAAGGGTGATGACTGTCCCACTGGAGCCCTTGGGAACCTTGGTTACCTGAGGGAGAACCCGTGCATCTGTCCTCTGGGAAAAAATAAATAAATAAATAAAGCGTGAAGAATGAGATGAGAGGGAACACAAAGCAAACGCATCACTATCTCACGTGAGATGCTACCTCCAATTGCTGATATGTTTGTCTCACTTTTAGAGAGCAGTCAACCCAAGCTAAGCTACTGCAGGGAATCAGAACTGAAATTCAAAGGTCACTCATCCTGTTTAAACAACACCTTTGTTTTCTGTTTAAACGCACATGACAGCAAGGTGCGCTCAGCGAGAGGCTGATGCTGAGTTTTAAAGACAGAGGCCTGAGAAGTCAAGGCAGAGTGAACCACTGACCCGTAAAAAAGACAGCAGAGGCTGCATGGAGATCACTGAACCACAACACAATACACACCAAGCATCTATGTGACTTGCCACAATGAATCATTCCACCTCAGTTTCTGTCTGTTACAAGTTTTCACAAAGATGTCAAATACAATAAATTCCGACATCAAGGTCTTGTAATTTTTGTGTTCATGCACACACAAACCATCACACTCCTGTTCACTCAAAAGGCAAATGATAAAGCAAATAACCCAAGCAGCCTTTAGAGAGGATATGATGATTTCAAATAAACAGAATTTGATCTGTTTAAATGAAAACAAAATCACCAACAGAGGCCCCAAACACAAAAATCATATTTTCAAAACTGACTTTTGACTATTTTTTTAGATCAAAAACTACTACAGCATCACTAGCATTTATCAAAGACCAGATTTAAAGCAAAAGAAATTGGTTCTTAGTATATATTCAGTTGGGAGGAAATCACTGGTAAACTACACAGTGAACAAATCTTTTTATTGATTATATGTGTGTGTTAAGGCTTGCTGCCAGAAATAATGTTTGCATATTCTGTAACTGAAAGGCTATCATGTTGTTTACTTCTGTTTTCCTTGAAATTGCTTCTTTTTTTTTATCTCAACATGAGGGGAAGTTACAGTCACAATATTTAGTCTAAATAATCATAAATCCATCACACACACAAAAGCTTAAATGCAGGCGATGATTCTGGTGCCACTCTGTTTGTTTGAACAGAAAGTAATGAGGTTAATGACACTTGTGACTGTTGCCATAGCACCTGGGAGGCAGGGGGGGAGGGGGACACAGCACCATGGCAACAAGTGTAATGCTGGTTGTTAAGAGGTGTCGCCTCGCTGATTCGCTCTGGCCACTTGCCTTCCAGGTGGCACACACTGAGGGTTTACACACACACACACACATACACATACACATACACAGATGAACACCCACGCACAATATTATAGCACAGTGTCATAGTAGATGGAAAAGATGGGAAACACGCTCAGTAGGTGAGACAGATGCACTGCAGCAGCTGTGGTCACAAAGTAATTTTTCTAATACAAATTGAGCTCATTTTCTGAATCAACATCTTTTTTTGATGAAATCTCATCATGAAGCAAGCAGGCAGAAACTAATGCATCGACTTATTCTAATAATAAAAATAAATGTAATGGTCTGAGTCACTCAAAGCTGTACGCTCATCTTAGAAATACTTGATATTGGAGATACATTTATATTACTCCTTATGATATGTAGTTTTATAAGCTTTTTATTTTAGAATTGCATATTCACTGTCTGTGTCATTATTTGTAGGTAGGATCACCAAATGTCCTGGAATAATCAGGACATTTATTAACTATAAGCTGTCGTTCCAAATCCTAATAAAACATAAAGCTTGGTGTTATTCATAAATGGTTATGCTATCAGGAAGCGCAGGTTGGCCTTTTGAAATGTAAAAGTCTGTCAGAATTATTTTGTTGTTTTTTGTCATTTAACTGTGCCCAGTGGTGCTGCAGGCAAGAGGACTCATCTGACTTGTGTGTTGTGCAGACATGTGTGATAGGCAGTGTTATTAAATAACACACAAGTTCATACAACACAGTTAGTGTTGGTCTTTTTCTGCATGAAGGCAGTTTACTTCATGAGCAAAATAATGAATTTTAGCATTTAGTTTTGACTCTCGTGTGTTTTTTTCAGTGTTTGCAGGCACTAAATGTGATGTACTGATGGTTGCCCACTGTGACCAAGTGGCCGTGCCACCCCCACCTCCCTTTGTCAAAAATTTTCCAATTTTCATATGGTCACCTGATGCATACCAATGCAAATAAATTACAGAATCAAGCCACTCTGTAGTTGCAAAAAATAATCCCACAATTCCATTGTACAATTATTTCTATAAAAAGCAGCAGAGATGTGTTGGTGGCTACGCTGTGACAACATGACTGTCTGGAAGTCTGATGATCTGTCAGGCTGCGGCCCATGATTGAAGGGATTTGAGTGAAAATGGTAAAGAATACGGAGCAGTGATTATATCTCTGTTACCCTGACAACTGCTCCATATCTCACTGATAGGAGGGGGTTACAAAGGAAATTTTCCACAGAAACCGAGTGGGTTTGTGTGTATGTGTGTGTATCAATTACCTCTCCCACACCAGTCTGCACAATCTTCAAGCCAGTCTCAGACTCCAGGAAGTTCTTTTCAGACACTGTGAAAAATAAAAAAACACAACAGAGCTGTGAGAAAACTCTGAGAGTGACTATTCACTTCATGCTTGTGTGCATGCGTGTGTGGGTAGGGTTGATATGAGTGTGTGTGAGTGTGTGTGTTTTTGAGCCTCACCAGCTTTAGCAGCCACCTCTGCAGCCGTCATGTTGTGTTCATTCTGGCGGATACGGAACGTCAGTGCAGGACCCACCACACTGGCAGAACAAAGCCACAGGGACAACACTGACGGTGTTTAGAGCGAAACAGTAAGATTTGCAACTCTCTCTCTCACACACACATAGACACACATAGACACACATAGACACACACATAGTGGTGGTGTTACCTGATGTTGATGAAGCTGCTGGTTGTCAGGTGGATCTTATCAGCTAGCAGCTCCAACAGCTTCACTCCATCATACAAACTCAGAGGACTAAGAAGGAAAAATGTTATTACCATTTTTGTAAACACTATGCTTAATGAACTTCCTATATGCTGACCTTTACTAGAAGTTTAGTACTTCAGATTTGGGGTCACAGCTTTTATTTTCTACACTCACACACACAGAGTCAAATATGTCTTCCCTGAGAATAATTATTGGTTCCTCTGAAACATGTTTTAGCAGTTAATTTGTAAAAAACAGAAAAGCTGAGGGTCAAATTTGACTGAGCACTGACCTCTGATTGGTGACAATGTACCCATACTCCTCCTTGGCCCCTGTACCCTCAACCAATGGCAGCCTTTGCTCCTTCAGGTCGTGTCCGGCTTCAGGAGGAGCAGCCTGCGGAGGGAGGGAGGCAGAAGCGGAGAGGCTGGCGCTTTTGGCTGGAGGTGTGGCTGGGATTGAGACAGAAGAGGGTGCAGGAGGAGCATTGGGGGTGCCAGGAGCAGGGGCAGGCTTCTCAGGCTTACGATCCACACTGTCTGCTTCTACCAGCTGCATCTATTGGGAAATAAAATAAAACCTGTCAGTAAAAACTTGTATAATTGCTTGTAGAGAACAGTGCTGATGACAGATGCTGACATACCTCCTTGAGGGAGATGAGATCTTTAACAGCTGGGTCTGTTTTAAGAGAAACAAATTAGTTTTTAAATGGATATTTGAAAAATCCAAGTTAAGTATATTTTGTTTGCCCTGTCTACTCAAGTGTAAACTATCAAGATGTTCTATTTGGCTGTTTAGCATATTTATAGGTTTAAAAGGTGTTATTGTAAATTCTTCTTCCTGAACATCTTAAAACTAACACATCTTAGAAAGTTCACTTGATAGAATTAAATCATAAGGCAAAAGTCAATTTAAGAGGGTAGCAGACCGCAGATTTTAACCTTTAACTCTTCATATAAAGACACGTGCAAGCTTCACATTGCATATTAATAATTCCTCTTTTATGTGAAAGAGACGGGGGGCTCAGTCAATGTGAAAGACAAATGTTCCCCTTAAATCATACTGAAGAACAGCATGTGTCAGTAATGGAAACATCTGTCTTTTAAATTGACTGAGCCCACTGGCCCTTACATGTAAAAACATAAGGGACAGGGGGCTCAAGCTGTTTCAAAAGATAAATTTCCCCCTGACATTCTGCTGGAGAAAACCATGCATTAATACAAGGACTTGGTTTTTTGTGACATAATATGCTGAACAGAACACAGATAACCTGTTTTGTCTTGGGCCTGCAGCAGCTGCAGAATGAGGGCTAGCTTGTAGAGCTGCTCTTGACTGAGCTCTCTGGGGTCCACCCCATACCTCTGCAAGACCCCTGACATCCTCTGGAGCAAGCCATCTAACACAGAATAACAAAGTTATTGATATCTCTGCACTGCAGAAAATGAAGCAATTGAATGGATGTTCTAAAGATGAACACTTTCTAAGTGCCCCCATCTGTTGGTTTAACACATCATGTAACCGATGTTTAAACACTCACCATTTCCATTTCCAGACAAAGTACTGACGTCCTGAGGAACTTTTTTATTCTGATATTGCTGTCGTTGTCTGCCAGCAGTACTAAGTCTCTCCTCTAGGGTGTAGTCTTCCACATAGTCCACTGGTATCTTGAGTTCCAAGTCCTCATAATAAGGCAGACCTGCTCAAACAATAATAGGTTATAATGGCAAACAGAAGTATTCAGTTGTTATATATCTAACTCCTTAAGAAATAGCTTACAACAAGTATCTTAGACAGCACAGTTTTGATTTGAGTTATGTGTTTTTATGTTTAATACTACAACAGTTGAATGTTTCCATCTTGCACAAAAACTTTTTTCTTATTTTGGAAGTTTTAAGACCATGTTCACCTGCAGGAGCCATAGCACTGGCCCCTCTGTGGCGATATGAAGGCTGTGCAGATGCCAGGTAGATAGACAAGGCTTCCTGTAGCAGCTGGCTGTCACGCTCTCTCTCTCTCTGATTGGCCTGGGCTCTGGAAGAGGGGCGGACATAACCCCCTCCAGCTGCAATGAGTGATCTCTCTACTTCATCTGGGTATCTATGCTGGAATTAGAAGATATATAAAGCTGAATTATGAGCATGTGGATACATGTGCATGATGTATGAATATTTTTTCATATTCCTTATATTTGCTTGGACTTTCTCTTCTTGAGTGATGCTGTCGTTATCTATGGTACAGGTTTCTGATATATTTACCACTATTGTTATGCTGTAGAATATGTACTGTTGCTATGATTTGGGGTTCTGTCTGTTGAAAGCACACTCATGCCTGGGGCTAAGTTCTTAGTTGACATACAACTGCTTTTTGGGGATAATAAGATGTGCATGTGTGTGTACCTGGTGGTATGTGTATGGGTCCATGGAGGCTGCCTGCATGTGTAATGAGGACTGAGGAGGCTCAACAAGCATGTAGTCCACATAGTTGCCAGCAGTGGGTGTGGACCCTGACTTAGGACTGTGGTGGTAAGGCATGTGCTGTTTGGACCTGGCAACCCAGAGAGAAAGAGAAGAGAGAGATCAGGATATAGACAGAAGAGCTGAAAGCAGAGAAACATAGCTTTGGGTATCATTCCCGTTTTGTCCTCAAACATTTAGGTTCTCAATGTAAACCAAACTAAAATTTAGGGTTGGGAATAAAATGCCAAAGTCAAAACCGAATGTCGGCTTGGTTCCAGTTGAAAAACCAAATCTCCTATTCCTGTCCTATGAAATGAAAATAAAAATAGATGGAAATGAATGGTGACTATAGACAGTATATGAAAAAGTGAATGTAGCTACAGTGATGTAAGTCATTGGTTTGTGATGTTAAGTTTTACAAAAGCCTTTGAGTTTGGCTTAATGGGATTGGTTTTATTTTTGTTCTGGGAGCCAGAAGCAACCATATTTGGACAAAGGAAGAGCAATGAGTATTGTTACCAAAATAATTTGAATGACTGAGTTATGAAAAAAGGATAATCACACCTGTGCAGGTATCATGAACCAGGAAATGTTTAGTTCTGCTGTAAAATGGATATTCCAGTTTGAGGCTCTAGGGGAATAAACTTGCTTTTGGGGCCTGCCCCAAGTGGCCATACAGAGAACTACATTTTTGGCATTTGTTTATTGACTTTGTTTTCCAGCCCTGGAGGTTGCTGCTTGAAGGTGACTCAGTGAAATGAATGGATTAAATGGACTCTATGCTTTTCCTCATATGTTTATATAATTTATATAGTAAATGTGAATTTATTAGCAAACATTTTAGCATCTGGAGTGTACTCACTGGTATGAATGAGTGGAGGAGGAAGAGGAGTTCGGCTTCGAGGGTTGGGTTGTATGGGGTACTCTTTTCAGCTCCTTTGACAAAATATACTGTGTGATGTCATCTTGCCAGGAAAGACCTATACACACAAACACACACACAAACAGCCATTACACATTACCACAGAGGCTGAGAGTGAGAGTGCAATACAGAGGCATATATGAGGCAGAGAGATTCTCTGAAATCAATACTGTTTCTTGCAGAAGTTGCATTGATGTGCACTTCTGAATGGATTTTCTGTATTCATGAAGAATCCATTAGATAAACACAATAGTTACTAAGATATGATCAAAAGAACTTCAAATTTAATATAACTATTTAAGTACTTGTGGACTTAACAGTAAGAATAGATCAATATTTGAGCCATTTCAGTATCATCATATCTCAGGACAGCAATGTAGCTTCACCCACTGCATAAGTCTGGACTGAAATACCTTAAAAAACTCTGATAGGTTTGCATAAAAACTTGATGTGAAGATGCGACTCAAGCCAAGAAGTCCGACATGTGGGAGGAATAAAATGCTTCATTACACACAATCAAAATTTGATTCAAGCTTCCAAAGTCACTGTATTACAAATATTATATATTGTAAATATTTTGCTTTGTATGGAATGACACTGACACTGGCTAACACCTGACTAAAAAAAAATACAATTTAAGGCACAAAATTGCTAGGATGGAGGAGGATGCAAGGCAATATTAAATGTACTTAACACAAAACACAGCTGAAAAGACTCATACAAGTATATTTTCTACTCTTTGACTTTTTTAAGTTAATGTTAGCTATTTAAAGTCGAGAGGCTTATTCACTTTTTAGAGTTTTAGCTGATTTGTTTTCTCTCACCCTGCAGCATGAGCTGTTTGAGGACTTCCTGCATCCTCTTCAGAACAGGGACTGACACCTGGTACTGGACCTGGTCCTGCTTGGAGCTACGACACTGACCAAATAGCCCATCTGGAATGAACATAAACACACACACAGAGTTCACAGACAATAGTTTTGCCATGCTTCAGAGGGAAAAGGTGTAATTTAAAAAATCAACAATGACTGAATTCTTTTTTTCTGCTCCACAGTTTTTGTATTCATTTATGCTGGTTCACTGTCACACTGTCATAGTTTAGTGTGAACCTTGAAAAGACCTCGGCCATCTGTAATGTTATTAGTAGCCTCTGTACTTCCCTGCAATTTGCAATGACAAATCAAAGTCTGCATTTTTTTGGCTAAATCTGCATTAATTTCACCACAAATATTTCAATTAAACCGGCCCTGAGTTTTGGTGCACAACTTTTTTGCAAATCCTTAATTTTTAGGGTAATCCACACCACACTAACCAACAGCGGTGAGTCATGGTTTTGAAGTGCAGCCCACACATTTATATCGCTTGTCAAATCCTTTTGATGGAGCTCTGCCTTCGTCACCGTGAGTGCCTCAAAAAAATTTCCTGTGAAACAATTAAAACCTGCAGGTAGCTTCATGGCAACAGATAAATAATAATAGAATTTGCTCGTGATTTCTCTCTGTGAGTTGTTCTCACATTGAGATCAAAGATCTACAATTTGTTTTGATCATCTTCAGTATATGAAAAAATGTATGTGCCCAGTCTGTAAATTATGTCAAGCCCACGCAGACCCACTGTAACTTTATAACATAGCCACTGTATCACTGCAATCCTCAACACCGAAGGTATTTCTATCAAAAACGACTGTCAGACTGCAGTGTGATGGGAAAGGGGTAAGGCAGAGCAGACTATGTATTATCTGGCGCACCGATGAGTCACCAGAGGCGTTCACTCTACCAGCTAAATCTCACACAACCCAAACTGCCACTGTGAAATGCTGTATTGTTAACAGATTACTGAGGGTTCATGTAATTATTTAGCTCAAAATGCTGTAGGGAACATTATAGTTCAGTTGTTTTTATCACTTGATGTATCGGAGAGTGAAAAACTGATATGTTTTACAGAGTTAACTGCTCTCAAGTGGGTACAGAATTAGGCAATTGCATTATAACTAAGTTGGTCCTTATTCTGACAAAAAAAAGCAGAATTTTGAATGAAGTTACAGAGATTCAGATACAAACATGTTGCATCTCTCTCCTGCTGAACACACAGAAAACAGAAACAGATTTTTAGACATATTACCCAATAATTAAATTATTGATGTTGATGATGTGATTTGACACAGGAGATTGTACAGTTGCAGTGAATCTGACTGTGGAGATAATAAAGATGACTAATTCAGTAGCTCTTGTTAGTGAACTGGCAAAAAAACAGAAAGAGAGAGGGGTGTGAGGAGGAGGAGGAGGAGGAGGAGGAGGAGGAGGAGGAGGAGGAGGAGGAGGAGGGGGAGGAATGGAATAAGAGAACAAATTGCACGGCTTGATTGGATTGGGACTATTTCTAGAGCTGAGGTTATTTTTGTAAATATGATTTTTGTGCAGCAGCATTAAGCTTTAAACAATGGAAGCTTTTACATGGAAAAAAAATGTAATGTTCACCTCAATTTATTTGATCTAGAATCCTAAAGTTTTCATGGCCAAATTTAGAGATGGTACTGAGCTTGTCGCATAAATGATTTTAATATTCAGGCTGAAAAAGTCACCCAGTGGTTTAAAGATGTAAACAAACACAAAATAACCCCCCCAATGGTCTCAAAGGCCTGCCTGTTTACTTGTGTGGAAACCCCATGCTAAATTTTCCACCCACCAAACCTTCCCTGGTGGGCTGTTCAGGTGCCTGCTGTACATCGACCTGATATCGAGCAAGTTAGCACTCAGGGACTGACCGGTTGACAAGGTCAGGGTGTTTCACCTGCAACACAGCACTCAGGTAACAACGTATGACCTTGCTCCGTTTAACAAACTCTACATGCTTACAGGGGACATGCCTGCAACAACATAAACATAATCAGCAACATAAACACAAAGTCCTCCTCCTGCACAAACTCAAGGTCAAAAACAGAGCCTGACCGACCCTGCACATAAACACAAACAGGCTAGCTTGAAAAAAACACAGATGCAAATAAACAAGTGCTGTGAGCACGTAGAGGATGCTGTGCACACGGGACTCCATCGATCTTTCCTATCTCTAGTGGCAGAGAGCAAGCTGACAGTGAGAGAGGAACTTTAACTACAAGAAACCCTGAAGTCTGGAAATTTGCTGCAGAGACAGAAGGCTGTGCTGTGCAGTGAGCATACATCATTAGACATTTTAGAGAAACTATCCCTCAAAGGCTGTTTGTGGGTGAACCACTGCTGGGAACCTTACAGGAAGCTCCAAAATAAGCTGCCATATCTGTATCTTCAGTTGTAGAAGTGGAAAACACATATTATTTTGTCGGTTCTCATCATTTTGATTGATTCAATTCAAAAATCTACAGCAGATTACAAGGTGGTCTGATTTTTTTAAGATGAGGTAGAAGATGTATTCCTTCTTTTTTTTACACAGAGGCTTGTTGCCTCTCAGACCAGATCAGTCTCTACATTACTCAACACAGAAAGATGAAACTGATATTGATTCTCCTGTTAAACTCCTGCAACATCAGCAAACACCGGCCTGTTTCTAAGAAGTTTAAGTGATGAAGCAGCAGGATTAATGCCTGTAATATAATATAATAACTGCTGAATTAGCACCTGGTTTATGGCTGCTGTGACTGCCGTATATTTTTTAATGAAGCATGTTTATATTATCTGTGAGTGTTTTCATTAAATTAATTCAGCAAATATATTACATGTACTAAAACATCTCATAACTGCTTTAAAGCCAAGGATGTAGAACATGTCATTTAATAGGTGACTGCACTGATTTCAGAGTTAACAGTGATATACTGACACAAGGTTCAAGGGATCCACACTGAGTACATGCAGATAGAAATGATTTGAATAAGACTGTGTTGCCTTAGTTCAGTGCTTCTCAACAAAATTAAATTCTTATGTAAACTATAAACATTTTTCAACCAACTAATTAAGCCATTTGATACTGAAAAATAAACTTAAATAAAGTTAATAAATAATAATAAATAAAATCGATCAGCACCATTACCTCAGGAGCACAACATATAAAACACTTTAACCAACAAAACAAAAATGAATAAAACAAATTGTGCTGATTTTTTTTAAATCAAAATGATGAAGTCAGGATTAATGGCTACAATGAGCACGTTTTGCACTGCTCAACTTTTCGAAGCGGGGTTTGAAGCGTGATACTGCAACTCTCAGCTCCAGCTCAATGTTTAGCTGGGATCTGTACTTTGTCTTCAGTGCAGCGACAGCAGAGAATGTCATGCTAAACAGTGATCACCCAAGACACAGCAGCGTGAAAGCGCCACTGCCTCCTACTGTAGCAGATGTGCAATTACACTTTATTCTGGCACGGCAATGAACAAGCAAACGGTAGTTTCGCCGTGCATGTTCCCCGGGGTCACACGCGCCCCCCCCCTGGCATTTCATCACGGCCCCATGAGAAGCACTGCCTTAGTTGATGGCGGGAGTCTGAACCTTTTCTGTTTATTTTACAGTTGTTTATAGTTGTGTCATGCAGCTAAACACATCTGTGACCTCTAAATCTAGACTTGACATAGTTATTTTTCATGAGTGAGCCATCAGGATATCTGCATGTGTCTATGGAAACATTGGTGATTTTTCTCCCACATGATAAGAAATCAGGTCAGTCAGGGTTCGTTTGTATCTAACAAACACCCTGAATTTCAAGATTATGGTGTATTTTGCACCGTAGGCTCTGATAAGACAGAGACAAGCAGTCACACTAAAAGCCTTTTAATAGGAGTTACATCATGTTGCTCTTCACTGTTCTTTCTCTCAGAATCAAAGATGTGCATAAATACTACAGCCCTGTGTGTTCTCCTGAGCTGCAGGCACGCCGATCCACTTTGTATTCTGTCCAATGGCTGCGCGTGTGCGTAAGTGCAATTTCCACAGAGAAGTGCGTAAGTGCGTGTCAGTGACTCATCGCTGTATTAGCACAACAACTGTGGGGGTGTCGACCTCACTGTGATGTCAGTGTTGCCATGGAGACAGTGGGGCGGGGAAGGGGCTTAGATAAAGACGAGGAAAGGGAGAGGGGCAGGTGATGGAGAGAGATAGACGCATTGGGTTGGGAGAGAGAGGAAAAATCCTTGACTCGTGTTTGTGTGTTTTCATTCACAGTCTTTGTGTCGGCATGCCCCCCAGTGACGTATGTGTGTGTGTGCGTCAGTGTGTGTGTGTGCTGCAGGGTTAAAAATGCATTGTGCTTTAGAGGTGCAGAGAGACTTTAGAAAGTAGTTTGTCTTCAAACTTTAATGTTCAGGTTCAGGAGAGAGGTTAGGTTTGACGTGGATGTGCATGTGTTTCTGTGCCTGTGTGTACGTGTGTGTGCGTGTGTGTGTGTGTGTGTGTGAAAGTCTGTGTTGTACTCACCGTCTGAACAGAACTGATCCCTCGTGCACAGTTTTCTCTCAAACAGGCAGCCTGAGGTAGAAAAGACAAAGAGAGAGCTAACAGGTACTCTGAGTCAAACTGTTCATAGCAATTTCCATGGCAGCGAGTGCTTTAAGTCACATTTAGAGGACTGGAATGAGACCACAGCAAAGTGAGCTTAGCCCTGACTTACTCATTATAATCAGCCTCAAATGTACCACACAGTGGTAACTTAAAAACACACACACCCACAGCCTCCATCCTGCCTTTCATATTTAATTGCTACCATTGTCAAAGCCACCCTACACTGCACTTATCATTAGTAAAGACTTTTATTTAATTGCACAGGACATTTTAAAAGCCCCCTCAACCCAAGTGGTGTCATTCATTAGCATAAAACCTGAAACCCATTAAAACCATGATATACAAAAGCATATTGTAAGTAACATTAAATAAGTCTACGAATTAGCATGATTGAGGATCAAATATTAATCTAAATTTTGAGGATGTGAAACGGTGACTCATAAGAGGGAAAATATTAATTTTGGGCTCTGCTGTTATGCTGACTCTTAAGCTGGCTTGTCATTGAACAGAGGACACAAATACAGTGTTGTAATTAGTATTTTGGGCACTCCTTTGTTTTTCATTTTTAGCTGTTCCCCTGCTACTTATTTAGGGTGGTGAGTAAGACCTCAGAGGGGACGGCTGCGTGGGAAGCAGCAGGTGGCTGCTGACAGATAGGAAAGTAGCACAGCAGAATCTACATGGATTAATCTGTCCGTCTTTCTGTCCATTTTTGCTCTCACGTCACAGCTTCGAGTCTTTTTTTGGACCTACTTTCCAGTGGGAAAATCATTTTATGTCTCTGTTTACACGTACAAGATAAAAAAAAACACAGTGTGTGCATGGGATTGTTCTCGCAGGGAAAAAGACAGAATGCATCTCAAACTTAATGCATCTACTAGGCTGAGTAGATGAATGTGTAAATTGAATTAAACAAAACCTGGAACTCCTCTACCCGCTAATGAAGTAACAGCAACTTCAGTGACTCACCTCGACTTTCTTTGAAGAGAAACATGCACGCTGCACCCACATAGTGCGCACAGTGTCTTGTTTTTCTTTGATGACTTCTCAGAGTTTTCACTTTGAAACCTGAGACTACACTTTAATGACTAACGGGGGGGGGGGCAAGTAATCCATTTTCTGGAATTCTTAAAAAACATGCCCATTATACCGGAGATCTGGGCTCTTCAGTCTGCGGTGTGTTAAATGGGCCTTTATGTGAAGCTGGAACAAGCTCCAGCAAATACACAGATATGAAAATTACTGCATTGGGAACCAGCCAGAAGTTATGTGAGTGCTTGTAGCACACAGCAGCTTGCAGAGGGACCGACGTACACATTATGGAAATGTTGCCAAGACGTTGTGTGTAAATGCCAGAGCCAGTTATCAAACACTGACTGGTTGTTCTGTGAAGGACATCTGGTAGAGTTGAGCCAACAAGCAACACAGAGCTCAAACAAGGAAAACCGTTTGGAAAAACATTTTATTTTCGGTTTAAGCCCTTTTTCTTTTTGTAGATCTCATTTTTAACATTAACTAGGAACTAGCAAGGAAGTTAATTTTACAAGCATGTGTGTTTTTTTTAGATAAGCAGATCGACAAGAGCAGCATTCAAATGATTTCATGGTTCTTTAAACTCACCAACAGCAAGTAAAAAAAAAGCAGCCTGGTAGTTTGAATTAGGGTGAAACTAAAATATCAGTATGGGAAACACATCATATCAGTGCCTCCTGTGATAAGTAATCAATTGTCAGCGCCAGAGACTGATATTATTAGTAAAATGCAGGAACTCTAAACAATTCCTCTGCCAATTTGACCTACAAGAATCCCCTCTTCATAACATTTATCCTAATTATTCAGCTTACTGGTAGTTCAGTCTTTTGCCAGTTTATGTCTATTTTGCACCGGAGTGATGGCACACATGGCCACGGACAAGTGGCAGTTAGTGTATGTGTGTGTTTGTGTGTATGTGAGTTGAAGAGTCATTAATCTAAGACTCTACGCATGCCTCTGTGAATTGTTTCATCTCAGTTGTCAAATTCTGTAAACTAACACCACAATGTAGTGAATAAATAGCCTTAAATATTCCTTTGTTTTGTCTCTTTAAGGGTAATTTTCCCTCCTTACACAGACATCATGATGCATAGTAGATGACTTGAAATGCATCAGCTTTCACAGAAATGCTGTGCTGTGATACCATCAGTATTGAGTGTTCGTCACAAAAGCAGGTTGTTTGTCCGTAGGGAAACATTCCTGCTCTTTGCTGCAGAAAAAAAGCTTTAGCATGGTGAAGTGATGCATGTGTGGCAGACCAGAGATGGAAACAAAGAGGTGTGAATGGATGAATGAACAAAGGGAAGCAGCAGTAGTTACTGGTTTCTCTCCAAGGTGCTGAAATCTCAGGCTCTTCTCTTGCACATCGGCTTCCCACTGACCGGACCATTGTTCATTGTTAGATTGTTTTTTTACTGGTACTGTTATATCTAATACATTTTCTTGATATTTTTTCATTTTTACTGGCCAACTGAAAAAAAATAGCATTTTACCAGGACTTTATGTGGAATGTTGCTTGTTTTTTTATATATATATGTATACATTTTTGAACATGAAACTATATTATGCTTATTCAGTGGGCAAAAATTTATTTTTAACAATATGACAATACAGCAGACATGTAAAATGTCTCTAATAAACCATAAACCATTGTTTCTAAGCTGTATAATGTATCACATTTAGGTGATTCTACCTACATGATAAAACTGAAGCAATAAGCATGTTCAAGATGCCTTAAATAGTCCAAATGAATTGAAATATGAACGATGAAGGGGATGTGATGAGGATGGACACATTTCTCAGAGAACAAGATGGTGCTCCCTTGTTTATGTCAGAGAAGAATCAGAGGGGGAGAATAACATTTGCCCTCTCTCATTCTCAGTCTGAATTACTCATTGAAATCAATCAATAGCTCACAAATCTCCATCCACATATCAGAAAAATAAAACAAAACAAAAAAACTTAAAAAGAAAAAAATACAAAGGAAAAAAGCAGTAAAATCTATCCTGGACTTGAAGTCTAAATAGGGGATTTAACAACACACTTGTTGCACTCTTGCATCAATTACTACTTACACCAGTTCAATATCTCAGTCTACAGAAAGAAAACTAATTAAATCACCTTTGAGCAGCAATCAATGTGAAATAGTTCAGCTGAACCTCTTGCAAAAATTGTCAATAATATCAACATAACAGCAACTACAGCTCAAGGTGACAAGAAAACTGTTCTGGCTTGAATTTCACATTCCTAAAATGTAGAAAAATATGTAACTGAACTTGTTTTCTTTATTGATTTATCCAGTAAAAGGTATGCAAGAGTAAATGTCTGGTTAAATGCTGCTTTTTCAGTTCACTGGAGTCCGTTTTTAAACGGAATTTAGGGGCACAACTATTTAGTCTTTTATATTTGTAAAAAATAAATAATAACACATGATCCCAATTAAAGCATATGAAGGGTTAGTAGCTTATTGGGGGTCATAATTTCCTTAAATGCTCTACATGATAAGGAAATAAAACAGCCACTAAACTCAGTTTTTATGTGCCCAGTCAGCCTTTGCATCCTCCATCTCTCCGTCTCATCAGCCTCTACATTAACCCACAAACAGTCCGTTTCTGTGAGGCATGTAAGTCGCAGTTCAGTTCATTTTGGGGGAATGGTACATGAGCACAGTCCTCCAAACTGCTGAATAAATACAGATAAGCCTGAATATAATCTCTGCTAGACTGTTACATGGACCGCGATAGCGATGCCACAGGGGGACAAAGTATCCTACAGTCGGATGAGATCACCATAAAGTCATTATCTACTTAGACACAGCATGTACCTGTGGGAGTATTACAGGAATATGACCGTGATTTTCTGATAAGGACCGTGCCATCACCATGATCATCATCATCAGCATCACCATCACCATCATCTTACCGTATCTGTCTGAGATCCCCGGTTGACACAGCACGGTTAAAAGGAGCAGAGCTCGCCATGGCTTCAAGTGTTGCATGATCCTCTGATGCCCCACAGAAGCGGAGGAGATGCAGAGAGAAAGATGCGGAGTCCCTTTTTTTTTTTGCTTTGCTCCCTCTTTTTTTTAAATCCCCATAGTGTTCAAACGAGCCGCAGCCACTGTCGACAGCTCACACTGCACCCAGAGTGACCATGTGACGGAAAAATATAAATAAATTGGCCGAAAAAGCCAATTCCTCGCGGTGTAAAGGCGTGGCCTGGAGATGATGATGAGGAGGAGGAGGAGGAGGAGGGGGGACATGCAACGTAGTATCGACTCGCGAGGGCACAAATGCGGAAATAGCGTACAATGTGAAGAAACGGGGAGATCTCTGACAGGGGATCGACCTGCGGCGACGTCATCACGGCACTAAAGCAGATGAACGAAGGTGTTGAGTAGTTTTTTTTTTTTCTCCCACAAACGTCATGCATTCATTATTTATATACGTGCACGTATGCACACAAAACGTGACAATGCACCGTTTCTATCCCATCAAACAGCCTGCAAGAAGGCACCGGTTTATAAAATGTATTCGAAATTTTTTCTTTACTTTTTAATAAACACACAGGTCTCAAGCTCATATTTGATTTCACGTTTGACAATTGTAAGTAAAATTCCATACCTATAGACCCTGTACATGCAGAACAGTCTCCTAAGGTCACTTCAGTCCATGACATCACATTTAATCTGCAAGACATCATAAGTGTGTATCCAGATTTTCCCAACATTCCCGTTACCCTGACTGATGCACTGACAATAATACTGAATACTCATTTCTCTAAGTTTGGACACTTTGGGAATAAACACACTGAAGATGCAATGCTGTGTCATGTGTCGTGATCCATCCTGATTGGAAGCGCAGGGAGACATAAAGCCGTGTTACTGCTGGGCTTGTCTCACTGTCCTCTTGCTCCCCCTTGTGTCCATGAAAACCAGTTGGTTGAAAATGCTGCTAGCAGCTACTGTTTCAAATGGTTAACTGTCTTTGAAACAGGACTCATAACGGATCTTGCATCCTCTTAAATGTTGTCAAAGCTAAGCGAGGACCTTGCATACCATCTCCTTCCCTTGGACTATGATACCATGAACTATAGTTCACTCTTTATCCATTCATAATTCTCACTGCAGTGCAGTGAACACAGGTACTTTGGCCAACATGTTGACTTCAAAATCATGTTTAAAATTTCTATAAATTGGCGTTAGATGGCATTACCTGAAGTCCTGTTCACACAGTCATTTTCATACGTCTTTGACGGTTGTATTATCCTCACACATCCCACACTGCATCACCCTCTGAACTGACCAGTGATGATCAGATCTCAGTTTCCCATAATAATAACAATAACATAATAACACAACAACAACAACAACAACAACAAAAACAATAATAATAATAATAATAATAATAATAATTAAAAAAATAATGATTATATCCAATAAATTTTGTCATTTTTAAAATTTTTTATTTCAACAAATTACAAATCTGCTTTAAGAGGTTTACACGCTGTACAGCATATGACTTCCCTTTTACTCAGATCATTGATTTAATGAGAAAAATTCCCCCAAAAAAACAACTTTAACAAGGAAAAAAAATAGATGATTAATTAAGAGCAACTGAGGAAGATTTCCTTTACAGAACAGACAGACATGCAGAGGGTTTAGTTTTCAGTCTGCATTCACTCTGTACATACAGTCCTGCTGTCATTAGCAGCACTGCATGATGAAACAAGTGACCAAGTCTACGGCCCTACTCCTGATCCTGAACCTACAGAATAAAAGGACTAAAACTACAGGTAATTAAAGTATAAATAAATCAACTTCTCTAAACATTGGAAGAAAAATCTGATATAAGCTCTGGGTGTTAAATTAAGCAAACTACCAGACAAACAAACTGACCAATAGAAGACCAGATTCTTGGATTTGGCCCTGATATTCACACAGTGGTCCAATCGTTTGTGTATCAGAGTCAGCATCCAAAAGATGTGTCAAAATGTCATGGGATTAGCATCACTCGAGCTTTTAAGAGTCTCTTGTACTGAATATTAAGTTGTACATTGTTCATTCATGAAACAGTGCTCTTTTTTACTGACAGAAGTCTGAGACAACTGGACGGAGTTAAAACAGGAAGTAACCCTGATATCAAGCATGACTCATGAATCACATGGTTTGATTTGATGTCTCCTGCTCTCTATTTAAAGCACATTGTGTTGTCACCAACTTTTGATATCATATCTCTCTGTAGACAGACCTCAAATTTCTCTGGAACGAGTATCCATGTAAAAGATGTCCCTAAAGTTGCTCTGGTTTTTCATGTTACACAGTCACATGCAATCACCAAAGTGCAAACACAAATCCTGCACACAAACTCACACACCGACCATGTCTCATTCCGTCCTTGTGTCTCTCTTGTGTGGCAGCTCAACTGCCTGACATGTGTGGCATGTGTGTACGCGTGTTTGGTTGGTTGCTGGGCAACTTGCATTTAGTGTTTATGACAGACGAAACAAGATGCACGCTATTTATGTCATATTAAAACATGAAGGGGTTTCACTCTGCTTTCTCTCACTTTTGCTATTATACTGCTGCCATTATCACAGTCTGCAGATCTGCATCATTTCATGTACAGTATTACTTTATTTGTGTTGACATAGATTCATAAAGAGGCTTTTTATTGTAGTTTCTTATATCTGGTGGGTTAAAAAAGGATCCTTAAACAATTTTCCATAATCCCATTTTGCAATTTTGCCATCTGCACAATGTGGCTTCTGACTGCCCCAGCATTCCACAAGCCAGACACCCCTCACTCTTGCCAAACACCCTCCAAACGCAGTGAATGAGTAGAGTAAAGATCACAAAATGTATTAAATTAAAGTCACAATTTGTATCAGTAAATATCAGTTTAGAAGAAGAAAATAACTAAAAATTTGTAGGGATGGTTTAAAAATCCAGTCACAAGAAATAGCATATCTATTTTGAGAAGGAGTTGGAGGACTGGAGCTTTAAAAGACAATCAAATGTTATAAGTTTTCCAACTCACTTATTCTGTCACGTTTTTAAGAAGCAAGAAGAGGTTTATAATTTCTAACATGATTTTGGTTGAGTAGCTTTTTCTAATGCAAAAATTTAAAGTCGCTGTCGATATTTTTATACTACAACATTGCATCCTACTTCCCAAAATAAGCTTGGCCGCCATGTAATGTTGATATTCTCAGACTCAGTGCGTGTGTGTGTCTGTGTGATAACTCTCTTCCCAGCCGTGCTGTGATCCGGATGCTAATTTAAGAGCATTTTTCTGGGCTACAGGTCAGGTATTGCTTATGTGTTTGGGGTTGTCAGGCAACTCATAGGTAGCTCACTGCCTGACCTGTGCCGCTGATGATGATGGGGGTTTCACATGGGAAACTCCAGGATGTCTGCTCTAGTCACATCAGCAGATAACACAGTCAAGTCACATCATGTTCATATGAGGACATTTCAAAACATCAGTGACAGTAAAAAAAGCCCCCTCATAACTCCTGGTACAGGAGTGCAGTGGAATGAAAAACTATGTGACGCAACAATTTTAACATCTAACTTTAAAACTTATATCTGAAACTTTTAGGACAGTATAAGAAAATGATGTGTGTGAAAAATATTATGATTATGATTATGATTATGATTATGATTATGATTATTATTTATTTGCAAAAGAGGTCTCTAAAAGTGCTTCTGTATGAAATTCTTCAGCATTTGTCTCTCCTTGTCAAATAATGAAAGCTTGTTGATAAAATTTTCAATATATTAGGATTAGGAAATAAAACAGTTCATGTTGACAGAGTAAGAACCTGGGAGTCGTTTGAAAATTCAAAAAAATTCGAGCTAGATGCCAAACCTGATTCTTACAGTAACTGCAAAAGATTTGAACAAATCTTTTTTATTTTAATTGGTAATAAAAGTCTGACTTGCCAGTGAAACTCTGAGAGTGAGTTCAATAACTGCCTCTCATGTCTCTGCTTTCAGAGACAGATCTTGTTCTAAAATTCCTTCAGTCTCACTTGGCATTTGTGCTTAGACACTAACTTGAGTCAAATTTTATTTTCATGTGATATTTGATGTCAGAGTTTGATTGTCAGCAGTTATATTTATTGGGATTGTCAGTAAAGGCAGAATCATTGTCATTATATTTATTGATGGTGCCAGACTCTGTCTTCAATCCTGTGATCCTTTGGGAAAGAGGCTGGATAACAGAGTTCGGACGGGAAAGCTGAAAATAGAGCTGACACTACTGGCAGCTGACTCACACACAGCTCTGACAAACGCCAACAAACCCACGACCACACAAAAAACTCACCGCCCCCGGCATAAATTGTTCAAGTCTGCCTTAAAATCTGATTTAAATTACATTTATTCAGTCTTTATTAATTTAATAGATAAAAAGTTTAGAAAAAAGTCTAAAAAAGGGCTAAACTTACATCTACTTCTTCTCTCTCATTAAGAAATTCTGAATGTATTAATCACAGGCCTTTTGCCCAGCACACCAAGGCTGCTTATGCTAAGCTGACAAGTGAAAGAGCAGTAGGCCTATGAGTTAAAGTGGCTAATGTTAGCATTAAATGAAACATGGAGAGATTTAGCCAATATGTTGGAACTGAATGTTTGCTTTCTGACAGAAGAATAATTTTTGTCCCTCAGCTTGATGATTATACAAACAAATACAAACTGCTTACCCATGTTCAATTTTACAAAATAATGCATTTAATCTACACAGATTTGTAAATCCACTCATGTGTGTGTGTGTAAGTGTGGTGTATGCGAGTGACCTTCTTGGCAGCAGCTCTATCAGTCAGACCACACTGCCTCTGATGTAACCAAGGGTAAATAGCCTACATAGCTCTGCTGTAACCCCATAGCTACAGACAGGGTACTAACTCAAACATTATATAAGATCAATGCTATTGTGCAGCATCAGAACCACCGTTGTCAGTTTATGGGACGGAAGGGATCAAATTCACACTGTTTAAGGTTTTAAAAAGTGGCAGTCATCATTTACACGTGCCATACGTCCATTAAAACAAGGCTTTTTATCTTAGGATCCTTTTTCTGTGGCACCATTGAACTATCACACACTGATTCACAGGAAGTATGCATGGCTGTTCCAATCATGTGAAGCTATTTAAAAAATAAAGACTCTGGATACCTTTCAGCACACTGATAGTGTTTATAAAACAAGTCTATCTTCTCTCTATAATAACTACAGAGACTGACGGACTAACTGACTCACTCACTCGATCATGCCGCCGTCCAAGAACAAGCACACATACACACACACACACACACAGGAGGCAGTTTGCAGCAGTTGAAACCAGACCCTTGGACAGCTGAGTCGAGGGCTGGCAACAGGCGCGACATGTGGGGAGGAATGAGAGGAGAAGAGGGGCTGCAGAAACACTGAAGGGCTGAAGAGGGGGAGGAGATAGAGTGGAAGGGCCTGAAAGAGTATCATGTACTCAAAGCAATATTACAAAAGTACTTTTCCTGAATGATGGGAGGGAGACAATTATACAAAACATGCTCATTTAAATTTAATTTGCTAAGTCAACACACATAAGTTTACTTAGCCTTATGATACAGATTTCAGATGCAAAATAAAAGCAGAAGAAGTCATCCAGAGATTCTGCTCTCAATAAAAAGCTTCCAATAAGACTGAATCTGCACTTTGATTAGAGCCTCATACATGCATGATTCCGATTTTATCAATTATCTCAGTTTTAAGTACCCTTATAGTCTTTCCAGAAGCAGCATTAATACCTGTTTACAGTTTTAAGATGATTATATGAAAGTACCACAGCGTAGGAATGGAAGAGACTTCTCTTATGGTCAGTCCTCCCTCAATCTCATCTGATTTAGGAGACTTAACGAGGCCTGGTTGGTAGTTGGGTTGGTGAACATGGTGAAACCAATATTTCAGTGGTTTCTTTGTTGAGTTTTCCCAAATTTAACCCATGATACACTTTTCCAAAAATTTGGGTCCAGTGTGAACTTCCTTTAGTCAGACCCGGGATTTAAAATGGAGACAAAGTGATCAAGTAAAGAGAAATGTGGTTGAGGAGGGGTGGAGGAGTAGGTGGTAGTGGAGCTTCAGACAAGGGGAATGGGCACACAGGAAGAACAGAGAGGAGGGGTCGAGGTAGGAGTGAGTGGGTGGGTGTGGTGAAGATACAAATAGCTGCGCTCACTGTCTGGTATTTCTTCACTTGGTCTCTCTCCCAGTTGCCCAGTGGGACAGTTGGGTCTCAGCACCTCGAGCCGCTTCGTTCAAACCACAAGACAACCAAACAGTCAACCAGCCATGAGCAAGTCCTACTCCGCCTCAGCTCAGTCCGCCTCCTCCTACCGCCGCACCTTCGGCTCCGGCATCGGGTCATCCCCAATGTCTTCCCTCTTCTCCTCTGGAGGAGGTGGCAGGAGCTCCAGTTCAAGCCACATGTCTTCTCGAGTCTACGAGGTCAAGAGCGCCAACCTTCCCTCCTATTCCAGCTTCCGGGTTTCATCTGGGGCTGGGGGAGCAGGGTTTGGTTCCTCCACCGCCATGCGCACCTACTCCGGAGAGAAGCTCGACTTCAACCTGGCCGACGCCATGAACCAGGACTTCCTCAACACAAGGACCAATGAGAAGGCTGAGCTCCAGCACCTGAATGACCGCTTCGCCAGCTACATCGAGAAGGTCCGTTTCCTCGAGCAGCAGAACGCAGCTCTGACGGTGGAGATTGAGAAGCTGAGGGGCCGCGAGGGGCCCGGACGTGTGGCTGAGATGTATGAGGAGGAGATGAGGGAGCTGAGGAGGCAAATCGAGGCCCACTCCAACCAGCGCGCCCGTGTGGAGGTGGAGAGAGACAACCTGGCTGATGACCTGCAGAAACTCAAGCTCAGGTAGGTGAGAGGGAGATGAAGGAGTGAGTGGACTGATCTGTACCCATGGATACAAGAAAAATGATGAAATGAAGAACATGAGCTGCTAATGTGACTTATTGTTTTACAATCAGTTACCTAAACACAGAAGAAACCATTGATACTTTTACAGAAAGATAAGCACAAAATGAGGCAGACAGATATTTGGATAAAATAAAAATCTACATCTACATCTTTTTGCCTTGTGGCAAGTTAAAGTAAAGCAAACTTCTAATTCAGACATGGCTTCAATATGTCCATGAGAGGCCAAAGAAAGACTTTTTTAACTCATGAAACGAGAGAAAGGTCCTTAAACAAGACTCACACTGAGCTAAAAAAATGTATCAAAGTATCAAATGGCTGTTCAGATTTTGTGGTAACCTCTAGAGAGGTCTCAACCCCCCAGACTGGTGACTGCACGTCTACATTAGAAAAACAGGGCGACATATTGCTCTGTGTTACAGAAGAAGACAAAATGGTAAGAAATGGAAAGCAGAGAAGAGGGACATGAACAGGATTAAAGCAGTAGAAGAAGAAGCCCAGCATGTGGTGTGTGCTGTTTTCCACAGGCTGTCTTTTCTCTTCTGGAGAAAAGAAAAAGAACAAAGCAACAAAGTAGAGATTTGAGAATAGCTACACTTCAATGAGTGTTATGGTCCACCAGCTTTTTACAAAGGTGTTTTATAATTTATTCACAAGAGACATAAATGAAAAAAATGGAGAGAGAGCAAGAGAGAGAGTGAGAGAGAGACAGAGAGAGAGAGAAAGACTTGTGAGCTCAAAGGAATATAGTTGAGGCAGACAAAGTACTAACAATGCAGCAGCAGAAAGAAAAGTGGACGATGGAAATGAACAGATGAACACACACACACAAATAGTTATGTTTAAACATATATACTGATACATAGCAAGAGGGGAAAGAAACAATTAAAAAATCTAAAAGATAGTGTAAAGAGAGAGGGAGTGAGAGAGAGGGAGAGAGAGAGTGAGAGAGAGGGAGTGAGAGAGTGAGAGAGGGGGAGTGAGAGAGAGAGAGTGAGAAAGAGGGAGTGAGAGAGAGAAATAGAGCTGTGATGTGACTGAGTAGTCTATTTGTAGCTACTAGGTCAGTTCTTTGAATTTAGATTTTCTGTCATAGCAACAGCAAGCAACATCACTTAAATGTAAGTGTGTGTAAGGAACGCACTCACACACATATTCATTCACACACACACACACACACTCACACTCTTCACTTTATTTCCATCAGCTCTTTTCAAATTGTTGCCTGCAGCATTGAGTGAAGCTCGCCAAAGCACCTGCTGCTCCGACTGAGATCAAAATACACACAGAAAAAACAAGTTCCTGCCAACAGTTACAATGCATGCATGTAGACACATACAGATGCCCGTGCAAACACACACACACAAAACACACACACATACAAACTTAAATAATATTTGCAAAACTTTACACAGGGAAAGAAATTTCTTGCTGTAACTGCAAAAACCAGAAAGTGACAAATTGAATGTATTTGCTGCATGAATCCAGCAGCAGCAGTGGATATTAGGTAGTGCAAGGACACAATAAAAAACTGTTAAAAATGTGTTCTGCAGAGGCTCTGTGGAGCAGATTAGGTTGGTTCAATGTGCAGTACAATAAGTAAAGTCCACAAGAACTAAAAACTAGACTGTGTCACATAGTATAAACAAAGAAATAATATCAAACATCTCTCACCCAGCATCACCTGGCTCCCTAAAGTCTGCTTTCATTGATGTTTCTCTGAAAACAGTGACATTTAAACCTGCAATGCTCTTTAAATTCGCATGTAGTCAACTGGTGACATTTACAGTATGTTCATTCACTACATGCATGCATTTTGTTCCACATTTGCCATTTGAAATGCTAATTCTGGAAACAACACCAGCCAAGGGCAGACCTCTGTTCCTTTACCACACTTAACCTTTTGACTCGGACTGTGTGACAGCAGCTGCACCAAAGCTTTTGAACTCAGAGAGCAAGTGTACCAGTATTTTATGTCTGTGGAAACAAATAAAAAGTTAGACTATGGTGTTATATTGTTTGGTCAGTTCTATTTCTGTCAATTTTCTGACAGCCAAAGAGAGCAGGGAGCAGAGGGCTGCAGAGGTGATAACTAGATGATTTTGCTCTTAGTTGGTCCCTGGGGGAAGGAGCCAAACTCTCGAAAACAGTTGTTATGTTTGTATCCACTCATGCTTTTCTCTTTGTCTTTTTCTCTCTCCAGACTGCAGGAGGAGATTCACCAGAAAGAAGAAGCTGAGAACAACCTTTCTGCTTTCAGAGCTGTACGACCTCTACTTATATAAAATCACACCTCTATATCTCAGTTCTGAGTCCTTTTATCTTTAAAGCACATAAAAAAAAAACACTCCATGGCATTCATTTTCTGTGTTAATGTGTCTTCATCCAGGATGTCGACAATGCCACTCTGGCCAGGCTGGACCTGGAGAGACGCATTGAGAGTCTGCAGGAGGAGATCGCCTTCCTCAAGAAGATCCATGAGGAGGTCTGTTGATCTGTTAATCTCATAAATTGCAACAAGGCCAGCACACCTACAGTATGTCTGTGCACTGTGTGTGTGTGGTGTGTGTACTGTATGTCAGTGAGGTGGTCTGCACCGTATCACATAACAACCCTGTGTGAGGTTATACTGTAATATTCGATACATCTGAGCCTCTGCAGGTATGCGAGGGTCAGAGGATCAAATATTTCACACTTAAACACACCCAGTGATGTTAAAACATATTTAGGCTGCACATTTACAGTCTGACACACGCACGCACACACACACACACACACACACAGACACACACACATAAATTGTAATAATCTGGGCGTTCAGGTCTAATGCAAAGCAAATGGAAAAAGTACATTTGTTCACATTCACCCACAGACATCAAAGAGCTTCAGCCACATGCTCAGACACGTCAGCACTTCCTGTCATTTTCTCTGCTTCAACTTTAACCTCTCCGAAATGCTGAGGTGCTGATTGGTTGAAGAACTGTCAGCTGCTGTGCTTCTCAGTATGTGTGTGTGTGTGTGTGTGTAAGAGACCGTGTGCATGTGAACAGATGCTAAGCTATTTATATCTTTTGGTTAGACCAGAAGACAGCTGAGTGAGACCAGAGCTTACTAATTTGAAACTTGTAGTTCCAAAATGTAAAACAGCCTTGTGCTATTCTTGACTTCCAATAATAATTTAATAATGCTGAATTTGTGGTTTGACTTTTTATAGTTCCATATAAATCTGATGCATGTTTAAACCTTTCATATTAGGACTTTGATGCCTTTGTCTTTATCTTTTTAGTTTATACTTTGAGTTAAAATGTTTCTGTGTTGTTCTTCTGTCTCCTTGCAGGAGATCCGCGAGCTGCAGAGCCAGATGCAGGACACTCAGATTCAGATCCAGATGGACATGTCAAAACCCGACCTGACCGCCGCTCTGAGGGACATCCGCATGCAGTACGAGGGCATCGCCGCCAAGAACATTGCAGAGGCTGAGGAGTGGTACAAGTCAAAGGTGAGTTGGGGGAAAACACACGCAGACACACACACACATACACTCCTTCAGCTGCTGAACTGCTATAACCTCATCCCCTCTTTCCACAGGTGTCTGATCTGAACCAGGCTGTGAATAAGAACAATGATGCGCTGCGTCAGGCCAAGCAGGAGACCATGGAGTACAGGCACCAGATCCAATCCTACACCTGTGAGATTGACTCACTCAAGGGCACTGTAAGTGTCGACTGCAGCATCTCTTCTCTTTACATTATTTCTCTTCTCTCTGTGGTTTAAAAGCATTTTTCTTATTTCCTAATGAGCCACTCTGTTCCACTTATAACTTCATGTCTCTGTTCCTCTGTAGAACGAGTCTCTGCTGCGCCAGATGAGAGACATGGAGGATCGCATGACCCGGGAGGCCTCTGGTTACCAGGATACTATCGCACGGCTGGAAGCAGACATCGCTAAGATGAAGGTAATTATCTTCATTCCATGAACCTATAATAAAGGCACTGTCTGTGTGTGTATGGGATTTTACAGCTAAACCAAATCTATAACAGTTTTTCCTCACACAGTCTTTGGCCTCTTTGTTTCTGTTTCCAGCTGAGTTCTTATTTAATTTAAAACAAAAAAATAAACTTTATATGTATTGATTTTAAGGATGATATGGCTCGTCACCTGAGGGAGTACCAGGACCTCCTCAATGTAAAGATGGCCCTCGACATTGAAATCGCCACTTATCGCAAGCTACTGGAGGGAGAGGAGAGCAGGTGTGTGTGTGTGTGTGTGTGTGTGTGTGTGTTTGTGCTGTTCACATATGGATGTGGGTGTAGTTACACATCTTCAGGTTGCTGTGCTAAGCCTATAATAATTTCTCAATTGAAGTGTGTATTTCAATCAATCCCTCTCATTATCAATTTGTAGTTCAAGCTAAATTTTGTGTTTTTCTTTTATGCAGGATCACTACAAATGTGCCCGTTCAGTCTGCCTATTCCTCCATTGGATTTAGAGGTAGAAGAAACAGCACACATTCATCCTTTAAATCCATAAACACTCGCAAAATCCATTTTACATGCCAGATGAGTCAATAGAAGGAAAAAAAAACAACTATTTATAGCTTGTGACTGTATATGGTGGGTGCTATTCTGAGGGTATTACATGTTACATGTCTGCAGTGACGTAATCTAACCACTGTGTGGCGATACGTAACCTATCAAATCTTTCACGGCTCTTTGAATCACAGGGGCAATCATCAGCAGGCCACACATTAATAATCACACAACTTATCCCATTCGCTTGATGTAATAACAGTCCAAACGTGCTATTAATCTTTTCAATTCCTCCCCTCGCTCCACTCTGCGGCTGCTTGAATGGAAACAATGAGCAGTAATTAAACATGATGTATTAGGTACAACCACGGTTCATTAGTGCCATGGATTTTGAATATGAGTTTGAATATTACACCTTTAAGTGTCACACTAGCTTAACAGACTGGTGTGTAGCTGACTCCTGAATGTGCAGCACATGTCATCATAGCAATTAACCCTCCAAAAGCAGGGCTAAACCACTGTCAATGTCTTCAGACCTATTGAACTTTGTGTAGGCGGAGAAAAATTTAATATATGATTCAAGACAGTCGTGATGTCAGATTTTTATTACATGATTATTGTGACTATAAAAAAAGCTATCAGTCATACTCATCTTCAACTCTGTTTATTGCATGTTTTTTTGGTAAATTAATTACACTAAAAAAAAAAAACAACAAGTGTAGAGAGATTTAGAGAGTCTGTAACCATGACTGTACAAAAGCGTACATATCGAGCAATTACATCTTATTTTTTCACCTTATGGAGGGTGGCAGCCAGGGTTACAGTGCATTACCACCACCTACTATCAATATTTCATTTTTTGATATCATGGTAATAGTCAGTACTGGGATTTTGCAACATCCTTGGTCTGAGTTTACGAAACAGTGTAAGAGCTGTGTGATGTGTTCTTACAGAGACCAGTCCTGAGTCCCAGCATCAGCGCTCCTCAGAGGTTCACTCCAAGAAGACTGTTCTCATCAAGACAATCGAGACCCGCGATGGAGAGGTCTGAACATGCATATACACACACATACATATAAGTACACATATGTGATACAGCGCACTTGCAAGGCATAAGATGACTTCATATAAAATAAGAAATGATCCAACTGAGTCATGTCGATTTGCTATATTCTTATCCAGATGAAGTTTTCTATGAGCCAGGGCGCTAGTGCCCAGTCAGTAAGTCTGTGTCCAATATCCCACCTACCTTTTATCATCTGTTCACTGTGGGCTGAAGCAAGCTACCAGATTTAAATTCCTCTTTTAGGTCTGATTTGTTCTTCACCGCTGGATTTCCGATGAGTACAGAGCAAGCTGTATTTTAAAAACTTACCTGCAAAAACAAATCTGTTCCCTAACTGACCCCTGAAATCTTGTAGTTTGCATTGCCCTTGTGTAGACACTTATATAAGTGAACTCCAACACTCCACACTGACTTCCAAACTCCTCCCACCCCTCTCTGCTAGCACTTCACTTCAAAAAATAGTTGCTTCCACGCTGATGGAAAATACTCTCACGTCTTATCTGCAAGGCTCTGCAGCCCATAGATAATAAATATGTTTTTTTTCTTTATTTGTAATCATTTAAAGTCCCTCTTTTCTTCTCCTCAGGTCGTCAGCGAGTCCACACAGCACCAGCAAGACATCATGTAAACCTGAAGAGGCTACCTTAGAAAAAGAACATATAGTAAACCAACCAAAAAATAGTACAGACATTTTTTTCCTATGACAATTTCTAAGTTGAACCTATTTTTAGAAACAGATGTTGACCATTTTAGCCGACTTAAAAGGAAACACAAAACTGCTCTAGATGTTACACTGTATACTTCATGAACAGGATAGATGCAGTATGGAGGCATGCTGCACAGCCTTTAGCCTGGTTTCAAGCAAAGGTCATTCCAGGAATCATTCTTTTATTTGTGTTACTTTCCTCTCTTGAAAAACATCAGAGTCTGTCATAACTTCTCTGCAAAAATAATTGAATAAAAAGAATAGAATTTCCACGAACAACACGGCTTTGTGTAGCTGCACTGGCGCAGTCCTGCAAAGTGTGAGACGGATCGATGGGCCCGCAACACCAGGGTGGAAAGTAATACTGCAATGCTAATTTTGGCTACACATATTCCAAGTCTTTCTGTGCGAATCTACAAGTCAGGACTTGATAAAGAAAGGCTTGTGTTTGTGGAACTGATTTTAAGAAAGTGAGATGTTGGATCTAGGTTTGAGAGATGCCAGGAACACAAACATGTAATGAAAAAGGAACCCAGTCATGTTTGATGATTAAGCTAAGTAGCATGTGCTGGGTGTTTGACTGTGTGAGTATCAGTGGCCATGTTATGCTGCTTCACTGTGCTAAGAATCTCAAATAAAGACATTTGTTATCACCGTTTGCCACTTAAGAGTCCGTTTCTTAAGGTTTTTGGAGTTGAAGAACAATGTTTGTGTCTAAAAGGTACAAACAGTGTTTCATTTGTGTCATTAGCATTCCACAGATAGCGCTCATGCCTTTGCATCAGTTCCTTTGCTATTTCTTTCTGCCCACTGCCTTCATCAACTGATATAGGCCGCCGTGGCTCTCTGAAATGATACTAGCTTTCCCAGCGAAGCGTGGCCGTCATCTGTTAACATTTAATTTACTTTTATGAAGAAAATAAGAGTTGAGGCCATGTTGGAATTATCAGTAACAGCGCTGGTTTTGGTGCAGGGAGTAGTGAACAATGGCTTGTTAATGAGCTGGCTTCAGTCATGCTTTGTTTCCAGCAGGGAGCAGATTAGCAACAAGAATTATATAGTCCGTGCAGTTTGTGTCTGAAGTCACTGGACTGAAAATGTCAGCAGAGATAAAAAGTGGGGGTGGTGTAGAGGAGAGAGAGAGAGGATAGATACAGCGACAGCAGACGATAAATGAGCATCAAGAAAGAGAGCAGAGCCGTGAGGGTGGTACAGAGTGAAAGACAAGAAAAAGAGAGGGTACAAATGTAACGGAAAGGATATTTAGAGACACAGAGAGAGAAAAAAAAACACAAGTGGGAGATTCAGTGAGAGATAATTAGGCAGAATAAAAAGAAGTGAGAGAAAGTCATCTTGCTGTTTTTTTCCAGGAATTAGTGGAGCAATCTTGAGCCAAACTTTCTGTCTCCATCGCAATTTCCTTGCAACTGCTGTCAACAACAACTGCTTCCCAATCATTACAGCTCAATAAAAAAGGGCAGCATGCTCCCCTATTTCATTTCCTTCAAAAAAGTCAGCTTAACTCTGTGACCCAGGCTCTATCAGCTGATAATAGAATGTGTCGAAGGACTAAAACAAATTTTGATTGTCGTATTTGGCTCCCATCTTGTGCTGCTTAATGTTTTTTTAAAGCAATTTGTAGGAAACACGTCTTACACCCTGATTAGGTTTGTATTTGACACTCACTGTACAAGTTAAATTCTGATGTTACATAACTGCAGTTTGTCATTAAGCTGCAATGCAAGTGTAGCCTGAAACCTAATGTCGGACCACATTAGTGCAATAATGAAGCATTAGTGGAAGAGAAACATCACAAATATGAACTCAACTAGCTGAGCTTATTTTTCCAAGTTCCGAACTTCAAATTAGTTCTTGTAGTATTAATGAATATAGAAAAACACTTCACAGCCCCACCCTTTTTTTTTTTTTGTATAAAATTTTTTTTTGGACCAATACTGTTATGACCACTAGCACACATAACATGTATAAAAATTCTTGTTAGGAAATCCTTAGCCGTATATGACCCACATACATACTGAGCTGTTCATTATACAATTAAAAAATAAGCTCGACAGTGCTCTCTGCTTGAAAAGCTGTAAATGCTGAGATTGTTTCAAAATGACCTCAAAGCTACAAAAGTTTGCATTTCTTTAAATGCAATTTTAGTTATGGACTGGCTTTTAAACCATAAAGGAGACAAATTTGTATTAAGTTAATATCACGTGGGTCAGGTCATGCAACTCAAACTGTGTAACACTGGAGTCATCATGTAGTTTCCGAATGTACAGTGGTATGTAGCACATTTATGTATGACTGACAAGCCCAAACACAACTAATTTTGTTCTCTGTACCGTGATTGTTATGTAAAATGTATGTGTTTGTGTGTGCATGCTCACTTTTGGGCTCATGAGTGCGACTCTAAACACGTAATGACTGCAGGAACAGTAAAGACAAAATGACCACTAGGATTGTAGACTCACAATGTTTATCATATTTTAGGTCCATATAAATTCATGCTCAATAATAATAATAATAATAATAATAATAATAATAACCAGGTGATTTTCACAAATTTAGACATGGTGGCAGTGATCACTGAATCACTGATATCAGGTCTCAGTTTGTTTGCTGATTTTCAGCATCACCTGTTGAATAACCAGAAGAGGAAAACAAGAGCATCCACCACCTGGCCAAATAAAACCAACTGGACTTACAGTGGCAACACAATATAAAACAGGCCTACTCCATTAGAAAATAAATTAGCAGTTATGGTGTAAACATCAAAATGAAAACAAAAAATTTGTACATTTAAGTTATTTACAATTCAATATCTACAATAAGAGTTTCCCCAACACATATTCACATATTCAACAGTGATGGGGAAAAGCAGGAACTAATAGAAACAAAAATTTAAAAAGGTGAGAAAAAGAATTGTCCATAATTCAGTTTGTCCCAGAAATACAGGGGCCAATGCTTCAATTTCCGATTTTGGTCATTTTTGTCTTTCAAAAGTATAAAGACAGAGGTGATATTACAGGTGCACTACAGTAAAACCACAAAAGAAGACAGAAACAGGATTGATGATTGAACCCCAAATAACACTTGACCAGCCACTACTGCAAAACATTACTGGAGTAACACTGATACAGCAGAACAGAAGGAGACTTAGCACAAAAAATGTCAAGAGGAAGTGAATGATTCAGACGCCTTTTCAAAGCCCTTTACCTAGACAGTGTAAACAGAGAAAGGAGAGACAGAGAAGAGAAGGGAAGAGAAAACAGAGGGTGAGCTTCTGCTGCTCTACTTCAGATCTCAGCCAATCCTTTAGTTTGACTTATTCATTGACAAAACGGACATCACGCCTGAGATTTTGTTTCTACTTCATTCAGTCGATGCTCTGTTGTGTTCTGTGCAGCCTGGGACCAACGAACTCAACAGAAAATCTGAGGTTTACACAGTACAACAGTGACACTGAAACACTAAAACACTGGAAACAGTTACAGAGGGATTCTCATGCAGTGATTGTTTAAGGTGACTGGTCCTCCAGCGCCAGGCCCATCACATCCAATCTGGTCCTTAGTATTTAAAGTACGTCACTGAGGAGTATTTTGTTTATTTAAACATCAGAGAGTGAACTTAACTCAAAAATTACATGAAATACCATCTAAGTGCCATAATTTTAACAAATTTTCTCACTGATATGTTCAAGTCTTTAATCTGTGGCTCTCTCCAGTTACATTTAGTTTTAGCAGGAACTCTAACGTCGAATGAGTTGGTTCCTTTTATGCTGAAAGTACTTCCCTTAAAAATCTTACTTCCTCACCTCTCCAGTTGCCAGTACAACAATATCAATAATCGGAGTGCATTTGAATTCAAAAGCAAATCACGCTAAAATGCATGTACACACAAACAAATGCACATATAAACAATAGGTCTAAAAAAAGGTCCAGTAGTAAACATTAGAGGGCACCATTTGCAAGTTCATTTTTCCACCATGTTTCATTATTTACAGGAGATTATCTTCAGTTTAAACCTCCTCCTTTTCATCGTTTAACACTTCATTCAAACCTCAAATATTCACATCTTTAACCAAACCAGTATTGGCATGAAAGAGGGAAAATACAGTACGTTTCACATACATTAAAATGAATCCTCCTCTCCTTGGCCAATACTTGGTACAAGCCATCACCTGCTACAGGGCTGATGTGCCCACTCAAAAACACAAAAACATGATATTTAACATTTTCACGGTCATATATTCTCCCCTTCAAACTCTGAAACAGATTTCATGAGTCAAATTCCTGGATGACCAGTGTCAGACCAGTAAAAACAGTTACTCTTTGTGTCATAACATAAAAAGTATTTAGACACCTCACAAATTCTGCAAAGGTAGATTGTTTTTGGGAAAAGGTACATGAGGGTACATTACAGACAGTCGCTTGCAAAAATGTTTTGAATTCAGTAGAAAGAGAAAAGAAGAGGGGAGGCATGGATTTGTCTCCTGCTCAGGTAACCAGTTAAAACGGTTGGTGATCGAAGGCAAAAGGAAGGTGATGAGATGTAAACACGCTCCTCTTGTAAAATGACAACAATGTAGGCGATGACACATAGAGCGTTCATGAGCGTAATAACATGAAAACTGTCTGTGGTGGAGCCATTTGATCCAACACAAACCTGAAACCAGTCTCTTTTCTGCATTTTAAAGCAGCAAAAGGCTTGTGCTGCCATGTCTGGCTGTCAGAGAAGATCACAGGTTGACTTTGTGAACACCTTGCTTCACTCATTGACCTTTTAATGGGGAAAGTGATAAAGAGCCGTCTCTCTGTTTCTGTGTTGGCTCTGTTATTTTGCTGGTTTATTTCTATCTTTTCCTCTGAACAAATCATTCCCTCTTTAACTTGACCTCTAAGCACAGATGTTGTTAAAGGTTTCTTTAAGGTAGCACTGCCTTGAATGAGATATTTTATTAACTCCCCACCAGACAGGTCCTTTTTTCCAGTGTGCTCCAGACCAGCACAGTGACAGAAGAGGTTTGAAGTCAAATACAGTGTGATGATTGATGATGTCAGAGATTTGACCACATCGCCTTCAGCAACAATCAGTTCTTGTTCCATCCATAAGAAAAGGTTCTGTTCTTGTGTCTTGGCATAATAAAGAACAGACCCAGACAAAAAAAACTGTTCAAATTAATAAGACCTTAAACAGAGCTGAGAGGAGAAAACCAGCATGGGACGACCTGTGAGACATACCAAGTTTCTGTTGGGTTAGTATCAGTTGATTAGGTTGGCACGGTAAGGTTAGGTTTTCTATCCATAACTGTGACAGTGGTTTGAAGTAGCCTTGTGTGATTGTGTGTGTGTGTGAGTGAGTGTGTGGTTGGATGTGCTTGTGCTTATTTCGCTCTCTCAGATGCGAACTGGAGGTCCACTGGGGGCTGTGAGGGGCACTTGAGAGCCGCAGTCATAGTCGAGTTCACCCATCCGGGAGCGGCTCATCATTCGACTGTGGGAGTACGCTCGTCTGTCTGTTTGCCTGTCCCTGAAGCTCCTGATGTAGCTCTGTGGAGAAACAGATGATACAGGGTTTGAGGTAGGAATATACAGTGTACAGACACAATATGACATATACCAAGTGAATAAGCAAATTTCCCAAAATGTCTTTACTATTCCCAGTATAATATAGAAGAAGTAAAGTATAGAATATGACAAAAGAAATTTACTTAAAAAAAGAAGATATATTGCAGACAGCCTCTGGTGGTGGACATACACTAAATATTTCAGAGAGAGTTTGCACGCAGAGTGTTTGTGTGTGCATGTGTGTGCGTGTGTGTATGTGTGTGTGCCTGTGTGTGCGTGTATTTGTTTAAGTCAACACATATATAAAATAGGAAGCAATACCTTGGAGTTTCTTTTGATTATTTTTTGAAGTGTTTTCTTAAAAAGTGATTCTTTTTTCACCTGATGAATATCAAGTTCATTACAGAAACAGAAGACTACTCATCTTACCGGTGACAGCACATCTCCATCAAAGCGTCTTTTGGAGTTAGGCTTGCGGTGGTAGCCTGGTTCAGTCTGAGGAGGAGGGACTTTAGGTGGCTGAGGGCTCTGGGCTTGGTGATGAGGGTGGGATGCTGCTGGGTGATGGTACTGCTGGTGGTGGTGGTGATGGGTGTGGGCTTTCTGCTTGAGGCCAGACTTCTGGTGCTGCTGTTTTTTCTTCTTCTTGTTCTCCTTCTCCTTTTTCAGCCTCTCTTCCCGCTGTCGGATCCGCATGAGCTGGACCCTCCGTTGCTGTCGACTCAAAACCACTAGAGACGAAAAGAACAGAGATGTGATAATGTGTGAAAAAGAAAAAATAAAGAAGAAGAAGGAACAAGAGATAATCAAGAGGGAGTAAGAAGATGCAATACTGATTAAGTCAAGAAAAGCACACACTCAAAATCACCCAGACTGACAACAAGAAAAGCCCTCGATCAGATGGGACGGTTTTGAATACTGTAATTAGCTTTTAAATACTGACACTGAGCTCTCTGGAGGGGTTTGTTGTAGGCAGAGGCTATATAAAGAAAGAGGAAGATAAAACCACTGATGGCCATTTCCACATTTCTTTTATTCTTTTTGGTCTGATAGCAGAGAGATTATTTTCCTTGCAGCATGTTTTCTGAGCTGCTCCGTTTCCTGGCATATTGTGGGTGGGTGAGTGTGTTCATGTTATTTTTTACACTCTTCCCCTGCGAAGGATGTCCAAAATCCTACCTGTCTCACTGTTCACTGACTATCCATCTGATTATTTTTTAGGTATGTGTGTTTGATTCAGTGGTTTATTATGCAGTGGTGTCAGGGTAAGATGTACTGTATGGCTCACAGTAGCTGGTTGTGTGTCTGTGTGGTATTATGAGGTCTATTATTGTTTCTTTGTGCAGGCGGACAGCTAACGAGGCACCATCTGCCAGGGAAACCGCTTAATGGTACCCCCCTTTTTTTTTCCTCGCCTCACCCCAGCTCAGGCCCCTCTGGTTACACACTGCTCCGTGCAAGTGTGTGTGTGTGTGTGTGTGGACCACTGTGAGCTCTAGACCTTGGAAGAGAAGACATTTTGGACAGTCTCTGCTTCTTTTAAAGGTTGTTTAGGCTGAGGGTAGGCCTTAAGAATTCAGTTATAAGGGGTCAGGTTAGGTTTCAGGTCAGGGTTGGGTATCAGTTTCAGTACTTTTAGGCGAATCAACCAATTAACATCATTACTACAGAGTATTGATTAAAAAAAACTGATCAGTTCCAAATTTTAGTAAGTAAGAGTGCTAAGAGAAAAAATAGAGAGACAGAGATAGAGAGACTATGTATCCTTGCAGTTTGTTCAAGTTACAGTGACTCTGAGCAATTTTGAAACAAATGTGGTCACAACACAGAGCCAGCCAGAGCTAAGTCAATGCTAGCACACCTGCAGCCAAGGTCGAAGAAGTTAAACACTACAAGGATGATGTAGACTTAGGTGACACATCAACATATTTGTGTAGTTAATTAGCTTTTTCATCTTAGAGAGGTTTCATTTTTGTTGACATTAGTTAAGCATTTTCATTAGCATTAGCCAAAACTCAGCCACCAGTTATGTCTGAAATTATTGACTGACATGCTATTTAGTGCAAAAACACTTTTTTAGCATGTCTGAAACCCTACTATGAAACCAATAGTACCTAAAGTACATAATATTTAACTGGAATTACATGTAAACAAACATTGCTGAAATGACATTTTTGTTATTAGACAGAATAAAGTACAGAAAAAGCCACCACAGGTTACCAGTACTGAATTATATTATTATTTCCCAATAGTGGCTAGTTGCTAATGTAAAAGGTACCCAACCCTGCAGAATGCTTAGGAATTATATTACATCAATGAGGGCCCTCACATGTACAGACGTACAACTGCATGTGGGTTCTCTCATTGTTCGGCAGTCAAAAAACAACAAAGAAAGCAGCAAAACAAAGGAAAAGCATGTGCAGGCTAATTCATTCATGTCTGTGTTCTGCAAACTATTCAGTCAGCTGACAGACAGATGTTTTTTCTTACTGCTGGGGTGCCCCCCCCCCTTACCCGTTTTGCCCCAGTTCATCATTCTCTCCTGCCCTTCCCCCATGTACACCTGCCCCCTTTTTTCTCCATCCTTCTTTCCCTGTCAATAGTCCTAGTCACTGTGAAGGATGCTTTCAGCAGTTAAAGACTACAGACAGACTCTGACAGCTGCAAATAAGAGTTTTTAAATTAATTTTAAAATTAAATGCTATATACATCTGTTGAAAGGGATTTCTATACCACAACGACCCTCACAGACCTTACTGTGATTACAAAGCAGCAGGAAATGCAATAACATTTATGTTCTCTTTCTAGAGCTTTTCCCTTCATCATTTCCCTCATTCAAATTGCCAATCACATGCTGTGTCTACAGCCTATATCTGCATTTATTATATGTTTATTCATTGTGGCACAAATAATCACTAATGACAAAGATCTATGTTTGTAGAATTCTTTTGTCTGCCTGTGATTGTTTGACAGTGAAATTTTATCAATTCATGTTGGACCAGTTTTTAATCCTGAGGCCACATGTCAAGGAATAAAGGCTTTTTGGCAGCTTTTTGCAATATAACAAAGCAGCATGTCCAAGTTTCTTGGAATAATGGTTCCCTCTCTTCTGAACAGTGTTTAGCCTGTGTTTGCCTCCTTTATTTCTCTTTTCCTTTCTGAGTCTTTTCCCCACAAGCAATTGCACAGTTTTCAAAATACCACCAAAAAAGCTTTCTCTATCTCTTTGCCCACACCCTCTGACTGGAAGCCATGGCAGCTGGCTGTTTAATCCCATTATTTGAGGCCTTGTGTGACTTTTTCTAAGACATTTCCATGCATGTCATACACCAGCAAACATCAAATGTGAGAGTTTATATGTGTCTGTGAATGTGTGTATGAATGACTGTGATGTGTGTGCGCTTTAATTTTCCTCTAGTTAGTGCATCAGTAAGTGAGAGACACTGACAGTGTGCATGAGTGTATGTGTACCTGTGTGTTGTGTTTGTGTGCTCTGTGTGTCTACTATTGCCATCTGTGTTGTGGTTGTTTTCAGAGAGCCTGTTTAATCAATAACACATTCTGCAGACAACATTAATGTTAGTATATTTAGACTCTCCCTCATGCGTGCACACCCACACACAAGCAAAAACAGCACACACCCACATTGTTCCCTTCCCTTATAATGATTTTGATTTCAGAGGCTGCTAACAAAACTGCACGTTTAATGAAATCAGGACGGGTTAGGCAGTCTTGATAAATGGATAGGATCTAGTGGCCTCTGAGATAAAACTTTAAACTAACCTTATTGTCATTCTGTGCATTTGACATGTTACATGAGTATCTAAGATTCAACTTAAACTTCAAAATCAAGACAAACATTTTTGCTTTGAAATTGCACATTCATTTCTATAAACTTTACTAAAACCATCTTTAATTAAAGGTCTCATGTGTTTTGGTTGCTGTCATGACTGACTGGTTGTAAAGAGATAAATATGAAATAAAAACTGAACCATATGACATTCTTAAAAAGTTCATCCTTCCCAGTGAACTAAACCACAAATTGAGGCTGCACATCAGAGCTTTTTTAAGAGGGTCTGCACCAGCCCTGCCTGAAGCTTCTGGCTAAGGCTTACATTCAATCAGACATGGTGAGGAGAGCACCGCCTCTCTTGAATCAGCTGTTTCTGAGCACGTCCACTGTGGGTTCACAAGTTGTAAGCTGGAGCAGAAGCCTTGTCTGACTCTTGCTTCATTTAGGTAGTAAATTAAATTTAGATAATCAATTTACTCTTTATTTATTAGCTGTGAGCATTTACATTAATTTATTGCTGTTTATTCAAATCCTCCCTGAAGGAGGCGAAGGTTCTTTGACTCTGTCCTGCAGCTCAGACGATCCACTTCCCTCAGGACCCAGAATTTTTCATGAAATTTACCCCAACCTGACATCCCCATTGTTCAGTGTGTGTCCCTGGTGTGTATCCACCTTTTACATAATCTGACTTTAACATCCACTTGCAAACCCCCCAATTCCCTCATCAACACCTCAATGGCTCTTTAGTCATTATTCCCTGTTAGACTGCCTGTACCTACATGTCTGTATCCATGTCTGCCCCTGTTTCTGTAAATCTGTCTGTGATCTAACCCCCTAACCTGCTGCGTGATTCCTTTGACCCCTGTTGGATTTATTTTCTGTAGGGGCTGCTTTTCAATTTCAGAGTAAGCCTGCTTTTGTTACATGACATTTCTCTATTCAACCTGCTCTGTCTACAAGCCTCTCCAGCCCAGCAGCCAGTGCACAAACTGTGACAGATACATATTTTTACGTAATGTCAAAATATCAGTGCAAAAAGCAACCATCTGTTTAAATTGTAAACACTCTCTATGAGCATTTTTCTTGGTGACAAAAGAAAATTTCACATAAGGGAGGAGTTTAGTTTCAGGCTAGTGTTGCTGTTGTTTAGCTACAGTACTTTACTGTTTGTTTGTTTCATAATTAGATTACAATTTAGGAAAAACAGTGCTTAACATATCATGCTTTTTGTTTTATAAACTTAATCATGACCCCTGGACAGTTCAAAAAGCAGGTTTCAGTGTAATATACCTTAAATCTTGAAATGGTTGTCATATTCTTCATCTTTTCTACATCATAAAAATGTCCTAGATTGTTCAGGATATTATCTCTTTCTTACTTATTTTTTACCTGAAGTCCTTCACATTTTCAAAAAATTAAAACTAAAAGGCTATCTCTTGCTTCCAGGAAGGAAAATTTACAATTAAAGCATAATAGTTATTCTGATATTCACTGCTCTAAACACTACAGTATTTGTGTCCTTAGTTATCTTTTGAACCTGATAAAAAGAGGCTGGTTGTGTGTGTGTGTGTGTGTGTGTGTGTGTGTGTGTGTGCGTGCGTGCGTGCGTGCCTAAAGCAGCATCACTCACCCTCTGTGTGAGAAAATCCCTCTGCAGTGACTTTCCATTGGATCAGCACTCCGAGGAAAGCCAGGACAGGCCACACTCCCAAGATAACCCAAGTAAACCAGCACACTGGCTTCTTTGGTGCAACCTGGAGAGATCACACTTCAGAATTTAGCTGATTTCTTTTATTTTGATAAGTGCTATCTTCTACAAAACCATTAGATAAATGCAAAATGATGGATTTCTGACTAAATGATGACACTTTTGTCAGTTTCTCAAAACCTCTTGAAGTTCAAAGAGTCATTTTTGCTCAGAAGCAAATCTCATGATAAAATACCAATAAGACAGTTAAACATCTAATAGCTTTGTTAAAAAATGATAATCTTGAAGATGATAACACTTTAGATGGGCCATTAACCACAAGTGCTCAAGCAGGCTTTCCAATATCTGCACTCAGAAGTCTAGTTTTGTCAAAAGAAATAACTTAGTGCACAAATCTAACAGAGGGTATTTCAGAGCATAGCTTATCATTTGTTCTCTAACTGAACGTCTGATTGGTTTGTTGAAAATTTGATAATGGCTTAAAAATAAATTATTTTTCACACAAACAGATCTACAATTCAAAATAAATGAAGGACCTGAAAAATAATTGGAGAATTTTGTGACGAGTATGTTGGAGATTTTTTACCAATATGCACCCAACCATCAGTATCAAAACATTTCATGAGGGAATTTTGTGAATTTTAGGAGTATTGTGATAGCTGGAAATGGCCCAATACCTCAGAGAAAGAGACTTTATGGTGGTTTTTCCATTGATCTGTCTTCTTTCTGTATATTTCCAGTCAGTTATGGGAGAGAATCATTATTAGCCAACTAATAATCAGTACTTTTTAAAGAAGGGGAAAGGACCCATCAAGGTTATGGTTAATACCTCTAGATAGTTGCTTCTCTGTAGCAAACTTGGCCCAATTCAGTGAATGGATACTTATGTACAATTATGTAAGGCCAAAATGGCTGCTATGACAGCACACGAAAAGGCAGAAATTTTCATTATCTGTCAAGGTTTACAAAAAGGGACCCAAAAGCAAAACACCAAGATGCAAAGTGAGAGAAAAAAAAACTTACTTTATTGACAAATAAGCTGATCAAAAACAGAAACCAGAGGCGCAACTAAGGAAAGTGCAACAAACCAGGGTAACAGGAGGAACACAAGGAGGCAGACACAGGTGAAACACATTAGGGCGGGCCAAACAATCATACAGGAGGGAAAGCTAACAGGACATGGGATCAGAAACAATAGTCTCCAAAATAATACAGGAAACAACAAAAAAAAAAAACCTAACCCCACTGGGGTTTTAGTTGTTATTGTTTTGTTTTTTAACCAAGGCAGCTATTGCTTCGGTATCTCTGATTGTATTTTTTGCAGTTTGCAGGACGGTTTTATTGCAATATTGGATTTAAAGGATTTTGAAAATAGTGTGATGATAAACTTTGACTTAACTAACTCAAAAATAAACATTTCCATCAAGGTATATTATCTGCAAATGGGTTTTCAATTGAATTTGTGGAAAATTAAGTAGTTCATTCCACTTCAGCAACATAAACAACATTTACTCTAATTGAAGAATGCATCTCTACTGCCACCCTCAACTCTGACTTTCCACACAGACACACACATATTTAATGCATATTCCTGTTCTTATATAAACACCCTAACAACGACTGACCCACTCCTTCATTTCACTTCCAACCTGCAGAAACAATCAAAGATCAAGGTCACTCAGAGAATTTTTCCACCAAACTGTCAGTGTGTCTCTCACTTCTATGAAAACACACAAAAACAGCCTGACCGAGGCAAACAGGCTTCCAACAAAATCCAAGGGTGAAATAATGTACACACTTGTCACCTTCAAACACAAAGTACTCACACAGAGAAAAAAACATGTCTCAAGGTGACTTCAAATGCATTAAGAGCATTAGCATAACATCAGACAATCACACAGATGAGCCTACCTTGAGTCTCTCGTAGACATAGTGCACCAAAGCGAACAGCTCTATGAAGTAATCCACGGTGACAGTGATAATAGCGGAGCCGAATGTGGCTGTGGATAAGGTGACAAAGCAGCGCTGCCATTGAAGGGTAAGGACGGCAAATAACGTCCCAGAGCCCAGGAGGATACCCAGGGGAACCCAAACTGTTTTGGGGTGATAGAACTCTTCCATAACCTTAGAGAGATGGAGAACAGGATAAATTTGAGTTTTTTTAGTTGATGTTTTTTATGGTAGTCTGTATTGTTTTTCTTTATTACAAGCAGAGTTAGGGCCTTGTTGCATTGACATTTATGATCGCAAAAATACATACAAAATCAAAATGATTAAAAAGAAATAATGTATTAACAGTAGCAGTGTAAATTTACACTGTGCATTTTACATTAATGTAAAGTTTTGCCTTAAGTTTAGCCATGAGCAACTTTTGCTCAAAACCCACAGCACAGCCTCACCATCCTCTCTTCAAGGAGGCAGCTGTTGTTTTAGCTGTTGTGTTTGCTTCATCTCTCTTCCCCCAGAAATTGTCCCTTGGCTGGTTTTTATTTAGCTCACTATTTAGCTGGCAACCCATGTGACAAGCTAATTAAAAAATACCTGACTTTTTGATTCTGCCTATGCACATGCCATTACTTCTGTGGGGCAGTAATTTTGATGAGAATGTAATGCTGGATGCTACAGGATCTCCCAGGCGTGTTTTTGGATATGACCTTTACAAAAGTAATTAAAATAAAAAAGGACTTACATTTTTTTACACAGATTATTAACAAGTGAAATGTGCAGCCGTGACAACAACTCGTTTACATCCATTTACAACCCAGATTGGTCTATAGTTAACCACACCACATAGGCACCTCAACAGGTTTCCCTTTGATAATAGATAGCTCTACTACAGTTTTATTACCTTGAGGTGCCTATTTTATTTATTTTCCGTGAGCAATGGATATTATATACATATTACAAAATCAAATGTGTCTCCTCACCACCAGTGAAGCCACTCCAACCAGCAGGCCTAGCAGCAGGCCCACCATAAACAGTCCCACACTGCGAACCAACATGGTGACCAGGCCACACAGGGTCCCAATACCCAGGCCAATGCCCACTGATGCCTCGACACTCAGCTGTGTGTCCATCACCCTCTCCTTGTAGCACAGCATGAAGATGACCACAGAGCCAAACATCAGGCCTGTGAGGAACAATACGGCCTTGAAGCAGCGATAGCCTGAAGGAGAGATGGGAAACAGAACACTGTGAGGCTATCATAGGCATACAGACACGTACATACATGGTGTACTGCTGCCTGAGTGCACAGCTAAAAATCCCTGTGAAATTAAAATTTAATTCTTATAAGGACAACAAGCTTACAAGACACTCATTCTATTTAACTTTGACTTTTGGAAATGGAAATTACATTTACTAACACGCAAAGGCATAAAATGCACATAATCAAACCAGCACATGATTTGGCCTCTCTTTAAACACATACGCATACAACAAACAGTGCATCTGAAATATAAATAATAATAATAAACACTGTAAGACGGTAATGAATGGCTTTCATTAATTTTACTAAGGCAATTACAGTACACATATATGATTTCAGATTTAGCAGCTTTCCTACTTACATTTGACAGTTTTCTCAATTTAGTTAATTAAGTGTAAATTAATTTGTGGTTTTACAGGAAGTTCTTGAAAATAAAAGGGTGCTATCATATCTAACTGAGGAGACAGAATATCATAGAGAGGATATTTAATTAAAACAGCAAAACAATAAACAGCCACCTTCCTTAGTGGGTAGAAGAGGAGTATGTTTGCACAGAGAGAGGTCTTGTCTCACTGGAAAATAATGGAAGAGCAGACAGTCTGTGTCTATAAACCTTTATGAAACTTTTCTAAAATATGATAATCATTGTATTACAAAAGGTCATCCACATTCATTAGTCAACAGGCCTGCTGAAGAAAACAGCTGCTCTCCTTATCATTTTTTTTCTGTTGTATGGTCCCTCCTGTCCTTGGCTTTCTCTCTTTTTCTCTTTCACCACCTTATTTCCATTTGAATGTGCTTTATTGCAAACCAAAACGGGAAAAAAGATGCCAAAGCATTAAAAAATCAAATTATAAACAGTTAGATCTCCTTGGCCCTTGCTTCTGTGTTTATTAATGTCTGTGTCTCCCTTTATTTTTGCTCTACATCTTCTTCTTTCTGTCTGACTGAACTCTATCCCGAGGGGAACCAACATCAGATTGTTATCTTTGTGTAATCAGGCATTGCACAGCTGAGCCATACAATACTTTTCTTCTCATCCAGCCCACCGTCCATGCTACCCCTCATGACCATACCCCATTTATGTGCATTTTCTTCGATATCTTTCAGCCAACAGGCCCTTAAATAAAAGTAAAAGCTGCTGTATTTTTCACAGCTTCTGCTGTAACAGAATGTCTGAATAATACAAATCTGACTTTAAGTAACCAGAGAATTTCCAAAATATCCACAGCCCCTTGAACATTTGTTCGGCCAGCAGCTGTCACAAAAACCCAAAATCGCTCTTCCATCAAACAGGGAATAAATTCTGAATATTATGCTTCTCCTCAACTGTTCCTAATCTTCTGGTCTACTTTCTAAGTCCACCTTTCTTTGACCCATTCCTCAGTTCTTTATTCCACTCCTTTGTTCAACCCCTCCACTCCTCAGCTTATCCCTCCAACCCCCTCTTTGGTTCCTGTTGCTTCCCTTACTTTTCCTCCAGCCATCAAGCCCATCCCATCTGTTCACTCTGGCTTATTCAGCTTCCCTTCTACTCTCTTTTTCTTTGTATCATTCATCTTGTTCCTATAGCATCACTTCTCATTTGTGCCGAAACTCCTCTGTTTTTCTGTTTCAAATAAATGACAGCTAACCTCTTGTTCTCAACACCTTGGGACTACACTATATTCTCCAGGCATCTATCTGCACAAAGAATCAATTTTCTTGCAGAAAACCAGCAACAATGTTTTTTTTTCTTAAAATATTCATTGTGACTGTGGGTTTTTTTGTCAACAATATGCATCGTATCTAATTTGCAGAACAATGATTTTGTTTGGCTGTAGAGAAAAATCTGGCACTGAGGGAGGTAATGGACCTCTTTATCTTCTCTTGTTTTCGGAGTATGCTGTCAAACAAACAGAGACAAATAGACAACAGATGGTGAAGAACTGAGGCGCTTAGTTTGAAGTATTTTAAGTAAAATGGTGCCATTTCGTCCCATCATGTGACATTTTGCTGTTAATTTCTTAGAAGCAAGTATGAAACCTTGTTTTTCATCTATAAATTGAAGTTTTTGCGATCACACTTTAGAGCTGATTTTAATTGAGTTGATATGGACAGCAAAAACATGCTAACATTCTAAAATTTTGCTCTCTAAATGCAATGATACTGCTGAGCTTGCAGCAATATGGTAGAAATATAGCTGAGGCTGAGTACATGTTCAAAGTGGGATTTAACATGGTCTTTTGTCTGGCACCACCCTTGAGGCAAACTTGACATTTTCTGTTATACCAGAAGCAAGTCTCTATGAAATGCAGTGTTCTCTACATTTCTTTTCCACCCAACAGTTTTGTTTCAGAGCTATCGCTATGGTCTTGCTGTCAACTTTAAAAAATATAGTTGTTGGTAAATCTGTTTCTAATGCAGGGACCAATGCTGCTGATGCTTTACCAGGACATATACAGTGAATGTTAATGTCATCTGTATGCTTCAGTGAGTCTCTATGTCTTATTTGTATGCCATACATATGCACAGAGCTTCACCCTGCATCAATATTCATAAAAAAAACCCAGCATGGCTGCTTTCCCAAAATTGTAATTCTGTATATTTTTTACACAATTCTGTGTTTTGATTAAATGAAATATTACCTTGTACATTTTCCTGGATGGTCTTGGCAGTATTTTTTTATTTTTTGTTACTGGCAGTATAGATATTAAAATCCCTATATAGGTCTGTGATGTAACTTTATGGGCAGTATTGTAGTTCATATGAAGGATAATATTATGAACAGTAGACAAGTATTTTAACAAAAGATGACTGATTTCAAAACAAGCTGAAAACAAAAATGCTTAATAGTGATCACTCATTGTTGAGATTTAGTTGCACACATTTCTACCTGTTTCTTCATGACCATTTACAACTTGCACAGATTTAATGTGAGTCATTTATATCAAAATTTTGAAGAGGGATCATGTAAATCAAATTTCTCGAGGTATCTGTAGTATATTCTGGTGGTCAAGTAGTCACTCCAGTAAACCAAGTCAAGGCAAAGCCACAAAGAACATTAAAAACAGTTTATGCTCGTGAACTTGTGTGCCTGCATTTCCTCAACAATGTTAGGCAATACACCTGAATATACATTAACCTTTACAAAATGCATTAGACATTTTGAATGCAGAGCGCTACTATGCATTTTGCTAGTCACGACTGAAGTGGAAAACAGTGTCTAATCCGTTATTATTTGCAGCTACAAGAACAAATCTGATGTAAAAACCAGTGACACTTACAGCACAGCTCTCTCTGTAATTATTTATTGATTACACAATCCTGTAATGACTTTACATCCAAACTCGTTAGGATGAGCCCTTAATGCTTATGATGCAACCAAATGCATTTACTCATTGGGCACAAAATTAAGCCTTAAGAAAGATTTAGTGACTCAACATGAAAAGTCCCATCCATACAGTACGACTTTGAGCATTTGATTGTACTGAAGAATAAAAAAATATTTTAAAAACAAAGGAGTCTACTACCAGTTAAGACTGGTATTAATGATTTGAATCCATGCCTCTTTTTTTCTTCTAGCAATGCTGCTGCAACATTTAGTTGAAAGAAATGCGAGCATGCCTTTGAATAAGCAGCAGAGGATAACATGTTTTTTTTTCTTGAAAAGACAGCAGGCAGTCCAATCTATTTAGTATTGTCTGATGAAGACAGCAGTTCGGAGTAGGGTGTAGGGATGATGGAGATTTAAGAATGTGAGCAAACATATGAGCAAGTGCAGACCTTGAGTTTAGCCTCCTGTAGTTAGAATTACTCAGTGAAGCAAAGTAGATACTGAAGCAAAGCCACAGCAGCTTAGTCTGTAAGAATGAGATTTCAATATTGATTCACAAAGCCAGAAACAAGACAGCCACTCTGTGCTAGTCTTAAATCAATATTATCTTACACCAGCAGAGCAGATTAAGCTAGAAATAATAGAAAAAATTATCAACAGTAGAGACTCAGGGTGCTTTGGCCACATGTTTTAGCACTTTAGAATTATGTTCTGGTCCTTACACAACTAGGAACAACATCTCAGCTACACCTCACTCCATTATGTTTTTAATCAATGCTACTGCCAGATATCCATAGTTTGTCTTTATAAATTAAGCTATTCAAGGATGATATGTAGACTGATACTATTATTATTATTATGTCAAGCTTATGTTAATGTAATAGTTTTAGAAATATGCTTCTTCACTTTCTTGCTAACAGTCAGACCAGGAGATCTTTTGGGTGAATATGAAGCTACAGCCAAGAGATTGTTAGCTTAGCCTTGTATGAAGCTGTATAAACAAAGGAAATTGCTAAGTTGACTCTGCCTAAAAGAAGAAATGTTTACCTTACAGCACCTCTAGAGCTCACTTACTTAAATGTTACAGCTTTTTTGTAAATATGTACAGAAACTAAAATGTAAAAACAATGTGATGTCTGTTTTTTGCTCCCTGGGACTTGTAATTTCCAGGAGCTTGCAAAGTCAATCTGACAAGGCAACAGGGCTGCCATTTTTTAACTTTTATCACAAAAAAAACCAAGACATAATGTTTTAATTGATGAACCGTAGTTGCGCTGATTAGCAAACTCAGACTTTATGTGCAAAGTCTTGACTTCATCATCACTTACCGAAGAAGCAGTAAATGATTCCAAAGAGGCAGCACATGGAGCAGACCACCGAGGGCACAATCTCATATCTCCTCTCAATCTCCTGGTCACACTTTAGTCCCACCTCAGCCAAACCCAGCAGCTGGCTGGTGGAGGCCATGTTGACTGCAGTGAAGGGTGGGCGATGATTCTGAGGCCAGTGATGAGGGGTGGAAGGGTTTGTGTAATGATGACTGGATCAGTGGGCCTCACCCATTGAAACAAGTCCACCTGCAAACAGAAGGCATGAAAGAAAGAGTGATAGAGAGAGAGAGAGAGGGTGGAAGTGAGAATGAATGAGGGAAAGAAAAAGACAGAGGGGAGAGTTATTATTGATTGCTCATTTTAAGTGCAAAGTTGAAAGTGCTGACAGAGCAGTAAGCTTGCATTACAATGTTGAAAACACAAACATGTCAGTACTGCACAGCCTCTCTAATAACTAATGCTGCAAATGAAATGACTGCATTATTAAAAAAAAAAAAAACTGCGATTCAACCGCCATCATTCATTTGGATATACAGTGAGGAGGCTGCAACACATTTTTCCAAACACTTTGAAAGTATTTGACTGGTAGCAGAAGATTTCCAGCACACACATAGTGGTTGCCATGGAAAGATCAACTGAATGCATTTGCATACATTTGCATGTTGTTGGAAATTGTTGTACAATTGGGAGTCTCATTTTAAGCTTGTATTTGAACAACAAAACTAAACTTTATTAGACAGAGAAAAAAACAGGTTTGAACATTTGCATTTCTCTCTTAAGCAACAGTTTAGCAAATACTGAATCATTGCTGTTGTACTGTCAAACTCCTAACATTGTAATCCAGTGCTGCAGCATTCATTCTGTACATTGTTTCATTATACTGTTTTGAGACCCCAATCAAGAATAGAAATAATCCAGTGTTTCAAGTGTCAATTATTCATGCTATAAATGCAAGATGGATACTTTTTTTTCTGCTGGGGCATATTACTGTTGCATATGCTGGATTTATTATAAATAAGTATTTACGTAATAAATACAGTAAACAATCAGGTAAACTGCATTGCTATCAAGCCAAAAATTCTTAATTAAAAAGTAGCAAGGACTTTTGGTGGATTTTTAGAGGGGATCACTTGGTAAAGATTTCATAATAGTTTTCGTTCCAGCAGACACAATGTAAAGGAGGTACGACTGGAGAGTGTCTTAAATGTAAAACAGGAAAAAAACATGGGGAAATGAACAGCATGTAAGTATTTGTGCTTTTAGCCTTAAAGTAATTCAGGAAGAAAATTTCTTGAGACATAGATTTATGGCTGCAATATTCAGGCAAAACCTTGCCCAAGAAGAACAAAAGAATTATTTTCCCCTAAATGCAAAACCTATGGGATAAGAGTGACTGCACCAGAAACACATCACACTAAATGAAAAACAAAACAAAACCTGAACTGCAGTTTGTTCATTTTAAAGAAAAAAAATCATACAGTGAAGAAATTAAGTTGACATTAAATATTAATGTGAAGGCATTGTTATAGTGTACAACTAATTCAGTGTGAATACCCAGAGTATTTAATTAACCCTACTGGCAATATTTAATTGACTTCAATTTGTAAATGTTACCACAGGGCCAATGAAGCTTTTGCTATTAGACTGTTTGGCAATTACTGATTTCACAATTCATGTTTTCTATCAGATGTGAAACACATACTGTAACCTTTCATCTTTTAAAGAGACATTATCTAGAGATGTATAGAGATGTCCTTTTACATAACATGGCGCAGTATTGACAACTTTATTTACTTCATTTAAAATTGATCTCCTTCTGTCCTTAATGTCACCAAAAGACACAAGGAGATCAATTAGGAGTGTGGGTCTGCTAAAGAAACACTGCCAGGGGACACCCTTTCCTTTTTTTCTTGGAGGATAAAAATGTGCCCGAGGCTTCTACTTTGCTCCTTTGTTTGATAGCGTTGGTGCCATCAGCTAATAAAGGTGATCAAAGTCGGCTGTGTTTCACATATTTTGTGTGAAAATTGCTCAGGGCAAATTTAGTCAACCTAATAGTATAATTCAAAGTACATAAGTAATGCATACAGACTTTGTTTGAGTAAACTACAAAAACAAAAACAGCATTAAATTCAAAGCACATCTTTTTAGTCAACTGAGCACCAACACAATCACAGTGTGAGGCCTCTTACAACACACCCACATTTACAGCAGGAACCAAATCCCAACGGTTTAATTCATATTGTACCAGTTGAGACACAATTAAGACTTGGTAAGCATATAAACTCACTCAGTAGTGGATATCCTTGAATGGAGGCGTCTCCCAAGTGGCATAAATGGCAGCATTTTACTCTGTATCATCATTATTTCACGAAACAAGTACTACACTTCATCTCCTATGCAGTTATCATGGTTGCTCTCTATCATGACATCTTGAGCTCTTAAGGCTAAATCATTCATACAGAGGTGAGTGTATGTGTGTGTGTGTGTGTGTGTGTGTGTGTGTGCATATGCTTCCTCAGGCTATGCCCACACTTCACACAAATCCTTGGTTTCCAGGTGTGACTCCAAGCATCATCTGTTTCATCGTCTTTACTCCTAGCTGCATCTGCTTCACTATCAGTCTGGTGAAAAGCTTTCGAATCATTAAATCTTGAAAGTGACAGCTTGCTGATCTAAAAATTTGTATGCTTTTACCTTGCACTAATATCGACTGTATACAGAGGTGCATTAGCAGTTCTGCAACCTTTTGTGACCTGCTGCATCTCCAGTTTTAAGGAACTGACTCTGGAGACTCAATTATATTTTACAGTCCCACTAACCCCATAGCATATCAGCTTCTTCTACTGTAGTTAGAGAATGGCACTCTTCTGTTCTTTTTACAGCCTCTGTGGATTAGAAGTAGCTTATTAAATTTAAGGTTCTCTTACTTGGGAACTATCATTTCGGACTAGTGGTCTTCTTCAGGACTCTGCACTTGTTATGTTAGAGTGCAGATGACAAACTCACACACTCTCTATCTCCTGTGTGTACTTCTGATATATATTTATATAAAGATGGTATACACATACTCGCCTGTCTGTTTTTACCTATTTGCTGGCGTCCTACACAATCATGCTCAGGGTCCATCAGAATTTATTTGCTATCACCAGTAGTGATAATGGAAGAGATAAAATGAACCGAGTGAAATTAAAAAGTCTACAATACATTGAGTAAAAGAATAAACCATTCTTATTTAACAGGTTATAAAATAAGTGGGTGCCCCTGTCTGATCATTAGAGTGAAATAAAGAAAGCCAATATCTCAAGAGATTGTGATGAGAATGATGGATGTTGTAAAGCTAATTGAATAATATCTAAATCATAGGAGAGGATCATTTTAAGGTTTAAATAAAGATTTCAGCTTAAATATGAAGTTAAGCAGCTGTGAGCACAGCTGGCTTGTCACTGTATGAGCAAGAAGCTAAAGAAGTATGAGGAGTTGAAAAATTAAATAAAGGTTAAATCAATATGAGTGGGACTTAAAAGTTGAATAAAGCTCATGAGGTACAAAAGATGTGACATTTTAAGGTGTGTTAAAAAGCTGAACCCCATTGTCTGGATTTGATTTGTATAAAGAAGTGGCGCAAAGGTTATGAGTTAATGAGGATAAAGGTTGCAAAATATATGAATGGATGCCAGTATCTAATCGCTTGAGTGTCTCGGTAAATAATTGCTGAAAATTCCCAGATGTCATTAAGACATAAAATATCAGCTGCTCTGTTTAATTGCTCTCTAAGCCTCAGCCATAGCACCTTTAATCAGATCTGTATGTGAGCAACACCCACATGAGTCTGTGCCTCTGGGCCTTCCTGTCACTATTAACATGGCATTAAAAGCATTAACTTAGATTAAGATAAACAATAAGCTAGCACTGAAACCTATATGGTGTAAACAACACTGTGGGAGAAGTCAGGAATGCCTGACTCAGAAACTGATTAGCTTTATTACAGGTTGTTTGTATGCAGTCTTCAGTGGTAGCCATATTTGTTACATAACTTCTACTATATGGCCTTGTCAAGTACAATAATAACAGCTATGAGACTAATAGGATGTTGCGTTGAAGTCTGAGACTTGTGTACGGAGAAGCACTCCTTGAGAAAGAAATTACAAATGAGTAGGTTGTTACTGACAGTAGAAAATACTCAGCTGTCTGGTTCATTAAGTGATTCTCCATTAAACCATCCTGTTGTCCTGCACACTTATGATTGCATGACAACAAGATGGTTTTCATTATAAGTTACTGCAGGTAAGGGAATATTGCAAAAGTTAACTGAATGACTAAAGAAAGTAAAGATTGCATATATTAAGAACTATAAGGCAAGGGGGGGACTACATACCTCTGAAAAGGCAACCAAATAAATTTAAAATAGATAAATAAATCAATATTAAAATGACCGATATAACTCTGGATAAATAATAAAATACATCAAGTGATAGGTGGTCACAGAATACATGCAGCATTCTGTCAGATAAATCATTATGGATCCAGACCTTCAATTTGACCCAAAAAAAGAGTGCATCAGTTAGCATTCTGTGCAGAGTTTGTCAAAAACCTGGAAAGCAATTGCAGAAACTCTAGTTAATAATTACCTGTCTAAGAAAGAAAGACTCTAATGGTGAAACTGTTTGTAAAGAATGCGGAGTTAGTTACACTGCAGGCACCTGACTCAGGATAGAGATTCAACTGAGAATGCATGACAAGGGATGCTATTGCACTGCCAAAAAGGATCATGATAAAGTGAAAATGAGCTCAAAAGATTTAGTCTCTAAAGCTTACTTTATTTTTTGTTTTTATTTTTATTTTTTTGCTAAAAATATCCAACTGAGATATCCTGAGTTGCAAAGGACTTTTGTGCACTTCTCGAGGCATTTAACTATTTGCTCTGCAGTATCCAGCCAAAAATCTGACGGAGACGATCTGATAAAACAAACAAACAAACAAAAGAAGCAATTATCCTCAGTTACACAGCGTGGCTTTTTAAGCTAAATGTCGATTTTAATGTGTATAGGTTTTTTTTCATTTCACATTCTGAGGAGACCTGACCTCTTTTAAATGCTATATCCAAGATGAGATGACAGAATTGGAAAATAGCCCACCATTAAGAAAAAAAAACCCTACATATGCAACGATATCACGTCCATTCTGTTGCTATAACAACCAGCAGTGTTACAAGGACACTGCAAATGGGAAGGCGGGGGGGCTCGTCTCCATGGAAATGTGCGTGTTAAGAACCAATGCGTGGAAGTTTCTTTGAGGCCCCTGGCAGCAGATGGTCCTGACCTTTGACCCTTTTCAGCTAGTGCCTTTTTATAATTCACCAACACATTTGGGTGAACTGAGTGTACTGGGGGTATTGTGGCCAAAACCAGTCCCATCCTTAATATTTCAGCCTTTTTTGTGAATGTAATGGAGAGATGAGGGTCTAGATTTGAAAAATCAAGTGTGTGACAGTGCTACAGACAGACAATCCAAGTACCTTTGAGTTGTGGGTTTTAATAAATCAAAGTATATAAAGTCAAAAGCCAAAAGAATGAAAGCTGTACAGTATTTAGAATGGGATATCTTGACTTTTACACTTAAACACTTTTAATTTCTGTGTGTGACAGGCTGAGAAATAAAAATGCAAAGTTTCCTTGAATAAAATGACAGATTTCTCTGCATTAAAGAGGGATTATTGTGGATAACTACACAACTCAAATAAATATTTAGCAAAGACAAACTTTTTTGGGCATTTTAATCTGGAATTGCTACACATTACCAGAACAATATGAACTTTTTTATTTCTGAAAAATCTTTACCTTCCTCCCAAGGAAACTCCTTAGATGTGCTGCATGCACATTTTGCATGCAGGATTGATGCTGACAAGTAATAGGAAGCAGCAAACATCATGGGATTAAAGAAGTGTGCTCAATCTCGGGACACGCGGGGGAAGACATCCCACAGTAAACTAATATCAGCACAGGAGAGGAGAGGAGCTCTGTGTTACTGATGGTTTTTCTGTGAGGTTGGCAGCAATACTAAACCTTAAGGTCAATGTTTGGTGCAAAAACATTATTTGCGTCACTGAGGCACTATGTTCCCACAGAGACTGAACTATGGATCCAAGCTTTGAAAACTCTGAAGTCCTCCAGGAGGATAATTGTGGCGCAGCACACATATAAACACATATTGACACATTAAAAGCACATGAGATAAACAGAGACGACAATAGCCTACAAGCGTCTGTAGTAGTCATCATAAATGCCATCATAGACAAGCATTTAAAGTGCATGTAAATTACTATATAACAACAACTGTCAGTGAGTATGCTGCATATCACCATTATCTCTGTATGTCTGTGTATTTTCCCATGACTCCCTACAGCTACAGCTGTTCAATAGCTCAACTGTTCTTATTCAATTGAGTTGTTGCCATTGTAATAATCCCTACTGTGCACTCAGTTCTTTCACTTCCATAAAATGTATGTCGAGGATGGCATGTGATGAAATTTCTGTCCCTTAAAATTGCTTTCATGGTCTGCAGTAGCTGAAGAAATTAAGTTCTAAATAATCTCATTGCAGGCACACAGGTCACAGTGTCTCCACAGCACTAAATAACATAAAAGATTTAATTTTCCATCAGCTCGACTCAAGGGTTTTAGTATGTAAACACTGCACAACGTCTAAATGCTGTTTTACAGGCTCTTTTTCCTCCCTGCTGACTAACAGGGAGCACTGAATCACACAACAGTGCCTCTGACACAAATCACAGTTCACATGATGATTTGCTCAGCCATATCCTGACTTGCATGCCTCTGTCAGCGCGACAGGCCAATAATGTTAGGTTACATATCAAAACCACTGGCAGTGTAATAACCTTTCTGCTCGATGATGTGCTCTCAGTTGGAGTTTTGCGAGTGTTCCTCTCTCCTCCAGATGAGTAGACAGTCTGAGGTCACAGATCAAATCTGAACACTGCTGCTGCTGTAATAAGGCTTTTATGATTTGTTCTGCTGTAAGCCAGCTCTGGCCTCGAGACTGGATTTACCATTCACAGTGTGACTTTACCTTCACCCCTGTGAGTGTGCTGACTTTTACAGCTCTATGATCTTTAGATCTTTAGATCTTTGATCTATATATATCATAGCAATTGACTTGGAAAATGCTTCTGTCCCTGAATGACTGTCCCCTTAAAGTAGCCTTTATAAATATCTGATTCCATACCTGCACACTAGATTAGCATCATTGTTTTACACACAAACTAAAAAAATTAAGTTAATTTCTAATCGTACTCCACAGAGAATCAGGGAAATGAGACCAGCAGTGAAGTGTTCTCTATTTGCCATGAATATGTGTGTGTGTGTGTGTGTGTGTGTGTGTTCGGTGTGCGTGTGAGTGTGTGTGTGTGTAAAGCTTTTCTTCCCCCAACATGCTGCGAGATAAATTGTATTTTCTAATATTCTATTGATATGTGCAAACTGACAGGGAAGAAAAGATGAAGGGTTTGAAAGTGTAGACTGTGTGTGTTTCTAGGTGTGTGTGTGTGTGTGTGTGTGTGTGTGTATGTGTGTCAGCATTAATATTTCACAGGCCCCACACTGAGTGGTGGCGACAGAGCATCACCAGAACGAGGACACACTACTCTCCAGGGTGGGGATTGGAAGAGTTGGACAGAGAGACAGAGGGAGGGAGACGGAATGAAAGAAAGAAAGGCACAGAGAAGAGAAAGAGAGGAAAATCAGCAGGAATGTTTGGTGACAGAGACATTTCACAAACAAAAAAACAAGGAGACTCAATACTCACTCACACACATGTACAGCATCACAAAATGAGAACGTCTCTGCAGGTTAGGACAAAGCGACTGTGAACCTCGTCCTTTTTTCAGAAGTGTGTTTGCAGTGAACAACAAAGTTAGAAATTAATCCTCAAACACAGTGAGTCTTATAGTTTTTATCTCCTGGCAGCTTGAGGTGAGCTTCCTGCCTTGTCAACGTTTGCAAGGCGAGATGTCATTCTCAACAAATCCAAATCTCACGTCAACTCTGAGGAGGAAACAATACAGTTCAACAGAAGTGAAGGCAAATAAAAGCCCTGGAGGACAAAGTAGGTTTCACTCAGAGGAATGACACATTATTGTTCGGGCTATGGAACAAAGTGCTGATCACATTATTTGTATTAATATTACAAAGTCAACTTGGTATCATCTCTTGGGTTCCCCTAACTGGCTTTGTGAAAGTTATAAACCTGTTAGCGATTTATGCTGGGCTCTAAAACAAGTAAAATACAAAAGTTTTAGGGCCATTTGGCACACAGATTGGTTTTGGTTTATTTGTCCAGAGTTTGAGATATTTGTCTCAGAGATTTCTGCCTCAAGTCCAATAAAATGGCTTTGAATTGAATTGTCAGCAGCAGTGTGCCTTTCCAGAAACATGGGTATCATTAAACAGTCCAAGCTGTGAACAATTTTCACTGAAACCACTTTCTACTGAAGAAACAGTCCCAAGAAAACTCCTGAAAACATGTCTGGTGGATTACCAGCAGTAACAGGAACAGCTTGTTTCTAGAAAGAATGCAAAAATTTTTTTATGTTATTTGTCAATGCAATGAGAAACACAAACAACAACAAACAATTCACCATTATATGTATAAATGTATATGTAAATATCCCTACTTGTGGGCTACATCTGAATCTTGATGGATGGATAGATAAAATTTATTTTACAGATACATACATAAAAGTACATATGTGTCTATAGATACAACTTTCACATTTCATCCTCTATGAGAGTTTTCATGGACAATCATTTCTCCTCTGGTACACAGTAGTGATATTGATTTTTTAAATGTACCTAAGTGAACTTAGCTTATCAGATTATCAGACCGGATATCAGATCATGGCTATAACTATAGTCATAATTCTTGCATCACACGACTTGTGCAAAGGCACAACACCATGCAACCTATAGGTAACAGAGTTCACTGGGTTATAGTTCAGTAGGCTAAAACCATGCAGGATGGAGACTTAGCCTGGTTGGTCTAAGGTGAAATGTCTCAGAGGTTAATGCCACTTAAGCTATTACTGAGATATCTGGCCCATGTCCCCTGGTGAGGTTAATGAGATACTACAAGCAGGATAACTAGATATTGGAGAGAATGGCCTTCTCTTCTATGAACTGTGTCCATACTGCAACATTTTACAGTTTTGTTTTTAGGGAAGACTTAACAGTTTTATAATATTGGTTTTAACCTGAGCCTACATGTCAAATAATCATCAGGTTCAGTCATTGTTCTTATGGTAAAATCATGATACTTGGTAACAATGCAGGCAGCCCAGACAGACAGAGAGAGGGAGACAAGGCCTGCTGAAAGCAGCGGCCAGATAAGGACATGCTCTGGAGATGCAGATGATTAGGTGAGGAACTGCAGTTACAGGTCTGTAATACATTTATGTTTTCTATCTACTGGGTTGATAATAGATGTCAGAGGACCTCATGTGTATTTCATTCTGTCTGTTTGAGTCAGCGGTTTCATTCACAGCATTTCTTCAGTGTAAATGCACAGACTTTAATTTAACTTGTGCAAAAGTAATTACAAAAAAAACATTTTACATCGAGTTCCTAGCACAAATCTAGGATTTCATTTATTGAATCTGTCATTTGCTGATGGGCTAAAGCATTTAGTTTTGTTCCAATCACAATATTTACATAAACATGCTTTGAGTGTGTGACCTTTCCTCCGTGGAAGCTACTGTATTTGCTTCTACTGGGAGAGACAGGATTCTGATGGGCAGGGGTGTTTAAAGTCAGTAATGGAAAGCAACTGACCATGACAAAACAAACTGGAGAGGTAGTAATCATTTTGAAAAAATTATATTATATATGAATATTACAAAATTGTAGAAAATGAGAAAAATCTAGGGAGGGCTCTCCTTCTGACCCCCTCAAATGCCTCTAGTATGGTTACTTCTTGTATATTAGAATTTCTGCTGTTTGTTTGTCTTTTTATCTGTTCTGACCGCTAATTCTTAGGTGCCTACTCTAAAACGCAGACTGATATGCCAGTGAGATTTAGGATCTCGATCTGAACAAGGAGACAGTGATGGTGGTGGTGTGGCTAATATCTGTCAGCGCCTTCGCTCTTCTGCTCTGTTTCCAGTTTAGAGACCCTGGGAGGGACTTTGCATGTGACAGTGAGTAACAGTATTGCTGATGTCATGGTTACTAACAGGATGACTGTGTTTCCATCTAGCCCATCTGTCACTGGGGAGACTACTACTGTGTGTGTGTGAGTGGTGCATGCGTGTGTGTGTGTGTGCGTGCGTGCGTGCATGCATGTGTGTGTGTTAAGAAAGAAGGGTGTTGTCAGGAAAGCAGAAAGAGACTTAGAGCGTTTGAATCTGCTCAGGATTCAAGACGGATCTGACATCAAAGAAATATAGCAACGCAGTCCTATCTGGCATCTGTCCTCATGCAGACTGCTGTAGAACAAAGACATGAAGGAATTAATTCACAGTGCATGTTTTCTACAGAACAAAAAGAACTGTGCATGTGCAGTGGTGACCTTTGTCATACACAGGAGGAGGGTGTATTTCAGCCATTCAGCACTCTTTCCCACAACGGTTACCAACATGTGTGCTCTTTAAAATGCTTACACAAAGCATTGAGAGCAATTACTCAAGTTGTTTATGAAGGAAAATTCACACTCTTTCCATCTTCTCTGTTTGCTGCTTTGATTTATATTACTGCAAATTGCATCCGCAGGGTTTGAAGTGTTTATTTTACAGAACAAGCAAATTCATGTACTTGGTACTTATTTTAAAAACTTGATATTAAAAGTACAATATGAAACATTTTAGTGCCAATTACTGGTTTTCATTCTGATAGCCTGTGTTCAACTAATTACTTTATGTCTCGTAATACACATTAACTAAGCTGCTTTACATTCTTGTACTTCAATAGCATGGCTTAAAATATCTACCTTGTGCCTACAAATTGTGGGACTAATTTGACATCTACTGAAGAACTGTACTGTGGTTGGTGCTAAAATATTCAAAAAATAACATCTTTATGAATAATTTTCTGATATTTTTAGATTAAATGATAAAGTCATTTATTGATTCATTCATCAGTAATACTGAAAATGCTTTGTTATGGCTTCTTTTCTAGCAAGCCAGGCTGTGCAGTCATATTGAACTAGCTCTCTGTTGTGTTATGAGCAGAAAAGTTTAGATAGTCTTGCTTTTCATTAAAAATGCCTCCACTGTTGCATGTTTGATTAATTGACTTCTTTGCTGAAACTAATGCACCTGTGGTATAAAAACTGCTTGTAAAGCAAATAGAGGTACTGCAGAAACACTGCGACCAAGCCATCAAGGGTCATTTTTGCAGCTATTATAGTTGAATTTTTATAAACCCAGCAACATCTCAAATAATTTATCACAGCATTCTCATCTTTGTATAATTTTGTTTCACAAGCTTTAGGAGTTTTATATCATATTGCATTTTTTACTGTCTGATTGTACTGTCTATCTCCTGATCAATTTCCTTTCTGACTTTTTTTTAAGTTTAATTGTGTCTTGAGCACATCTAAAGCTCTGTGGTTAAAACATAAATACTATTTCAAGTGTTTCATAAGCATAAATGAAATTAAACAGCAGAAAAAAATATTGCTTACAGTCCTAAACAAGAAATATTTTTATACAAAAAGCAGTACCTTTGATAAAAACAGGAGAGCTTTGACATGATTAAATAAGCTAATGATAGTAGCACAATCTTTCAAACCTGGGTTATCTAGTACATGTGCATCCAAGTCCATAAAAGTGTCAACTTGATCAAAACAACTTCAGTCACGATTTAAATACTTAAATTTCCTTTGAATGCTCACAGTCTTAAGTTCATCATTATCTGCATTCAGCTAGGCTCTTTTAAGTTTTCTACCCCCTCAGTCGTGTATACATGCATTTCATGTGCCTTCTCTGTATCTGTAAAATAACACCAAAGGACGCTCACAGTGAAACACCCCTTGGCCTGGGTCATTTGCTTTCCCAGGTCATTAGGTTTAAATGCAGGATGGTGATTTGCATGGGAGCTATTAACTTTCTCCTCACACTGTTCGCCGCTCCCATTGAGCTACAAGTCTATTGAAATGTCTGAGCGACCTATAGACCCATCACACACCCACACCCACACAGGACATGATGCCCCCTTTCTCTAGCCAATTTTTCTCACACCCATTCCATTTTCACACATCTTTTCATCTATAATTTTCTACATTTAGCAAAATTTCTCATAAAGCGCAACAGCAGAGTATGGAGGAGAGAAGAACCTGCTTTGCCATGCAGTGATCTCAGGATCTTCAGATTTTGCATGTGTACTGTGGCCAGCCTTGGAGCACTTGAAGTGAAGTGATCTGGGGAGTGAGTAAGTGTGTATATGTGTGTGTGGGACTGTATGTTGGTGGCCTCATCATTGATCCCCCTCTAAGCCTTGGTCATTGCTTGTGGCCTGAAGGTGAGGTGACAGGGGAGTAAAGAGGCTTTCATCAGATTACAGCTCATTCTCTGTCTTTCACTGTCTTTCTTTCCAGCATCATTTATCTCACTGCTGCTTTACTTTGCCATTTCTCTCCCGTTTCTCTTGCTGAGCACTAGACCCACTTTAAGCCACAGCAGTAAATGTGTCTTCAGTTTCAGATGGATTCATTTGTCTTTTTCCAAATGTCTCCCATGAGCTGATCGTGGCTGTTCAAAACAGCACATCAAAATAAACATTCAAAATGCATAAAACCAAAACCTTAGAGAGAGCAACATCCTTTTACAAGCATTTATGAATGTTTTTATTCAAGTTACTGAGGTCAGTCTATATGACACACAGATAAATACATGATGTTTCTTACAACAGAAAACAGTTTTGCTATTACCTTCAAAAGCCTTTATGTTTTTATCTGGTCCTCTTTTTTGACTCTGCCTAATAAAGTTTTTTTTTTGCTTTCAGGGAAAAGTAATAAAAGAATCAACATATTCTTCTTAATGTTCCCTTGGAAGGTACTCCTACCTTGAATGCACCATACAGAAGGGAACTACAGCTGCTGACCAACAATGAACAAGCATCTACACCCGTGCCCAAGAGGGAGAACTTTTACTTGGGTAAAAATAGTAATTTCACAATTTTCGAACACAATGCAGTCTATAACAAATACATATGAGCAATCACATGCAAAAACAGAAGCACTATCAGCAAAATGTATTATCATTATTAAAATGGTCAAAGGTTAATGAATTACTGTGGTAAAAGGAATGAGCAGGTTTTTATTTAATTCTTCTATACAGTTAGACTATATTATCAATTGCACAATGAAAAGTAAGCAGCATTTTAATGCTTTATATGGTTGAAGTTGAGCTAACCTTAATTTGATACTGCTGAGTAGTTGCATTTTAAGTATAAAACTTAATTATAGTTTAAGTCCTTGTTAAAAGTTTCTAAAATCACAATCTGCATATTAGCTAATACCCTAGGCTCTTCAATAAATGTTTTAGAGCCAACAGGACAATATTTGTCTTAATGTCTTTTGCACATCTCTTTTGTACATATAGAAATGATAGCACTTAACTGCAAAACTTAATAAACACACACAAACACACACACCCACACACACAAAGTAATACATCATTACTCTGTGTAAATATTTGCCCTCTATTTTTCACTGTTTCTATGAGCCGTACCGCTCACAGCTCTGTCTCTCTGTAGGCCTGTCCTGAATTATTGCATTCAATGGTTCCTCTGTTGACTCAATTTGCTCTATTTATTTGTTAATATTTGCCTGCATCAACACACACATGTACACAATATTAGTATATATTACAAAAGGGGAATCTTCAGAGACCTAACTGATTATTTAACTTAAATACTAGGTACAATTCCATTGAGGAGGGTCCAGTATTTCCTGTTCCAAAAAGTCTCGTTTCAGAGTCTCAATAGTCATCAGTAAATAAAGTTCATACATGCATCCATTCACAGGCAGCTACACGTACACACTTTTTCCATTCAGATTTTGTTTCCTTCACTACACAAACATTGTAAGATGCTGCAAATGTGTCTGCTTAGATGGTATGGAGAGCCTTTCAGCTACGGGCCAACATTACAGCCAAGCGTGCACACTCACGCACATATGCACATTGCCCAGAGGGTTCTTACATGTTGAGAGTCAGATCTGGTTAAAACTGGTGGCTCTAAACCTGATGTTGTCCTCGTTACACTGACGGCATCCTTATGTTTAGTCATTTAGTGCATCGAGTGCTCAGATTATTAAACGGACATCTAGAGAGCCGAATGGTGAGCTGCACAACATACAGTAATACATTTGCAGTACTGTGTGTGTGTGGCGTATGTGCATGTGAATATGCCAGTGGGAAGGACAGTGCGGGTGTGTATTAATGGGATTAGGATCGACTTTACCCTTTCTCTCTCCTCTGCTTTCACACTCACCCTCTCTTCTACCATACAGACCATTCATCTTGAAGTCTATACCCTTCATTTTTTTTGTTTGTATTCATCTTAGTCCCCATTTTTCATAAGTTATAACCCTGCCCCCTTTATATCTTTTCTCCTTCCTTCTCTCTTTTCCCTTAATTATTATATATTGCTGTAATAAATCTAATAATTCCCATTTTCACTTGCAGACCTTCGCCACTTGCTCTTTGTCAACTCTCTTTAATCTCTCATCCATCGTTCTTTTAAATATATAAGAAAAACATAGAGGCCTGGTGTAGTCTAGCTCTGTCAGAAGGAGAAGCCCATGTAGTCGTTTCGTGCTCAGTCTTGAGTCTGACTCTTTTTAGCTTATGTTCACTGCACTTACATAACCTGTCGTCAGAGCACTGCGCAGTGAGTGCGTAGGAACACTGGCAGTCCGTGAAATTGTATGAATGAAAGTCTCTCTGATACCCATCCTCACCTGAACACTGAAACCTACTCAAGCAATCCATCTCAATACTGATTAAAATACTGGACGCAGTGAGGGCATTTTTTTTTACAATTCCTTGAAACAATATTTATGATGTTAAAGGTTTTCTTCTCCACCCCAAGAATTTATTTGTTTGCCTTGACAAGGCTGTTTCCTTTCAATTAAAGGAATGATATTTCAAAGAGATTTGGATAAAAAATTGACAATTATGGCTGTTCAAATCCCGTCACTCACAAGATCTTTTACATTTTTGGGGGAAGGGAAAAAAGGCCATAAGGAGAGTGAATTTTTGAATTTCAGGCCAGACTTCTAATCAACTCTGAGCATGTCACTTTGGCCGAAGTCCTAAGTCTAAGGGCTGCTTGGCTTTTGGTCATGGTTACATAACCATCAGAAAAGCATCCAATGAGGTCTTCATTCAAACAGTTTTGCAGACCTTTTAAAGTTGTGGGTTTAAATATCGGTGGACAGTTTGTTGTCACATTCTTAGCCCTTTGATGTCTTCCAGTCTTTTCACTATCTACCCATTATCTTATCCAAAACATGAACCTAACCATTCATTTCATGACTCTGAGATTTACTTGTCATACCCAAAGATGTCATTGTTCAAACATTAGGTAATCAGTGGTGCACAGTGCATGAGAAAACCACTTGTCAACCAGAGTAACTACAGTGTTCATACCATTGGGCATAAGAGAAATTGGTTTCTGACTGGAAAATTGCTGGATGGACGATTTGGACATCTTCAAAAAATGAAAGGAAATGCCCAAAACTTTCATTTTGCACAACACCTAACAGTGTCCTGTTGGCTGAGCTCCAACTACACAGCTGCCAGCAGGATTTTTGATACACTCTGAGTTGAATGTGAATATGTTGCAGTAAAAGCTGGATATTCCTGAAAAAATATGCTTATGCTACTTTTTCCAAATAAATTATTAAAAATATAATAGAGATCTGGTATTTGCCAAACAGTTCCAGTGTAGGTTTGTGATTTTTTTTTCTCTCAAAACTCTGACCACTGTTTCGAGGTTCAGCTCAGGAAACTGAAGGAGAGTCTTATTAAAAGTTTTAATAGTGCTACAAAGTGAGAAACTCTGCGGGCTGACACCAGCGCACTCTTCAATTCATCACACAGCCAAACAAAAGCACACATTCAGTAATTACATAGCTGCACAGTGGTTTCCTGACAAGTCTTCCCATGGCGGCATCGTCCTCCTCTTTTCAAACACTGCACAACCCTCAAATGAACCATTATGTCTCAAGAGATCAATCTCAGGGATGTAATTTTTCTTTTTCTAATCGGCTGTGCTGTGCCTGGTCACATTTCCTGCTTGCAGAAGGCCAAAGTGTTTTCTATAACCTGTCATTTTAAAGATATTTGGAGCACACTACAGCCAAATAAAACTATAATCATACTCTCAGTTTTATGCTCTTCGCATCTCCTGCCTCTCTCTCTCAGTGTTATAAAGCTCACCTTTTCCTGTTACACTGTAGAAGGTGCATATGTTGTGTAATTATCTGCAGATCTTTTCTTTTGTCGATTTGTGTGTCTCCTCCTGTCAGAGCAAGGACAGCTGTGCACACATGCCCTCACATTCAGTACCCAACATATTATTAGTCACAAAAAAATATGAGGAATGAAGCAGATAATCACACCCTTTTTACATTGAATGATCTTTTTTTGATCCCTTTGAGAAAAATGTTATCTTAAACCGTAGAAGTGGAGGAGAGAACACACAAGTTCCAGCTATGCTTTTTTTTTTCAGAATACAACTAGTATGCTAGTATACAACATTTGCATGTTTAACAAAGGAAATAAAAATGAAATGCCTGCACACTTAGCTCAGCAGGCTTGCCGCCTATAATTACTTCTTCTTTGCTCTGGCAAACTACTAATTATGAAGAAGTTTAATGTGCTATTACTGTGCCCCGAGGAAGCGAGGAGGTGGAGAGAAATACATAGAGAGAAACAAAATATTTTACCCCTTTTACTCCCTCAGTGCTCTGTTTTTAGATTAACTCCAATTAGGTTTGGATGCTCATATGTTGTTTGAAACTGGCTGACACACAGATAGACGGATGGATGTGGATGCACGTGACGTTCCGTGACTGCAAATCAATTCGCCTCCCAGTGTTTACACGCTGTCCAACCCAGTTATGCACACGGGTATCAAATTCAGAGTTTAGTCTTTTAAATTTTTAATTCCCACACATCATGAAGGATTCATCTGGCTGTCAGTGATATGCGACTGCGACCGCTCAGAGGTCTCCAAGTGCTAGTGCCTTATGCTCGGGCACCAAATGTGCCGTTAAGCAACGGTTTGAAAACAATAGAGGGAAAACAATAGCAGAGCCGAGGCAGTCCCTCCATGTGTCTCATTTTCAAAGGCAATTACAGTGACGGGCATATGGCTGGGGGTGACATAATAAGCTCTTGGGAACCATTTTAACATGAGAATTTTTGGACTGCTGGGTGGAGATAACAGGACAAAACGTTACACTTGAATCTTTCTTTGTGGCACGCGGGAGACAATTCCATAACAACCCGTTGGCTAACGTAGCCGAACACAACTGTGATTTCAGGTGAACAAAGAAAACTCACTCACCTCAGAAATGAAACATATTTTCGTGGTTCTCCTTTGTCATTTCCGAGTCCAATAGAGAGGAGGGGAAAAAACAGAGGAAAAAAAGAGAGAAGAATCTCCACTTGTCGGCTCGGTCAGCTTGAAAAACCCAACATGATTAGCTCAGTGGACCGAGGTTCGGTCCGAAACCCGCGAGCAACTCCAGCAGAATCCCTGAAGCTGAAGATGAAACAATACTCAACTCCTCTTCCTTCTCCTCCTCCACTCTTTTTGGCTTCAATTTCTCACTTGCCGCCTGTCTTTCAGAGTCCAGACAGACGCGCTGTTGTTAGCAGGCACCTCATGTAATATTGAACACCGATAATGGAGCAGAGCGACGAGGATGTGGAAACGTTTCTCTTGCGGCTCTTATTTCGTGTTTACATCATGCTATCTTCTTATGTCCCCTTTGAACGGCCAGTATGTGCGCTCCCTTTGTGCTCTGTGTCTCGCGCACTGTGGATAACGGGTTAAACCATTCCTGCAGCGTGAGAGGGGGGTGGAGCGGAGCTGTTCAATGTGGATGTATGAGAACGAATGGGCTTGTTGACTCGTGGCCAAATGTTGTTGTTGTCGGGGATAAGGAGACAGTAGAAATAAAAGAGGGAAAGGGAGGAGCCGGAGGAGGACGTGAGAAAAGAAGAGAAGGTAGATGGTGAGAGGTTGATTTTGAGGTGATGGTCAGGGCAAAGCTTTTGTGCCATCACTAAAATGCAAATGTGAGAAACGGTTACAAAATTATAATAAAAGAAGAGAAATTAATTAGAGATTATCCATATTTAAGGCAGTTTCTTGGATTTTGTTTTTGCAATTTTTGACACGTTGAACACTGTGAAATCACCCCCCACTTAAACGCATCCTCCACATGCTAAACCATGTTATCCTCACATGCAAGTAGACTTCCTGGTAAGCACACTCTAATACCAGATTATGCAACAGAGATATAATAAAATTCAGAGTAATGTTTAAAAAAACAACACAAGTAACAGGCTTGTCTCTTTATGAGCCTTTTGTTCTGCTGCCTGTTTCTTCTCCACAGCACCATCACTGTTAGTTCAGGACCTTGGAGAGCTCTCACTCAGCAGCAGCCACCTGTGTCAACAAAGAGCTGTAGATTTATTTCCATCATAAAATATCAAAGCTAAGTTATTTTGAGAGTATCTTATGGGTTGTTATAAATCAAGGAATGTATCAAATGTATCCAATTTGTGGTTATGAAAAAGTCGCCATGAACTCACTAATGAAAGCACTGAGAACAGCCTGACCTGTGTGATGTTGGCAGATCCTCCATCTGAATGTCTGCAGACATTCACTCCTCAGTCAGACTTTAGAAGAAGAAACAAGCAAAACAAAACAAACAAAAAAGGCAATAAGAAAAATAAAAATTGACAACTCTGTTGGCTGCAGCTTGTATGCTAACTTAAAACGGATAAATAGCGCCATCTTCTGTAGAGAAATTGGCTTCTTATGGTGATGTGTATCGCCTAAATACATTATTTGAATTTTTTTTAAAAAAAACATATGATAGTAAATTGTAATGCAATGTAAATTATAGTTTATTGTAATGAGAATAAAAAAAACATTGAGGGGGTGGTAGCCTAACCCTCATGGAAAACATTTAACAACTGGTGTCTAGATTTACTACTTTTTCATTGTCAGATACTGTTGATTTGAGCTTGGGGCATCACATCTTTAAAACATTGGTGTCTTCACTCATTTTTACAAGTTGTTTTATCCATGAGTCACTCATACATGTTTATAAAGAATGGTATCAAATAAATATTATCAGAGATCGATGGGACTCTGTGATGACACATATTTGCTTTTGGGTTTCCTACCGATGTTTTCTTTGAATTTTTGGTTACATATGAAAGGTAGAATATTATTTTATTATTCATCTGAGACCCTTATAAATCCAAAACTTCATGGCCATTGTGTCAAAAGTCAATTTGAAGTAGAAACCGAGATTACGGAGATTATCAATAAGCATTTTTAAGGTTGTGCAGAGTTTTCTTTAAAAGCAGTACATTCTGTGCATATTGTAACTTTTCCATTGAGTTTATAATCTCCTGTAAGCAGTTATCTTCTGCGGACGCGCAGCAGGGTCTGTGCCTTTAAGAGCATCACTGACAGCATCCTCCTCTGTCACGGACGCGCACACAGCAGCTCAGTATCTGAGAAAACAGCTTAGCTTTCTGCACACACATCTTCCTAAAGATACATCACAACATCACATAATTACATTTATCACCATTATTTCTCCACTGGACATTGATGCATTTGCCTCAACAGTCGCCGTAGCGGTCCATCCGATCGTTATTGCTTTTATTTCTTTCCTTCCCGCATCCAAAGACTGATCTACGCTACAAGATGGCTGAGTTGAATTTGGGAAAGGGTCTGACTGCAGGGAAAGTGGCCAGCAACGTTCAGAAAAAACTAACGAGAGCCCAAGAAAAGGTGAGAGAGCTGTTCACTGACATGTGAATGTGTGGGGAATAATTATTCAGGCCTTCCTGCCGCGAAGCAGCAGTGCCGCTGCCGCATCCTTCACCAAGGCGCAGTGTCGCATCACGACATCATAATAATAAGGCAGGGATATTGTGTTTGAGGACGGGAATGTCCACTTCATATACATCGTCCCTAGTCAATGTCATATAGCGGGCATGTTGTATTGCAGTAAGATTTACTTAAGGCCCCTTAATTTCATCTCTCATCATTTAGCCCATGCAGGACCGATGTGCTTGTGGCATTTTAAACCAACATCGGGATTTCTTAATTAACGCTTGCTTCACAAATTGGGTTTGCAGAAACCCCCTCTTGTATTTTACTAGAACTGTAATGATAAGTGTCACCCATGCTGTGATATATATTTGGTGCCAGATACGAGGCCTAGCCAATGCATTCATGCACCTGCACGTTTTGCATTGAATAAATGGCAGGGGGCGCTATTTGTCAATCATAATGCATCATGCACTGAAGGGCTTAAAAGAGTCAGACAGTGAAAAGACAGGCGATGTTACTCCTGTACACCCAGTATGTGTTATGTACGTGTGAATGTCACTGTGCTAACAACATGTGTGAGTTAATGTATGTACATAATTCAGTGTTAATGTGGTTTATCTCTGTTATTTATTAAAATGAACAGTGTTTTGAGCAGTATGATGAAAATAAATCTTATTCAATTTGGAACTAAGAGAAAGTATGAGATTAAGAGAAGAAAACTGTTTACATGTTGAGAGCAGCTCAGAGAACATGTCCTGTCTTGCTTACCTTGTCTTTGTATTGACACTAATGTTTTTATTTATTCGACTAACAGGTTCTCCAGAAGCTTGGCAAAGCCGATGAGACCAAAGATGTTGCTTTTGAGGAAGGGGTGATTAATTTCAACAAACAATATGTGAGTAATAGTCATTGTATGGCAAAATCATACCTCAAGTTTTCCTAGAAAGTAGCTTTCCTACTGCATTAAAGTGCAGCTTAAAACAAGATACAGCTCTGTATCATGCCCAAACTGATTTAGCATTAGCTCAAACAGGTTACCATTTGCAGAGACTAACACATGTACTGGCTCAACAAGTGTGACACGTCTTTGTTCATGTCTCTGCATACTGTCTGTTTTTTCTGTGCTTCATGAGTTTTTCACCCCCAGGCTGAAGGCAGCAAACTGCAAAGGGACCTTCGGGCATACCTGGAGGCAGTGAAAGGTGTCACACACACACAAGCTCATACAGATTACATCAAAAACACAAACACACACTCAAACACACATTTACACACACTGTACTTGTGTCAAGCCTTACATTTAGACACATAGTCATGCATGTATAAATATGCACCTTAGCCTGCAAATGATGTCCCTTTAATCTGGAATATGTGTGTTTGCCCTCAGCCATGCACGAGTCCTCCAGGAATGTGCAAGCTTGTTTGGCTGACATGTATGAGCCAGAGTGGTACGCCAAGAACGAAGTGGATTCAATAGTGGAGGTCGGAAACGTTTTTTTTATGGTTGTGTTAAATGCATGAGTGACAGCATGAAGACAAGCTGGTTTTTATGAAAGTCAAAACCACTTTGTCATATTGTATATTAGTTTTTTGAGTGTGTGTGTGTGTGTGTGTGTGAGTGTTTTCCTTTAAATAAGCTCATGCGCCGCAGCAGCTATTTTTTCCTCGGGTACATGCAGCTGTTTTGCAATTGTGTTCCTTGGATTTTTTGGCAGTCCTCTTGACAGCAAAATTATATGTTAGCACCTCTTGTGAGAGATGTTGAGTGGCTTGTTAAATTTTCTTCTGTCTTCATTAACTTTACCCCTGAAATGACTTTTAGATTAATGGTTCATATCTGACAAAACTACAATGAGTTGGCTGCAAGAAAATACTGCAATCACTTAAAGGGGTTTCAGTTAATTTTTAATTTACTAACAAGACCAACAGAGCCACTGGAATCAACTCTACAGTGATGGAGAACGTCATCCAAGAGCACACTATTGAAATAAACTATTTAATCTTTGACAATAGATGTTTATGGTTGTTATGTTCACCAATGCTACAGGACTGTGATGTGCTGTGGACTGACTACCACCAAAAGTTGGTCGATCATGCTCTAATCTCCATGGACACTTACCTTGGCCAGTTCCCTGATATAAAGGTAAGCAGTGTGCTCATAGAGACCTGTAGCAACCATGACAGGATATTTGTAGCATGTAATGTTCATGCAGTGGCAGCCATGTTTTAATACCATATACTGCTGCTAGTATTTGTGTACACTTACATTGAATTATTACAATTTAATACTAAAATGCTTGTTGAAAAGATAAAACATGCAAAAACTTAAATACATTTTCAGGAATGCACCTGATTTATTTGTATTGTTTTCTGAAAAGTAATGAAAAACAAGTTCATGTTTTTTTTCCTCTGCTCAGGCACGTATAGCCAAGAGAGACAGGAAGTTAGTCGATTATGATAGTGCCAGGCACAACTATGCCACCACACACAAGGCCAAGAAAAAGGATGGGGGCATTAAAATTACCAAGGTAAAACAAACACAAAACATGTTTTCTATCAGTATGTATCTGATGAGCATGTAACACATGAATTCTCTGTGTTTCTGTCTCTCTGTCAGCCCTCCTCCTTGTTGGAGAGGGCCACTCCAGGCTGGGCTCAGGGTATCTTGTCTGCACATAATGTTGCCCAGAGCAGTCTGTCCCGGAGCCAGGTAATCAATCATCCTGCTGCACTTTCTAAAAGGTCTGATGACTGTGAAACAAATGAAAAAAGGTGTCCTGGTAGCCTAGCAGTCAAAGACACATGAGACATAACAAACAGGTCCTCAGTTTGCACTTGTCCTGCATGTCATCGCTCTCTTTCTCTGCCATGGTCCCTGTCACTTGCTGCTCTCAAATATGTGATGAAAGGAAAATGGAAATGACAACAACAAAACAACTGTAGCCAAACCATGTTGAAGCATCATAATGGAGTGTCAGGGAATGATACACACATACAGCTCATAATTAATCAACATAACATCAAACACACACTCGTGAAACATGCACTAAATGCATTGTGCCAATACACGGTGTGTTTGTCTGTGTGCGTTCTAGGCGGAGGAAGAGTTGGAGAGAGCCCAGAAGGTGTTTGAGGAGATTAATATTGACTTACAAGAGGAGTTACCTTCACTCTGGAACAGGTGTGGGAAACTGATTTTCCTGGTGATGGATGGATGCTATAATTGCATTTCAGTAACATCTGTGCTACATTTACTTTCTCTCATTCTTTCCTTCTCTTCTCTGCCTTTTCTAGCCGTGTTGGGTTTTATGTCAGCACCTTCCAGAGTTTGGCTGGTTTTGAGGAGAAGTTTCACAAGGAAATGGGCCGGGTGAGACTTGTGTATAGACCTCCTTTAACGCTGATTTAGCCAGACCAGACCAGGCAAAACAACTGATGTAGTGTATCAAATAACAGTTGATAGAAAATGTTGTCATTGCCAGTTTTGTGTGCATAAGCAAGAACTGAAAAATATTAACTTCTTGCTGCAGTTGCTGTCAACTTCAGCAGTGTTTTGAAACCAGATGCAGTCTGTTATAGATAATTTCTAAGTTTTCCCCGTAAAAAAAAGGTGGGACATTAAGTCTAAAGTGACTGCGGTAAGAATATATCACCTGTAAGTTTCAAATACTGTCTCTTTAAATTCAGACACTAAGATACAAACTAACTGTTGCATATAGACACACTATGCTATATACTGTGTGTTAATTGTCTAAATTGTGAAACAATGTAAGATAAGGAAAGTTACTGGTTGAAAATGGGTAAAAATACTGTTGTTCAAATCAACATTTCGATGTTATGCTGTGAGTGTTGGATATAATGTCTAACATCCCATCTTTCCTTCTCTGCAGTTGGATCAGGATCTGTATGATATCCTGGAGAAATTGGAGAACACAGAGACAAGCAGGTAAGTGAACAATGATCTATTAAAAAAAAGAATCAGTTTCCTGTATATTCTTTGAATATTGAAGATTTTCATTCTGACTGGAATTAATACGTCAAGAATTTCTTTTTAGCATATTGCACACAAACGCTAACAGGTGATAGTGCAGCCATTCAAACTCCCACGTATGATACGGTGTATTTTGTTCATATTCCATTTAGGTAACCTAAAGTAATTAGGCCCAGTAACCTCAAGTTAAAGCATTTCTAAAAACTCCACTAGTCTCACTGAAATCACTGTGGTTGGTCATCTTAACCAGCAAAGAAAATACAGTGTGTTTCTATGGTTCCTTCTGTACTTTGGGCAGAAATACTCTCATAAGAAATGTTTGCAAATATTTGAACCTCTTGAGAGCACATTATTCATCATTTTTGATTAATTTAGTATGCACATCAGAAGTGAAAAGAGAAGTAAATGAGGTGGTGAAGTTATTTTGAACAGACTCATTTATTTTCTTTATTGGCGACTTTGCCATGAGCCAAGAGCTAAAAGCTCACAAAACCTTCTTTAATTTAGATTTTTTAGGCCCACAGATGTTTTTTAGCTTTTACAGAGAGTTTACTGCCAGCACAACATGCCATAGGGAAGTGTTTCATTCAGTGGTTCATGTATTCAGATTTGCATTTTAGGTACATATGCATATTTGTTTTCTTATCCATGAATAGTTGCTTTAGCATCTGAAGCACTTATGGAGGAGTAATAGTAGATAGATGCACCAGAGTTTTGAATCCTAAAACATACAACTCATTATTTCACTGACTTAAAGTGGCAGTCATGAAGATTTCAGTGTTAGTTGATTTGATGACAGCTGTGGTTTCACAATTGATGTCCTACAATGAGTCTACGGACAGCAGGGCTCAGTGAACTGAAAGCAGTATGTTAACTCGCTGAGAGGTTGGAGGCTTGCAGCCTGTTGCCTGCAGCTCTTCATGGGTACAATATCACAAACACATTGAATTCCCTGTAAATACATCACAATAAAATTAAACTGTCAGTGCCAGTTTGCCAGTTGAGGACCTTTTTTGAAGCTCCAATTTTTGCTAAAGCAAAGGATAATATCCTTAACAAAGGATATTTAATAATTAATGCTACAGACACCAAAGCTGCAACATTGAAGATATATATAGTGCAACAGTTTCATTACTGGACCATAGTCTTAATCACCAACTCAGCAAATATTCCTAGAAATGAAAATCTTCAAGATGATCACTTAAATTCTCCCCTTTTCCTTCTATATCTGGAAAATATGAAACTCATTGATTAAAACACATCATATTAGAGACATTTTAAGCTACAGGAGCAAATAAAACAAAATGACATGCATTAACATGGAGCCCCTCCTAAACCCCCCCTTTCAGCAAGACAGGTAAACGCGGCGCTTCATCGTCAGGAACAAATAGGAGGTAACTGGAAGCAACTGTGGTAACCATGGTGACACAGCTCTTGTCTGTCTGTCCAACTGAACTGTCTGTCCAGGTGTCTTTGCGTTACTCAGTCTGCAGCCTTTGGAGATCTAAGGAGAACCAGAGTAGTGCTTGGTTGCAAGTGAATTTATAGACATGCTGATCTGAGAGTTTAAGCACATGGAGCTGCAGATATATGAGAGCTGAGAAAACCTGTATGTTTTTAATGCTGCACCAGGAAAGGCTATTACATAACAGTACATCTGAATCACGAGGTACACAGTATCTCACCTCATGCCAACTGAGACTTGATGAAGAATAACTGATGAACTGATAGATCAAAATGTTCAATTAGAGTATGCCACTTTTCTCCTTAAGGCTGTGAGATGAATCCACTGAGGGATCACAGAGCATTAATGAGTAGCCGGGCCCGTATTAATGCCACCGTTACTCCCCCTCTCTATATTATTTGTACAGTTTTTCCACAGCTATTGTGTAGTAATTAAACTACACAAAGTAGTTAGGAGATACGCGCCAAAGAAGCACCAAAAGATTATAAAGTTCTAAAGACTGGATCAACCCAAGGACAACAAGACCTCCCTTATGGCCATTATCATGTCAGTTGAATGCTTTAGTGCTGCATATTCTTACAAAACTTGCCTGGTCCAGCAATAAGTTGCAGGTTTTCCAACCCTTAGAATATCTGCAGATATTTGGCTTCTTTTGAATGCCTCTATCACTGCTCGCTTGTGGGGATTTTACCAGAGCCACAGATAAAGCCTGCTTGCATGGGATGGAGGGAGGAAAAGCAGAGAAATGATGGGAAGGGAGGCTCACTTTTCTTGCATGACAGCCCTTGCAATGACATCTTCCACTTGGACTCTTGTAGAGCATGCCTTGTAGCTTGTCTTAGCTTTTTAGCTGCTCCCTTTAACTTATGCTAGTCCTTTCTTCCACACTGTTTGACATCTGTGTTACTTTCTCTTTAATGTGTCTGTAATTTCTTTCTCTGCCTTCCATCTCTCTCTCTCTCTCTCTCTCTCCCATTCACTTAGTGGGAAAGAAGCATCTAACCACACTCTCAGGCCAGGAGGACCACCACCAATCCCAAAATCTCCATCCAAGGTAAATGCAAACTCTCAGATGCACATTGAGGCTGTGTCTTTGTTCAGAGGATTTAAGAGTCTGTGATTAGTCATGCATAAGCTACGATGAAAAGACAAACACCTGCTGAGAAAAGATTGTAATTTTATTTTTGTGCCAAAGTTTCTGTTTTCATCCTAATTGAATGCTGTGTTCTGTTAATGTGACAGTTCAGTGGAAGACAAAATACAGACAAAAAACATAAAGCTGACTTTATCACTTTGTACAACATTCAGAAACGAAAGCAGAACACAATACAAATTAAGCCAAATTTCTTTCTTTGTCTTAGCTAAGACCAGCAGTGCCTCCTCCACCAAAGGTGACCCCATCAAAGGAGTTGAAAACAGAGAATATCATCAACCTGTTTGATGCTGCAGCTACTCCTGATATCAGCGTCACCTCTCCTACAGAGGTTAGTGAGCTTATGCTGTCAGCAAACAGACAAAAGCCCTTTAACTTTCCCTTTCCTGCACAGGTCAGAGCCTCTAAGTATTCTTCTTTCTGGCCACTACATCTTCTATTCTTTTCTATTCTGTCCTTTCTACTCTGTTCTGTTCCTGTCCTCTGTTGCGTCCACTTGGCCAATGAGCCCTCCTGTTCCTGTTGTTATCAGTTTGACAGTCCTGCAGTGAGCAGCTTGTTGGACATGGACCTGGACTCTTTCAGTGCAGCAACCAAAGCCTCCACAGTCACACAGGTGGATGATTCATGGCATGAACGTACAGACTGTAGAGACCCTCCACTGCAACAGATGTCAAGCTTCACAAGAGATTTCATGTTTTATCCAGACAGACTTTAAGTTTACCTCAAGACTGCATAGTTAGACTGTTGCAAGATGTGGGGGTTTAAAGAAGGTAAAAAAATTTAGGTTCATTGTTTTTTTCCCAAGAAAAAGTTCTACTTCAAACCATCTTTGTTGCTTCAATCTGCTTCACTTCTTTAAACAAACATTTTTACTGCAAGCTGAAGTCTGTTGGCTTTCCTTCTTGCTTCACAAATGAATAGCCAAATCTGTATTTAAGAGGGTTATCTAACAGCTAATGCCTCTCCTCTAGCTCTAACTGTCCAAAGTGCTATATTATTCAGTATAGTTCAATAATTCAACCCATATAATGTCTGCGTGTAAACATTTTAATCAAACTGATATTACGGTACATTTGCATACTTACATAACTACAAAAACTAAAAAAATCTTTTTCCGCTCTAATAATGGTATTTATGTCTAAAAGAATTTGTGATTGCCCTTCACTTTTTTTAGTGCAGTTTGATTTTAAATATATTGAAACAAGCATTATAAGTCTGGGTACAAAATGAAATAATTTGGTAAGCTTGGCATAGTTTGAGGTGTTACCTGCTCTGCTTCTTTCTAATTTCCTAAAGAGAGGTGGAGGATGGCATGATGATCTGTAGAAACCTGCTTTTAGTGAGCACTTCTTCCTGCTTCAGCACTGTCCACAGATCACTCATGGCATGAACTGTAGACTGAAGCCCTGCTCTGCTCTTATACTTCTTTCTCTTCTGTACAGCAGAATGTTAATCTAGATACTGAGATAACATGGGATGGAAGGACCTTATACTTAAGGCGTCTGTATACTTTGACACATTTAATAACTCTAGGTACCTGTTAGATTCTCCCAAGAGGGTCTAGGCAATGAGGGGAGTAATTATAATGTAATGAACTAACAAAAAAAGGTGAAATCTTTAAGTAAAAAAGATAAACACACAAAAGACACCAGCCGTCCAAAAAGGGAGCAGGACCACACACACTGGCATCACGCTAGTAGCAGACTTATCTGCCTACTGTTCCACTGGAAACATCTGTAGCTCTTTGAAACTCCAGGCTCTGATGAGATGGTTGAAACCAGCTGCTGCTAATCAGTCACTGCAGCTACAAATCAAAGGCAGAACCTGGAGATATAAACACACACACACACACATACGCAGGAGGAAACGGAAAAAGATGAAATACGATACTCACAGCACTACAGCATGACTGTGAAATTCAATTATTCATTTGAGTAAACATCATTTTGCAGAGTAGCTTTCCCCTGCATGTCACTCATTCTGTGGGTGACTGACATGTACGGTACATATATGACCCTCAGACTTCAAGCTTCACCTAACTAGTGTTGCCTGTACTCTTGTTCTGCTGGATATCTACTGCTATGGGCTTGCAGGTTTAGAGCATGGGACCTGCACTGGAAATAATTGATTGAATGCA
>JAQMCX010000011.1:13892820-13970922 GCA_029814765.1 Acanthurus leucopareius | reverse complement strand
TCATTTTGCAGAGTAGCTTTCCCCTGCATGTCACTCATTCTGTGGGTGACTGACATGTATGGTACATATATGACCCTCAGACTTCAAGCTTCACCTAACTAGTGTTGCCTGTACTCTTGTTCTGCTGGAGATCTACTGCTATGGGCTTGCAGGTTTAGAGCATGGGACCTGCACTGGAAATAATTGATTGAATGCAACAGGCATTAGCCAGAACTTTGTGAAGAGTTTTGTTCGGTTTTCTCATTGTGTTGTTACTGTTTTCCTCAGCCTGCAAACTGGGACTCATGGGTAAGCTTATCTTCCTCATACTAATACGATGTAACTTGTGAAATTATAACTAGCAATATGATCATCATCTTCATCAGGATAATCTTATTTATGTTCATGCTAAACATTGATTTGTTTGTCATCATTTACATTTACTTTTAATGTAGCCATCATACAAGCCCTGCTCTTATTATGCTGCACATCCAGTGCAGTATGAGAGTGAGTGATTCCACAACTGTGAGTGGAGATATGTTTGAAGGTCCTGCACAGCATATGCAGGACATGCTGAGTAGGGACTTCTATAATGGCCCCCTGTATACAAACCACCTTTCTTTTATGAATGGATTTCTTTCATTTGTGTGTCCTAGATGTGTTTGTGCATTGTTTTTGTGTCTGCAGTGCGTCATGTGATAACACCATATAGTAAAAGAAATTGTTGTAAAGTAGAACTTTAGAATGGGTGCAGGTTAATTCAGTTTCAGATTGCTATTTACACTGTTGTATACAGTATATTGAGGAGATGTAATTGGTGTTTGATGTGCAATCTCATCTAAGGAGTAGTCCATCTCTTCCTCTTTTTGTAATATATGTGAGTAAGGAACATTTTTTCATATATACAGCATACTGCAGATCTTAGCTAATAAAAGATGTATTGCAAGACACCACTGACACCAAAAAAGGAAAAAAACAACTGTACGCACACTTGTAGCATAAATTTGATAGTAAACATAAATGAAGAATCCGCAGTGTGAGAAATAATTTGTGACTGAATTAACCTCCATTGTTTCTGTTTCCCCTTGTCTCCCTGTACGTTTACATGTTGCACTGATGGAACATGTAGCTGTTATGTGTTAGCTATATGCTACATGTGACACACAGGGAACAGTTTTGTTCTGAAAGTTGAGTGAAGTTGCTCATATTGTCAGTGGACTGTTTGGTAAACTAATAAAGTAGTAACTTAGTGGGCAACTTCACAAAGCCTTGCTTGCAACTTGGCATTTTGACCATTAACTAACCCTTCTGTTCATCCCAAACACTGTAAGAGAGATGTGTCTCGACAATCATACAGTTCTTCTGTATAAGAGCTTGAGGCAAAGCGGTGATAGCTCCAAAAGGATCGACACTTCTACTCTTACAAAGCTTCCTTCCTCTTTCTCCATCTGAACATAGCCGTGGGAACATAAACCATGCTTGCAAAGTGAACACAGAAGATCCAACATCTATTTTCTGATGGAAAAGTCTGACAGCTTTTGAGTTTCTTTCTTCTGCTGCCGCCTTTCCTTATCTTCATCTGTCTTTTAATTTAGCCTGAAGCCTTCTCTGTATCGGTTTATTACTACATCAATCTTCTTTCGGTTTTATGACGATAATGGTGATGATGATGATGATTTGCTCACATCTGCTGCTGAATTTCTCCCATTGATGTCCCTGGTATCCCTGTTCCTTTTTTTGCAAAACTGCACAGTTTTCTCTTAAAAATTATAATATCTTTGACCTAAATAAAGCTTAATGTTAACGTCCATAATCCCTTAAAATGCAATTCTAATGGTATTGTAGCTTTTAGCTCTTTTGCTAATCAGGCAGCAATTTTTTTAGACAATAAAACTGAACTTTAGCTCGGGGATGCAATAAATGAAATGCTAATATTATGCTAACATGTTCACAATGACAATGCTAACATACTCCATATGACTACATACAATTATCAGGTTTAATGTTTACCATTTTAAATGTCTTTGTTTAGTGTGTTAGCATATTAACTTTTGCTAATTAGCATCAAGCATAAACTGCTGTCATACTGTGCAGCTACAAATGATGTGAAGGGATATTTAATGTAAAAACCCGTATGCACCCCTTGGGTGCTTATTTTATATCTCTATCGATTTCCTAATCCCTTATCCATCAAAACTATTATGCTTTATTTCTTAGCTCAATTTTTCATTCATACGCTGGCCAAACACTCCAAATATCCTGCAAGAATTCTTTATTCTCCTTGTGCTGCTTATTTCCAAACCCTTTCTCCAAATTGAATACTAAACCATTTAATCTGCCCTTGAATATCCCTTATAATTTGCCCCCCTGTTCCCCAGCCATTTGATTTACGCACCCTTTATAATACCCAGAAGGTAAAATATCTCTTTCTCTATTATGACCTCTGATTCCTTAAAACCTGACCCTTGCCTCTCAGCCTGAGGACAGTGATGCCCAGGAAGAGGACACCCAGAAGCACTATGACCCTGTGGCTGCTGCTACAGAAGCCTGGGGGGATGACAGTTCGCAGCCTGTCCGCTATGATCCCATAGCAGCTGCCACAGAGGGCTGGGGGGATGATGGTACCAAACCGGTTCGCTATGACCCTGTGTCTGTGGCTCAGGAGGGAGGGGGGGATGATGAGAGCCAGGAGGTTCATAACGATCCTTTGGCTGAAGCCCAGGAGGGCTGGGGTGATGATGGGAGCCCGCCAGTGACAGAGGTGCCCGCCACAGAGGATGAAGCACCTGCAGCTGAGGCTCCAGCTGAGGCCGCTGAGGAAGAAGCCCCACTAGCTGCCGCTACGTTGGATAATGAAGAGGGTCAGGTAACCAAGGAGAGAAAAAAATGGAGAGATGCATCTGGGCGAAAATGATGGATGCATTGATTTTTGAGGAGGAGATGTGAGCATGATGTACTGGAAAGAAAAAGATGATAGAAAGATAGAATTTGAGTGTAAAAAGGTGGAAAGATGGAGAAATTCTAATATGGAGAGATTTTAGGATGCATCTGGACCAGCAGCATGGATGCATCAACAGTGATGGAGGGAAAGTTGAAAATTAATTGCTGAGGGAAAGAGAAGAGTATATACAAGTGCTTTACACAGCTGTTCCTAGTTGCTGCTAATCACAAGTCCATGCACGTAGTCTGCGGTGTCAAAGCTCTACCTTTATGACAACTGTGCTTTAGTAACCAGGCCCAATGTTAATTCAGTATACTTAGCCATAACGTTTGCCGTTTAGGTTGTGCAGCTTGTCTTTTTGTCTGTCTTTGTCTTGTCTGTCTGTTCTGCTTTCTTTCATTATTGCCTCTCCTTAACTCAAATCTTTCATCCGTCTCAGTCTATAACCGATTGCTTTTATTCATTTATCTCTCTCTGCTCCCAGGGTGAGTCTGCAGCAGCAGCTGCTGCAGAAACAGAGGAGGAGGAACCAGCAACAGAAGAGGTGAGTATAAGAAGAACTGCAACATCATGAAAACAGTGTTACAATGTGCTTTGCAAAATTGCAGTTATCAGTATATAATGTTATATGGTTTTGAATACAATTAGAAGCGAAGAATTGAAACCAAGTGTTGGCTAGCATTAGGAAAAGCTTTACATTTAAAGATTGTTAATATGAGAACTTACACTAATCAGAAATGGTGCATGGTTACCTCCTGGCTCAAAAGATATGGCATTTTTAAAAGATTCTTAGCTGCAAATCCTTTCTTGTTTACCAAAAAGTCCATCTCATCTCAATATTTGTCTCCATAATGACCCAAAAGTCCTACTTTTTTCATAATGTTGGAAATATTGTAAAATTCAGTTATATAAAATTTTTGTATGAACCCCTCCAGAGCAAAAGTTTTTACAGTAGGATTTGATTCAAAAATGTTCTAAAATCATGCATCTTTTTTCTTTATCAAAGCTATTTGTCTAGCTTTACACTACAGACACACTTTATAGAACATTTTCCTGGGAGATTTTTTTAAATCATGTTTTTGGAGAAAGATTTTAAGGGCTTAATTTTGCCTCTTTAAAAGAGGAATACGTTTTTCAGTGTCCACTACGTGTCAGTAAACAAAACCTCTTTTTTTCTAGGCACCTGCAGCGCCAGAACCAACAGAAGAAGCATCAGAGCCAGAGTCAGATATGCCACCTGGCTTTATGTTCAAGGTAAAACAGGATTCAGAACAAAGGGACTTCATCTGTGTTAAACATCAGTGTGTTTAACCCAGATAATCTTTTTTTTTTTAACTTCGAGCTAACTGATGTCAGTATTGATGTGATGCAGGTTCAAGTGATGCATGATTATGCTGCCAATGACACAGACGAACTCGAGATGAAGGCTGGTGATGTGGTGCTAGTAATCCCCTTTGACAACCCTGAAGAACAGGTACACACACACCCACACTCTCACACACACATACTTGTGAAACTGTAGTTGTGAGGACACTTATTGACATGATGTTTTTCATAGCCCCTTCCCTAAAACCAACCATAAAAAATCAATGGCTAACTCAAATATCCCTTTAAAGGGCAGTGAGAAGGTGAGGATCTCACTTCCCAAAAATGTCCTTACTTTGTCGGTAAAAAACTAGTGATGGTCCTCACTAAGCAGCAAGTACAAGAACACACACACACACAGTTATGCACAGAAGTGTCCAAGTGGTCGTAATATGAATAAGTCTCTCTTTCAATGTCCGTGGTGTGTTTAGGATGAAGGTTGGCTGATGGGAATGAAGCAGGACGACTGGCAGCAGAACAAAGAAAACTCCGCTAAAGGAGTATTCCCCGAAAACTTCACCCAGAGGCTGTGATGAGCAGGACAGAACATCATCTTCAGCTTCCCTCTTTATGTCTTGTCCTCTTGCCTCAATCCTTCCCTCCCTCTACCTGCCCTGATACTATATCTTTACTACAAGGACTTTGGCCATAGAAGCAGAGCTTTCACAGCCCTGGCGGAAATCATGCATTTCTAAGGTCAGCTACACTGTGCAAAAAGTGGATCTTGGCATTTCTGTGGATTTCTGCCTACATTTACAAATTGCAGATGTAGCCATTTCATAGGTATTGCTCTTTGCTGCACTACTGTGTTTACTCTCTACCAGAGGAATTGATTTAAGAAAACAATCACACAGAACAGATGCAGGGGTGGGTGATTCTGCAATGGCTACCACTGCAATTGCATTATAATGTTTATTCTCAGTCATGTCTAATCATAAACTCTCCAAGGAATTTTCCACCATCAAACAGAGAAACTGTCCACTCTTGTGCTTTTGTTCATCAGATACTGAGAGATTGAGAACAGTATGAAATTATGAAGATGATGCCAAGTGTAGCAGATTATCTCTTACACACATAAGAGCCCTAAAAACTGTTTTTTAAAGGGTAACCAAGTATAGTCCTCACAGTTTTTGGAACTATTCGCCCAGAGGAGTATCACACTGGAAAAGTAGATTCAACTCCTAGCTGGCAACTTTAGCCCTATAAAACTGCAAAAAGACCTTTGAACACACAGAGAGCCAAACTGCACATTTACAGTTAAGACTTTAAAGGTCCAGTTTGTAAGATTTAGAAGGACATGTTGGAAGTATATTTCTGATATTATATAATAATATGTTATTACTAGTATATATTCACCTAAAAATAAGAATTGTTGTTTTTTTATTACCTTAAAACTACCTTTTTATATCTACAGAGGGAGTTTGTCTTCCATGCAGTTAGCTTTGTTGCTCTGCCTTCAGTGTTTTTCTCGAGTTTCAAGGCTACTGCAGGTTCTCCGTAATGCAAGAAAAAAAAGTATGAGAAAAGAAGAGGGATATTCATTTGGTTGTAATCTTCAACCTCACCGCTAGATGCCACTAAATCCTACAGACTGGACCTTTAAATTACAAAATTAGCCATCACTAATTTTGTTTTTTCAGAGATCTTAAAAATGCCAGAAGTGTGTTGTTGAATCAAATTGTCAGTCGAGCCGCATGTGTAGCCATCAAGTGTAATTTTTCTCTTCGGTTAAAGCAGGTTTTTTTTGTCTGGTCATTTTTGGCGGCTGACCTGCAATTCTGACTATACATAAATGGAGCATAGCAGATGGTGTCAGTAAAGAGGTGTCAGTATTTGTATTTGCTATTTGCTCGGATCTTCAATCATTCTAATTTGTCCTAGGTTTCTGCTGCTAACTTAATTCCTATCTTAATTCCTATTGTACACATGCAGCCAATCTTCTTTTCCTACTTTATCATTCACGTGTGAAACATGGGCCCTTGGTTGTTGTACTAGTTCAAAGTCAATGGTGGTATAAGTAGTTTGAACATGTTGTTAAAATCCAAATGAATGCATATGCAGTTAAACAAGTCATCTGACACTAAGCGAATTAAAGACAGCAGGAACTGAATATAAAAATGTTTTAAAAAAAACCCTCTAAAGTCCTATAGAGTAGAAAAACATGACTTCTGTCATTTTTGACAGTCATGTTTTTTATTCCTTGTTGTTTAAATTTGTGTGAAATTGTGTGGAGTGAGCATGTGAAAAATATTTTCAAGGATATTTTTTGGCTTCTTTTCACAAAGAATTCCAAATATGCATTACTCGGGCTTGCTATGAAGCCAGCCAACAAACTACGACAATGAGATGCTGCTACTGGTAGTATAATAGTTAGACAGATATAATTACACCCTAATGCTAATCAAATATACAATAACTGAGCCAGCCTCATTTGTTTTTAAAAAAAATGTGCCGAAAACAATTCCTTCCGTTTGCATAGAGACGACTTAACTCAAATGCAGATGATTCAAAATATGCACCAGAGCAACTTCTTTTATTTTTGTATGCTGCCAAGCAATGATTACATATAGCCTAATGTAACTATGTCGACCTAATTGCCAACTTAGGATGTTATGGAGTGTTTTGTACTTCTGTCAGGTTTACTGCTCTCAACATAGCCGCTTACTGTAGGTAGTTCAAACTATCTCACGTTCTGTCATCCACTCAGTCACAGACTCAAAAGAGATTCACATTCTCATGATGTTACTAATATGTAATAAGTGTGGGTGAAAATGGTTGTGTGTGCGATTGTGTGTGTGGGTGTGTGTGTGTGTGTGTGTTTACGGGTTGTTTGGGAACATAAATCTTTATCTATAGGCTAATTGTTATTGGACAATATCACCACCACCTACCAGGGGATGAGCTCGTCTGTTTTGCAGGGAGTTTTTTCCGAATAGACAAAGACAACTCAAAATGTATTTGGGTCTTTTTCCAATGGCTGGTATTATGGTTCCAGGTGTTATTGTGCATTTGTTGTGTATAAGTGTAATTTTGCCAAGCTGTGATGACAGGTACATATTCTATAAAGACATTCATATCTGTATGTGAGTTACTGTGAGCATGCTGAAATCCCATGTGTTTGTTGTGTGAACACCCTTAATTTAAGACTATGATACTTGGGTCACTTTTGAGGCAATTTTGTTTGATTTCTTTGGTTTGATTATTTATTTTGTTCATCTTAGTAATGGGGGTGGTGGCAGCAGTTACATCCCTCTCAAATCAGTCCTGATTATAATCGCTGGATGTCCATCAGCCTTTGCCTCAAAATGTTGCCGTGGTATTGTGGTTCAAACAGAGTTAAACATTATAAACATGGAGACAGGACACATAGAGAAACATGTCAAACAACCAGACTCAGGTGGATTATATTTTTTTTAATTTTTTTTCCAATGTTTTAACCACTTATGATGATGTGCATGGTTTTTTCATGTGAGAGCATCACCTGCACATTAAGGTAATCTGGTAATTTTTCATACTTTACTTTTAATTATATGTAATATAGTGAGTGTTTCACCTGGATCTGGTTCTCTATGTGTCTGTATGGATTTGTCTCCTGTGATGAGCTATGGGATACCACAAAAAAGGTTTTTCCTGTACCTAACTGACCAATAATAATAAAGATTACTTAGAATCTTCTTGTTTGTGTTATAGTTTGTGGTTTTTATATGAAATCTTCTTTGACTTTTTAAGGAGAGGGTATAAAATATGATATAACTTTCTTCCTGATCACTACTGATCATTAATTTTCTGAACAAAGTGATAAATGGCTCTTCCATCTCCAGTCTCAAAAAGACAGAAGAAACGAATTAAAAACAAGTAGTGTCTTGCTCTTTGTGCAGAATTCTGTGGATTTTGCTCCTGTGAAGTCTTCTATGCAAGTACTGAAGTGTCCAGCAGGGTGTGCTGTGTTCAAGGACTAATTCTCCATCCTGGATAAAAGAAAAACACTCAGGCGTCATGAGGAGGGCAGAGGAGCGTTGCTGTGTGCTGCTGTCCGTGGTACTGAAACCAACCAGCAGCCCACCCTGTAACCACAGCGACTCAGGCTGCAGTCACATTGTTCCAGCTGTTGTTATGCTGCATCCTTTACAGCCATGAGCAACCTGTGGCTGTTTACATCTCCATGTGTAACAGGTGATTATCAGCACATGTTCAAAACTCAGTTGTTGGACCTTATTTGTGTTCTTTTGTCTCAAAAAGGCAGGGCCTTCCATTTAGATTACTCATGATGATACACAAAGGAACTTTATTAAATAGTGTAAACAGTTTTTCTTAGAATTTTAAGTGATTGGCAATAGCATAATTTCAAATTTGTTGCATAGAGTAGTAAAGCACAGAGTAGTTTTGGTTTATAAACAACAACTTTATGTTTCAAATACAAAGAGTTGCAGAAAATAATAATAGTTTACATCATTTTCTAAAAATAGATCTTTAAATAGTCTCTCCAACAATAGCTTAATATACATATGTGACAAATCTGTTAGCAGGTATATAGAATAATGCTTTGGAGTTCCTACTTGCAATGTTTGATTCTTCACAAAGCATTCTCAGTAAGTGTCCACCGGAGGGACACTATGAACTACAACATGAACGACATGTTTATCCATATTCATTCAGCCATCTATCACATCTGTCTCCCATTAGTGATGACAACCAAAATGTCTGTACCTCTGCCAGTCTAGGTCTTTGTTCTTGTGTTATTTGATGGCATACAAAAAAAGACCAATGCAAAGGAGAGCTATCAAGTAACTTACTATTCAAGATTTACTATCTGTTATTTAATATGATGCATAGCTTTTGTTTAATACAGTAGTTGAATACAGCCTGAGTGTTGTGTATGCCTTTACTAAATACGACTGACCTTAAAATTGAAAAAACCCAAAACATTGAAAAAAAAAAATGTCACAAATTTAAACCTCTTAAATAAAATAACTAATGAAAAACATGAATATGTATAAATGAACCATATGAGTCATTTCGAGACAATCAAAGCAGATGGCATACTTGGAAAAACAAACCTGGTCATTATAGCCCCATGCACCTATTCCTGCATTAGCACTCGATGCAATGTTGTATGATGGTGACGTATGCACTCGATTTCAGTGTCCAACATTCCCTGCCAATCATTTTCTTACAGATGTGTAGCTGTAATACAACACCATCAAACTGCTATAATGAATAAAGTAAATACATGGAACTTCATCTCCCATTTTCCAGTTAAATATTAGTTTGTAAATTATGTCTAGTCTACATTATAGGCTTTACAAAGAAGGGCTAAGAATCAGTGGATTTACTGCAGTGATGATTCTGACTGTAAAAGTTAATTTCTTGTCTTTTTTTCTCCCTAACATTATTTAACTGTATAAATACCTCATGTATGTACAAAGTTTCATATCACACCACATCACCTTTTTCTCCCAGGCTATTCCGTCTTTTCTTCCTCCTTTTTACCTCATGCATTTACCTTTCCTTTATTCTAAAGCCTAACCTCCTCAAAAAGTGTCACAAAAGTAGTCCTTATACGCTTGAATTTCGAATGAAGATGCATAAATTTTAAAAGTAAATACAGTACAAAGGAATGATGAAGCCCGATTGTCTTACTTCACTGCCTACATTTTTTGTTTTTAATAAATTGTTTTGAATCACAGTCCCTTTTTTTATCCATGAGGTGCTCTGTAATTTTAAAAAATTTGATCTTTAGAGGCTCAGCTCTTAAATCAAATAGACAAGAAATTTGTACCTCTGTTGGTACACAAGCTTAAATTGGATTTTCAGTCTTTTTAGTCTTCTTAATCTTCTAAAATTAGAGAAATTGAAATTACTAAAAGTATAAAACAATTCTCATTCTGCTCATCTTTTGCAAAATTATGCATGTGCTACAGAAAGGACTTTTTTGACGTACAGCAAATACAGTCAAGTAGAAAGGGTTAAAACACGTTTCCATCATTAAATCAATTGTCTTTGTGGTTCCCTCACTCTGTACTTTGGTGCTCCTGTATTCAGGTAAGTGAATGAAGTCATCAGTGTGAAACTTGTCTCTGTTGCTCCTATCTCTGTCCTTGCTCGATCCCCCAGGGGTGGAAGTGTCCAGCGTCCAGCAGCATTTGCCCCAGCTTCTGTAGAAGCCAGGGGTACCAGTGCAGGCCGTCAGTCTGCGGTTCTGAAGGTCCCATCAGGCTGTAGAAGAATCTCAACGGGGCCAGGACCCAGTGGGCCAAATGGTGATTGTCCACAGCTGCGTAGCAGGATGCCAGCACACCGTTCACCACGATGGACCCATGCTGGGTTAGTGGTGCGTACAGCCCAGTGCTCCTCTGCTCTTTCACAGAGGTCACAACTGAAAGTGTCGCATTTGACCCCACTTTCCCTTGTGACGTAAGTACACACTGTCCAGGCTGAACCTCGCTGGCAAAAACTGTCCTCAGACCTGCTCCCCGGCGAGGCCTGCCCTCCTGAACGGAGCCTAAAAGTGGCTCTCCAGCTGTCTCGTCCCTCTCTGGCTCACTCAGCCCACCAGTGCAGTCCACGACAAAGATCAGGTGAGCGGCTGTGAGAGTAATCTTAAGTCCTGTATTGGTGCCAATGATGTAGAAGATCTTTGTGACATTGGGCTGGCGGTCCAGAAAGGATAAAACCGGACTGTAGACAAGGGGACCACGACCATCTGTAGTTGAAGAAGCCAAGACTCGGTCTCCAGGTTGAAGGTCATGCATCTGTTTAGTAGCCCCGCCCTCGAGGATGGCCTCAGCATCAGCAGAGAAACAACCGCCGGTTTTGGCTGCCACAGAATGTTCTAGAGCAATAAAAGAAAGAGAAATAAGATTTTTTTAGATTTTATTTAATGGATTTTTGATTTTTAGTTTTGGTGAAGATGGAAGGATGAAGAGTCAAAACATTAAGCGAGAAGAAAAGTCTGAACTTCTCTCAAGACTGGAACAACAGTGAAGCAACAGTTCAACTTCTCCAGTGGCTGAATGATCACTGAGTGATCTATAAAAACAGGTGAGACTTTGACACTGACTCAAGGACAGCTTTATCTCAGTGGATCAGTGGTAAGTTGTTATCAGATGTATATAATATGTCTTGTGCTCACTCACACACACAGAAACACACTTTACACAACACGTTTTTTACCAGCAGGGATGAGGATTTCTCTTCATTCTTATTACTGATTTCTGACTGCCAATTTAAAAATTTCTTTCAATGGGTTTGTGCAGCCCTTGAATCTGACTTGTAATTTATTATATTGTTTTCCAAAGGATTGGTATTTTTTTAGAGGCTTATACCGGGGTAAACCCTGGAAAGGTCTTTAAAACTAACAACTGGCAAAATTTCTGAGAGAAAGCTGTCATCCTGCTTTTTTAAATATGTTTTCTTTAGGGAATAGTTACGTTCACTTTGCTGTGGCATGAATTTCATGTAGGCAAATGGACCAAAATTCATTTTTCAGTACTGAACAGCATTTTACAGTATGTATCTCGGTATTTTCTACATGTTCACTTGTAAGTCAGAGGCACCTTTGAGATGACAAAAGCATATTTACTGTCAATATTGTAAATAGCAGGGCTGTACGTAGGATTGGGCTACATGGACAAAATCAAATATCACAATATTTTTGACCAAACGCTTCACTACCAATATTAGCACAATACTGCGGGCACGACTAATAGTGCTTTCACAAATTATTGACATAATGAAATTTTTCAAAATAATAGTCATCAGTAATGTGGGTAGAAAGACTAAGTAATTAATTAAAGGCAAGTATTAGACTACAACGATCTAGTAGGTTCATAAAATTACATCTCTTTACTGTAATGTAGCCATCAAAACCAGGACACAAAGACGACCCTTATGCCGTATCACCACGTAACGATATCCAAAATCTAAGAATATATCAAACCTCATATAAGGATATTTACATGACATTTATATTTATCCCAAACCTAATGGCTTGTATGTCTACTTTTCAACCCAACTTAATTTGACAAACCCACTGGTGACACAGCAGGTTATGAGTAACACAACATTGTGGGAAAAGCATGTTGGTTTCTGTTCTGTCTGTCTATGGTAATTTTTTAGGTTGCTCAAGATGCCCCAGGAAGTACGTTTGATTTTGTTGGGAGATATTTCTAAATAAAGTGGCCCTTTAAGACGCAGTGAGACGAGGTGGCAAGAAGAGGTAGTCAGCAAGAGCTAATGGATAACCAGCTGATTGTATCACTGCAGTCAGAGCACGGCCTGGGGTCAGAGAGACAGGAAAGCACACAGACTCAGACTTGGGTTGAGATACCGTTTGTATTACAGCACAGTTTGTGTTTTAAACTGAGTCACATGACCACTCTCAGTGGTTTCACAGAGGGAAAGAGCATTGGCACACTGTAATGAGCTTGAATTCTTACAACGAACCCTGGCATTGTATAAAAGGGCTGCAGAGTGACCTTAAGGAAAGCTGAAAGCCCCAAAACAGGAGGGAATGTAACAGAATAGAATATTTTCTGTGACTGCTAAAGGCGAAATCGGTTAGAAATAAGAAAGTCATCACTACAAATGTGTGTGAGTGTGTGGGTTTTCCTGAAGCAGTCTTAAGGCAACCAAATATTTGTCCAAGGTGTGTGCGTCTGTAAGCCTAAGAGCTGCAGAAAAGGAGGGCTGTGACCGGGAGGTGATAAGACTTAGATAAGAGATCTGAGAGAAACCTACTGAAGGAAAAGCAACAGCAAAACAAAGAGAGAGTTAATCATCTCACAGCCTACTAACCTTAATGGACTGCTAGAATGCAGTTTGGCATCAAATAACTGGTGGTACCAGACAAAGTAAATGGACTTCTAAAATATATCAAAAGTTTGAACAGCTTGAGGTGGAATGCCATAGTGAAAGTAATGTTTGCATAACCACTGTATCTGATTTGAGTTTCATACAGTGTGTGCAGGTTTAATATAACTTCACATTAACAATGACAACGGAAAAAAATGAAACAAGCATAGAAAAGCAGAGAGGAGAGTCAGATATCAGTTTATATAAATGTTTATTGTTTAAATATATGTTTTTATTTACTGATTTAACTGTTTTTATTTCATCCAGTGGATATCACTTTGTTATTTTATAACCAAAAATGTGTTGTTACATGTGCAGTTTAAGCTGTATGCCATTAAACACACCATAGCCTACATTTATGGCAAAAACAGCACTTTTACACTGCCTCTGCACATAATACAGCCAAATATGATACGATTACAAATAAAAACACCTAAAGAGGAGATCTGACCAAAGAGTGTGACTGAATATAACAAAGAGCACAGGTGCACACCCTGCTTTGATTGGCTCCCAATAGGCCACACACACAAACACACACGCACAAACAGACTGATGACGGCGGCGCTGAAAGGCGAAGTAAACCATTAGTGAAACACCACCAAAGGGTTAGCCTCATTAGTGGTAATGACAGCTGGCCACAAATACAAAAAAACATACAAACACACTCAAACATAATGCACAAACACACACTTTTGTTTGTAACCGATTCTCACCTGACTTTACGCTGCAGTGGATGTGGGCTTTGGACTCGTAGTAGACCCAGTCAAATCCAGCTTCTACAGCCAGCCGGGCCAGCATGGCGTACTTATTTCTGTCCCTATGAAAGAGAGTAAAAGATCATTTAAGTCAAAATGTATTTAAACAGATAGAGATGAGCTGCAATAATCGGATCAGTTTAAAGATTGTGAGAATTAATCAGCAACCCTTTTGAAAACAGATTCATCATTTCACTCATTTTCAAGCAAAGGTTAAAAAATTTGCTTGCTCAAGCTTTTCAGATGTAATGATCTGCCTTTTTTGTCATTTATAATAGTGAATGGAGAATTTTTGGCTTTTGTTGGTCGGACAAAAGAGGCAATTTAAAAAGTCACAAGGACTCCAGGAAGTTGCAATGAGCAGTTAACTGACTTCACTGAAATAATCCTTGGTCATTTACTTACACTGCATACTTTTCCAAACGTAACCAGAAAACCTGTGTTTTTCCTCTGTCATAATTTATTTATATCATGAAATACACTTAAAATATTTTAATTTCAACTGAAACTTGGTTTTTAACATTTTAAATCCCAAGTCTGAGTGAGCAAACACAACGAGTTTGATAACTAATCAGTTGATTCATCACTCAGTCAGTCAACTTATCATTAATGATTAGTTGACTGACTGAATAAATTGACTGACTGGATGAATGACTTGTTTACTGTCATGACTGACAAACTGTTAGCGGTTTAATGTTGTCTATATCTGGCCTGCTTAAGCCTCACATGCTCTGCTTCATGCCTACCTGTCTGAGGTGGTGATGTCCACAGCACGTCCCTCATAATGCAGCGAGTCCTCTGAGTGATGGCCATCCTCATCCCAGCCCTCTGTCACTCTGAGCTTCACACCCGGCCACATGTTCATCACAGAGATGGCCAGAGAGTTCAACTTATCTTTACAACGCTGAAGAGATGCACAGGGAAGGAAAAAGAAAAACACACAGGCTGTGAGAAACAGACAATACAAAGACTTAAAGCTGAGAGAGGAGCTATAGGGAGCGAGAGATCAACTGAGGATAAAGAGAAGTGTTGTGAGTTGGGTGTGATGAGCCTGAGGGATGGTTGCAGTCATGTGATCAACAAAGACATACTCAAGTTCAGGGGGGAAAAAAAATGTGGACAGTGTGTGTGTGTGTGCGTGTGTGTGGTGAGGCAGATAGTCAGAGTCACCGGTGTCATCACACTGAGACAGGCACAGTTAAGTTGAGGGCAAAGTAAAAGCAATACGTCAAAAAGAGGAAGAGAATTAGATCCCAGACGGATAAGAGAAGGAGAGCAAGAACGTGATTAAGAAAAGCAAACAACGTGCTCATCAGGTGGCAAGACGTGATGAGGCATAAAGTAGGCTACTTCTTAACTAACCCGCTCTCAAAACACACAAAGGAATGTAGGCGAGATAATAAAGCTTTTAAATTTGTGTCAGGTAGATGGTCAAAGTACACACATATCCATGTGCGTCTGGGATGATTTAGCATTTTCCTGATACTTATATAAGGCTTGAGGTCAAGATGCCCCATTGGAGATCTGTCAGCTCAGATGTGATAAATAACGTTAAAGCAATGCGTTTTTAAAAGTCTCTATGCGAATCATTGAATGAACTGATGAATGAATAAATGAAGTAATGCGAGGCTAAGGTAGTTTATCTGACCGACACAGCTTATCACCATGAACAGCGCGTTAGGCTGAAGGAGCCTCCGCTCTGGTTATAACAGTGACATGTGGGTGAGAGGTTCTTGTAGGACAAATAACCATGAAGAAAAAAAAAAAATAAGAATTTGTCTAATTTACTCAGGGATTAAATTCGCTTCAAGACTAAAATAAGAGGTTTTACGCGTTCCCACTACTCTAGCCTCATGGGAAATGGTGCAGACTAAGTTAATTGAACAAAAGCAGGTTTTAGTCTGAGTAAAAGTAATACTTCAAGGCAGTAACTAAAGAAACGCTGGCCTATGTCAAGTAACAGAATCCAGAGTTTAAACCAAGGGCCGAGAGTCAATGAAATCAATCAGTTTGGTTTAAACATTTAACAGACGGCAAACATTTTGCAGACAATTTGATGCAACCGTGTCCCAAACACTCTGAAGAGTTTCACTTCACTCAGCAACATGGAATAAATCTGCCGCAGTCCGCTGTAAACTTGGGATTAACCAAACTCGGGAACAATGGTCCACCTTTGCGCATCTGTGCCAGATGTTTTGCATCCAGCTCCCCCGCGCTCATTCATCCACACCTCCTTACCTGGGTCATGAGCCTGTCGGCGCCCGTGTCCTCCTCATCTTTGAAGATAATATCTGTGTTGTAATTCGGCGTCAGTTCTTTAAAGCGCTCGGAGTTGCGCGTTATTTTGCCCTCGGGTCTCCCGCTGGCTCCCAGGGTCTTCTCGGCGACGTTAGGGCTGAACTGCTTGTAAGCGAGCGGGATGAGCTTCTTCGGAAGCCGTCTCTTGCCGTACCCCCTCCCCGGCCCGCAGCCCTCCGAGGCAGGTGCGAGGAGGAGGACCAAGGCACACAGAGAGGCGGTGAGAAGAAGGAAGGAGATCCGCATCGCCCCTGGGGGAGGGAGGACTCTCCCGGGGGAGAGAGATGTCTTCAGTACCTCCCCGGTTCAGTTCCCGACTCCATCGTCCGTAACAGTCGCAACATCACGTCCGAAAAACTCGGAGAAAAGTACCTCAGCACCCCGGCGGCACCATGCACCATGAGGACACCAAAGTTTTCAGCCGCTCCAAAATAATTGAGCCAAATTGAGAAACTTCGCTCCCTCCGCCTTACAGAATCAACAGTAGCCTAAGTGTGCCGGCTGTAAAGTCCGTGTATTTAAACAAACAGGTTCAAAGTCGATTTGTGGGTGAGAGAGTTAAAGAGTGAGCGCGGTTACTGATAGCCAAGTTGCAGTGTTGTGGTTTCTCTCCCTCTCTTTCTTTTTTGCTCTGGGAAACTGTCACAACATCAGCCACCGTCGCCTGCTGTTTGGTCGGTGCTCTCTCTCTCTCTCTCTCTCTCTCTCTCTGTGGATTGAAAGCTGTTCCTCTCCATATGCGGCCGGCGTGCAACAAGCTGCAGCTTTCCAGTTGAATTGAAAGGTTTTGAGTGATCCAAAACGATCTGTTGCCACTTCAGACCGCACCCTGCCAGTCCTGCCCTCCTCTCTCCTCTCCCTTTCTCCCTCTGTCCCTACTCTGCCACCCACCCCGCCCCTCCTGGGGACAGGGCGCACTGGAGAGTCCTGTCCACACTCTGCTGGCAGGCAGGCAGGCAGGCAGGCAGGCAGGCAGTCAGGCAGGCAGCAAACATAAGCTTTGCCCTTTATTGCTGCCACTTCACATTTTCAGTTGTTGTCTTTGTCTGTCTGTGCCCTTGACAGCCCTGTATGCTGACAGCCCCATTTTTTTAGACTGTAAACAACAGGCAATCATAATCAATTAAACCAATCAATTTCCTGGAGTATACAGCCACTAGTATTCTTTTTTCCAATATTAAATAACAGGGGTCATTGGTCGACTGGCAGGCTTGTGTTTGGTTGACTGACTGGGTAATGGGGTAATTTACTAACTGTGAGACGGACTGATTGCCTGGATGTTTGGCAGGTGGACTGACTGACTGACGGTCAAATAGACAGTTTGACTTACTGACTGACTGACTTACTAATTCTAACTAAACTATGATTGACTGAGTGCATGAATCACTGCTTACCTACAGCAGTGCCAGTGAGTCAAGACAATTATAGTAATTAATCAACAAGATGAAAAACTTTATGCCAGTTTCCTAAACAAATTATGTCTTTTTTTAATAGCTTCAAGCCGTCTGTATCCCCGGCTGCTGGCTGCGTGTCTGACACACTCAGACACACACACACACACACACACACACACACACACACACACACACACTGTTAAACACCAGCAAACCCAGCCTCTCCGAATTAGCTCTTCAAATATTTGCCAGCAGAAAATCAGTGGTCTCACCCCTGTTTCTCAGGGCAGGATCCTTTGAATGAACTGAACTGTACAAGGCTGAGGGTTTTCACAATTTATGTTTTATTATTTGTGAGTGTAAACACCATAAAGTATTTTTGCTGCTCTGCCACATTTCATGTCTCTTGATGGAACAGAGAAAAGCAAAGAGAGGGATTCACACACAGTAAACGGCCATCTATAGCTGTGTTTACCTTTCAGCCGAAATAGAACATCAACTGGCACTTGTGTAAATTCATTAGAACTTTCCTGGTATGGAACATGCGATCTAGTTAAAGGATCAAAATCTGTCGCATAGAAGTGCCTGTGTTTTCCTGTGGTGGATTAACTTTCAACATAGTCTTCTTTTACACACAACCTTCTTCATTTACACACGAAGGCCAGTGGCCATGGAGCATATGTAACCCAGAGCAGCAATGATGTCATCGCTTCGTCAAAATGGCAACCACTGAGCTCATTCTTCGTCTTTGGAAAGTGGTAGCTGTCTGAGGTGGCCAAATCCGGCGTTGGATGAGTTTTGATCCACATCCCTGGATGACTGCCCGAAGAAGGATGTTGTCTATTTTCTCAAAGTTCTGAAGCAGAAATCCCACAAAAGGTCTCAACTTAAAACTTTGTGTGTAATCACCTTAGAGTTATATTGTATAAGCATGTAACAACAGCTGTATAGCTTAACTCTTTCTGCATTAGGCCATGAACTTATCAATCGCCCCTCTTACTCCTTCATAAAAAACGACATCTTAAAATAACTTCTTGGTGTTTCCGCGTGTTGCCTTCCAACCTTATAATCATGACAAATCTTCAGGAGGTCCCTGCTATTGGCTAAGAAATAGTCAACCACATGACCCCCTGCGAGTAACAAGCGATGCTTTTTACACTTACAAAATTGATATAACTGGATGTTAATGATGAACATAAGAGATGTTGGTTGTTGGTCTTTGTTACCTTCAGGCGGAGCCAAGCTACATGTTTCACCCAGTTTCTAGTCTTTATGCTAAGCTATGCTACACTAAGCCAACCGCTTGCTGATGATAGCTTCATACAGTCTGCAGTTTAAGCACATTTCCCAAAATATTAAACTATTCCTTTGAGGGTTGGTGGTTCAACCTCTGGCTCCTCCTGCGTGTTCACAGTAAATGTTCTTTAGCTAGACACTGAACCCCAAACTGCCACTAATGAGCAGGCCAGCAGCTTGCACAGCAGCTCCACCGGTGCCGGCATGTGGATGTTGGCATGTACATCAATCTCGGGAAAAAGCTGCAGTGTAAGTGCAGGTTATTTACCATTTACATTTTTTAACAGCTATGCATACAATTTTTCAGTTTAGAGTCACTGCAGAGCTGCTGTGACCCATCACATATATTATGTGAGTGCTGATAGTTGTGTCTGTCTCATTTGGTGCTGCTGTTGGTCTGCATGCGTGAGCAGAGATCTCTATGCAAATTTGTGTGCACACCCACGTTTGCCAAAGCATATGTTTTCTTGTAACTATCAACATTTTGTGGTGGTGCGTGAGTACGTGTGAGTGTGTGTGTGTGTAAGTGTGTGTGTGTGTGTGTGTGTGTCATCCTTCCTTTGAAGATCATAAATACGGGCGTGGCTCCAGGCAGGCCCGCTGCCTATTCAGCGTGGCTGTCGACAATGCCTCAGAAGTGGTCACATTCTCCCATCCATCCATTCAATCCTCCCTTCATCCATCCGTTTTTCAGTTCCTCTTTCCCTCAAGAAAGGACATGATGTCCTTTTAAGCAGAAAACAATTTGATCAGACCAAACCAGAGTGGAGCTTGACACCCCACACACCCCAAAAAATCTCTCTTCTTCTTTTAGTATTCATCAACCTGTCAGTGTCTCTCTCCTACCCTGTTTCTGTTGGCCTCTTTCTGCACTACTGCAGTGGTTCAAGCACTGAAAGGTACGAGCTTAAACACACATGTGTAGGCCCGCAAACACACAAGCGAAAATACACATATCTATGTGTGCACGATACACACTCACATGCCAACAGATACGCGCACAGACATACACCAGGCCAGCCGACAAGCCAACCAAGCATCAGGCCCTCACTCATTGATGTTTGTTAAAGTTATTAATTTTCTCTGTGAAATAAGAGGCCACGATGGCAGGACAGAGAGAGATGGGTGCCAGCCCCAGAATCTCTCTCTGCTTTCATCTACTGGCTCTATGAGCCCAAAGCAGAGGGCCTTTACGTGGGCACCGGGGTAACCCACGCATACCCAGCGCCCTAACCAACAAAGGATCAGATTCGGGCAAAAGGAAGAAGACCCAGATAAAAGGAGAAGTTAAGAAAAAGATGAATAGCAAGAGATGGAGAGGATGTGGAAAAAGTAAGACGCAGGAAGGCAGCAATATAATGAGAGAGAGTGAGAAAATAGTACAAAGGGATTAAGGAGAACAATGTGAAGGAAATCCCACAAAACCTGAATTTAAAAGTTGAAAGAACAAAAAAAAGGATGGAAAAGGGTTTGAATGAGTAAGAGAGAGTGAATTCATGGCACATTAGCTGGTAAACAAGAGAGTTCTGGTTGTTTTGCAGTCAGTGGAAGCTAGCGTGTTTGTGGCTTGTGGTGATTCGCTGTAATGGGGGTTAAAGGACGTTATGCTCAAGGTAACAACAGCTGGTGGCTAAAACCACCATCCCTCTTCCTCCTTCTCCTCCTCCCTCTGCCCCTCCACACACTCCAGCGTCCAACCCCAGACCACAATAAACACCTAACGCTAGGTCTTTATACACCAAGCTTCTAAACATCAGAGTGGTACAAAACTGGGTAAGCCTTCATCTTCCAAGACAAGGAGATAAAACCTCTTGGTTGTGCAACATTTAGCTGTGGCCTTCACACATTTTGCCATACATTTTTGGCAACGAGTGCTACTTGGCCAGTGCAAGCAGTTCAGGAGCTAAGCCGGAGCTAACATGGCAGCCAGAGAAAACCACAATGACCAAATCTGTCTATCACTGGTTGAGAGCAGCACCGATACTAGTCTTGCTAGAGGCCAGTTCAGTGCAGTGTGTTTGGTAAGAGAGCAGACAGAAGAAAAATAAAAGCAGGATGATATAAAAGTGGAACACAGGCTAAATGTGTCTCCGAGTTAGCGGGCTAGGCTAGCCACCACATGGCTAAAGCAAACAAAGAGCTGCCCAGGAGACTGACTGCTGTGCTCTGACACTAAACACATATGCTTGTGGTGCACAAGCTCGCAGGTAGCCACAGCCATAAGTCATCCAATTCACACACAAACACAAAATTACAATTTTTCAAGCAGTCTTATACAGTCAAACATTCTTAAATGTACAGACACACATTGCTTCTTAGAATTTTTTTGACAACTGGGGAAAAAAATATCAGTAGAATCTAATGACTTTCAATAAATATTTTCAAGTAATGGGAAACAACTAGGACTGTAGCTTGACATAAACTAAATAAACTGTTACTTTAAAAAAAAGAGAAGAGAAATTCATTGAACATCTTTTGATCAAGAGTTTAAATGCAGATGCAGTTGTGAAAACTTTAACACAGAATAGTTAACTTTTTCATAATTGCACAGGATTGGCATATTTATTAATTACACAGACATTTTTTGTACCTTATAAATAGTAGTCTTAAAACAAGACTTAAAGGGCTGAGTCTGAGACTCAAGCTCAAAAGATCAGAGACTTGCTTGAAGATTGTTGACAAAAACTTGAGTCAAATTTGTATGAAGTGTCCTAATAACAAGTCCAGTAGCTGGGTGATGCCAACAATAATGCAGTCAGTGCTTCTGCTGTACTCTCTCCATGTCAAATGAGGGATCTTTTCTCCTTCCTCTCTCCATCCCTCTCTCTCCTGAATGTGTGCCACATCTGTGGGCTCTGTGGTGATGTTTCTCTGCTCAGAATGGATTCACCAGCTCAAAAACGTCCTTATTATATTTATATTTTACTACACCACTAGAAAACCATGCCAGCTGGGCTGCAGAACTTTGGGCAGAAAGGGAGAGAAAGCAAAAGGGAGGAGGGCAAGGGAGGAAGGAAAGATGGGAGGAAAAAGGAGAGAGGCAAACAACAAGCGAAACGGAAGTACAGATTGAGAAATACAGACAGGTAAAATAAGGCAAGGGAGGACACAGTGAAGTGGAGTAAAAATAAGAGCAAAGGAAATGGATGAAAAAGTGCAAGTGAGGCAAAGAAGTGGATAAAGAGAGGTTGAGTGGGCAACCCAAAATAGGCTGTGACAATATGATTACCCCGGGTGCTCAAAAGTAAACACAGAAATGGGCTAACAAATAGATACTTTACACACATACGCACTAACGGGCATCTACACACAGACATGTTAACTCAAATAAGAGAAAAACAACAGTGACCTCTGATGAGGGGAGCTGGATGGCGGAAGGAGGGACGTGGCTTTATGGAAGCAATGAGGGAGAGAGGGGGCGAGTAGTTGAGAGATGAGGAAGGGAAAAGTCCACACATGAGGAGTGAAATGACAGGAGAGTGTATAAAGGATGACATGGAGATTTGGTTGAGTGGAGGGAAAGGACGTAAACGATGGGAGGAAGTAAAAAAAGTGAGGAAGATTTTGGTGCTAGAAGTGGAAATGAGAAAGAAGGTTTGCATTTGTATATGGAGATGTTTAAGTTTGAAAATTATTGCTATGTTTCACTTCCAAACTTCTATCTTTGTCGCCATTTATGTTTTCACTACAATAAATTATATCCATTTGACAAATGTTTTTGGCTTTTTGATATTTTGTCTCAAAAATAAGACAAAAAATTAAGTTAGTTCAGTCTCTGTAGGATCAAGAGCTGAATGTCATCAAAGATGGGGAGTCCTCCCAAACAAACAATGAAGACTGTGTTCAGCGCTACAGTAGGAGTGCTCAGAGTTTTATTTCATTTCTTTTTTAAGAAATGGCAAGGACTCTACTGTTGTTGTCATTCTAGCAGTTCCACCCCTGTTCTTGTATAAAGTAGAACCTTGTTCAGGATGAGCAACATAGGGTCTTTGTTAGACTCTCCACAAGTCGCGGAGACCTGGCCCTGAACCTAAGTTATCCCCACCTTCAGTTATATTAAGTCAATTGGGGTTCTGTTGTATTTCCACAGGTCTTGGTTCTGTATCGGTATTTATATATAAAACCTGAGGGGATACAATGAAACAAAAGGAAACACTAGTTCAGCCACATAATGGATCGCATGTAATCATCCCCAGAAATATACAGATCAGTACTTTTTACTTTTAGTTTTTGACTAAATAAAACATAAATACTTTAAGGCACAGTGTATTGTTTGTTTTTTCACAGGTCTGTTTCAAATAAGGTCAGATATGTTGCTCTTGTAAAGTCCTTATGTCCTCATTTAACCATTGGTTGAAGAGTGAGCACTTCTCCTCACTGACCTGCTGTACAACTGTGGAGTCTTGAGTTTGATCGGAGCTGGGTGGGCAGTGTAGTGAAAAGAGAAGCTGAGTTGTGTTGGAAAACTTAAACGTCAGGTAGTCGGCAAAACTCTGGACCAACTGCAGGGGTCTGACAGAAGAGAACTGCAAGAAGAGGTCATAATAAGGAATTTACTTTCTTATTCAAATTCAACTCAAAGTGATTGAGAAAACTACCAAAAGTTACATATATTAGTGATAAAGTGGTCAAAAAGTGGAACAAGACCTTCAACTTGTCCTCCTAGATTACAACTGTTTGACTCACCATGACCATCACTACATTGTCAATTGAATCATTACAATCAGAATTAAAACAGGGTCAAACTGCACTCAGCCACAAAATTTACTGGACGTTTGTGCTGTAATATCCTTAGTGCAATATCATTTGTGAATCGTACCTTTAGACGTGGCAGATAGTGGTTGCAAGTGATGCAAGAACAGCTGGTTGTCATCAGCATAGCAGAGGTGAGATAAATGTAACACAGAGCCATGTGTCCTTGTGCAGAGGGAGAGGGCTCAACCTAACACATAGTTGATGCCGCAACTGAGACATCCAACCCCTCAAGTGTGAGAGAGGATCTGGTGGTAACGATGTCAAATGTAGCAGACAGACCCAAGAGTATGTGGACGAAGAGGATGATTTTGCCCCCAGTGTGCAGCACCACTGTGAACACAGAGAGGGTTATCTGAGGCAGGCGGTTTGCATTGAGATTGGTGGTGGTCTGCAAGGTCTCCCACTTCCCTCAATTATTCTGCCTGTAATCCAATAAAAATGAGACAAAAAATTAAGTTAGTTTATCTGTACTTCTCTTTTCTACCCACAGACGAACCATAAACTAATCAGCAGCTCCATTAGCTGCCCCTGTGGCACAAAACATCCAGCTGCTGATGCCAGTGCCAACACCACTTCCATCATGCACCCAGAATCAGAGTGATGGTTGTCAGGGATGTTGCTTACATTTACATCTATATGATTTATCAGTCACACTCTACATCTTTAAATCTAACTCTTCTGATTCAAAAGTCATGGTCAAAGATCAACCAATGGATAAGAATCCCACAAAGTCTCCGGACAGAATGTTTGAACATCTGTTGCCATCAACATGTTATTCTGGGAGAAAACACATCTGCCGTGGTTTCCTTTGAAGGAACATTGAAGTTTTGTTTGCAACTCTTGATGCCCAGTCGGCATCTTAAAAAATGCATTGCAAAACTCAACTGGATTTAGCTGAATGAAGGCTCATGTAACATTTATTCTTTTGCTAAAATAAAATGTTTCCTATATATTTGCTGCACAGAGACGTAGATTTAAAAAAAAATCTACATCAAAATCACTTTTCCATGACGGTAATAGTTACCAGAGTGGAACAGCTACTACTGAGGAAGGAAATTTGAAACAATTTTATTGAATAAACAGAAGGGTTAATCAAGATTGTTATCAAAAGGAAGTGATACCGGCTACTCCCAATAAAACTAAGACTACAATAGCCATAGTGTTTAGCTCAAGAGTAGGTTTTTTCTCACTTTTTTTTTATTTACCCAGCAGCTACATACTCAATCAAAGAAATGCATTTAAACCTACATAGTACTAAAAAATTTGCTGTGCTTGGTGAGTGTCTTGGTCAAATGCTGATCAGTTGTAATTCAGAGATAAATGTTACGTAACAACTGAACAGTTGCAATGATTTTCTATAATAAATACCCTTTTCAGCAACTGTACAGTCGTAAAACTCTTCCTTTGCTGTTTGAGTACATCCATCCATCATCTATAACCGCTTATCCTTTGCAGTGTCACAGAGGGCTGAAGCCAAACCCAGCTGACATTGGGTGAGCAGCGCAAAAACAATTAGAGTTGCCAATTAACCTAACCTGCATGTATTTGCACTGTGACAGGCAGACAAGGGTCCTGCACAGGAGTCCAGCCTCTCTGTGTGGAAATGCAAAGTCCACTCTGAAAGGCTGGACTCCAGAGCAGGACCCTCTTGCTTTTAGGTGACAGTGCTAACTGCTATACTACCATACCTTTGAGTTCATCTGTGAAGTAACATAAGATATTGTCACCTGATGTCCACACAGATGAACATATTTGCTAACTTGTTATTGGCTTTGCAAAAAAAAATCATATTTACATAAGTCTGGGTGTAGCTGTGGGTAGATTTTTTTATTATTATTTTGCACAAACTTAAAGACAGAAAACAATTTCCTTCATAAATCAAACTCATGATTGCAGAGTGTGTCTGCATCTGACAATTACATTTCAGTTTGATTAGTGTAAAAAATTATTAAAGGCTAAAGGCTGAAAGTGACAGTGTATTGCAGAATAAAATGACTTAAAGGAGACAGGTAAAACAAAGAAGAAAGAAAGAAGACAAGAAAAGAGTGAGACAGAGTAGAGATGAAGAAAGCAAGCAAGTGAAAACAGAAAGAGGGCAAAAAAGAGCAAAGGAGAGAGATGGATGGCTATGAAGACTGGTACTGATCAGTAGCTCTTTCTGTGATGCGGCTTCCAGCTTCCAGCCCACCGATTGGTCAGCTGCCTAACTCGGAACATGCGTTCCCACAATCCCTCAACACCACTTCAATCCCACCACACTGGTTCACCACTCTGCGGCTCAAAACAGTGCCTGCTGGCATGGGCAACATATCAATAAATTCATTACGCATTTCTACTTAAATATTTATACTGCAGCAGGGTGTTTTGTACAGGGCTGGTATTTATAGTGTGTGTGTATGTGTTTGTGTGTGTCTGTGTGTACTTGTATTTATAGCACAGTGTCACATCGTAGCTCATGCTGCGGTGAGACAGCTGTCTGGTGGTGGGGGTGGGGGTGGGGGCCGTTGGTCTATGGGTTGGGTGGGTGGGGTAGAGGGGGTTGTGCAGGGTAACAGAGAACAAGTGGAAAGATGGAGAGACAACATTTAACAGAGATGTACAGTGGATGAGGAAAGAAGAAATTCAATTGATGCACTGAGAGAAAGATGAGTCAAAAAATGGTCAGGAACAGAAAGAGGTGGCACATGGCAAGTAAACTGCAGAGTAACAATTACTAATGGATTTGGATGAAAATTGAAATAAAACATTAAAAATATACGATAAAAATCCCCACTGCTGCAATGACAAAACACAAAAGGAAAAATAAACTAAATCTAAAATTAAAAAATATTCTTTTATTGGCATCATCAGCTCCACACAGACTCACTTGTTCAAAGAGAGAAATATTTATTCACTGCATAACAGAAACTGGGGAAATTACATGGTGTTGCATTGTTCAACTGTTTATTGAATGAAGACATTTCCATTCAGACACTTTGCTATTGTTCATATGGTTACAATGGTTTTTCTAAAGTCCATTCAAAACAGTTGCAAGAGACTACGTGCCATGTAGAACATGGCATCGAGGGTGAAAAGGCCACAGAAACATTAGCAACATGAAGCTGAGAAATATGTTAATGAAAACACACTAAGCTAGTGCTGGCAGAGGGCATTTTTGAAGAGGAACTCTATATTAAGTTATTTTTTGTGGTGTTAAACTCAAGCTATTAGTTTTTTTGGACATATTATTTTGAAAAGGTCAGTTTTCTTTGATACCCAATGTATACAAAAACCCCTTTTGCCGCTGGCCTTACAGTTGTCACTATCCATGCATCAAGCTGTTGATGCATGGGTGAAGGTCAGTGTAATAATCTTTTTCTGTTTTCATTTGACAAGAACTTTCACTGGATCTGCTCCAATGAAACACAATATTGAGGAGTAAATTTTAAACCAGTTATGATTCAGAACCACCAATAAACTGGATGCATATCTCTGTCCCTAAGGTCATGTATTCTTCAGCTCTTAATATGACAAATTTAGAAGAACTTTCAAATGATTTTACATTCTTATTGGTCAAATGTGCAGTGTATGTTTTCCTCGATCAGTCTGTTGGAATTCTCCACCCAGGGCTCAAACTCCTTATACTCCTTGAAATCTACACCTTGAAATTTGCAGGATAAGACAGTTTTAATGAGGTAAGACATTAATATGTTAACAGCTGCTAAACAGATTTGAGTGTGTGAGTTTAAATCACAAGAGACATTAAGATGAACTCCTCTCTGTAAAATAAGCCCACAAGGATGTCTGGTAACAAAGTCTTAATCCTTTTTGGGCACTGAAGCAAAGCTGTCAGAAGCACAGAGCAGCAAAAAGTACCAAAGTTTGGCTTCAATAACAGTCTGAGTCTCAGAACTTTTCAGCAAATCAGAAATCATTATATTTAGTCCCATAGCTCTAGAAAACCTAATTCTCTTAAGAGGTAAGATTCTTTCTTCAAGATTTTATATTGAAAAATTAAGGTCTTATTCCAGCTAACCTTTAAAACTTCTGCCTGATTTTGTCTAACTTGTGTACCAGGAACTTTTTTCACACTTATTAATTCCTTTTACCTTCAAGTCCTCTTGACAATAACAGCAAGATGCATTTTTAACACACCTCCTGGAGTAGTTAACTTATAGGTCAAACTGAATGGGAAATAAATGTACTTGAGGCACATGGCAGGGAACGAAATGCAGAAAAAAGGGTACAACTTGATTGTTAACTTTGCCCGCCTCATTATGTAGACTTGACATATGGAGGCTGTAAATTTTTCAACATGACATCATCTGTGGCTTTACAAACCCAGGGCACTTTATCAAAGGATGTCTCTACTGAGGGTGCCACTTAAAGCAACCTCTCTATCAGTGTTGAAGAAAATGCCGTAGCTGATTTATGAATGCATTTACTGATGGAAGATGGACAGGGTTAGCTGAATGTATTGATGAGTGCATCTAAAACCATGCAGCTACTTATTTACTCAGTGAGCCAGCAGTAAAAGAGGAGAACATTTGTTGCCTGTGTGTGCATTTTAAGGCATGTGTGTAAAGTTGCTAAAAACATCGAATGGATAACCGTAACATATGCATGTGGATGTCAGGAATACAGAAGACTGTGCTAGCTTCCGATTTCCGTTGGTTGATTGAGGCAACACCATTGATGATCTTTCAGCTAAACTCTCCATGAACCCAGGCTGAGCCCGTAGTTCAGAGCTTTGTCTAAAGCTGAGAACATTCATAAGTATGCCTCATGAACTTTAACTCATTTATCCAAATTGATTATCATCTACTGTCTTCGTACGATGTGCCTTCATAGAAGAATGTGTGCAATGTACGTGTTTGTGTTGGTATAGAGTTCATGCATGCACCACTCCCATTCTCTTCAAAAACATGTCTGTATCACACACATATAGAGGCTTCACTGAAAATAACACACCAGTCAACGTCTTCATTTAACTCCATTCACCATCAACAGCCTCCTTTTACCTTACCATAATTATACCTCAACCAGCTTCCATTCCCCAGCATCAACATCTGCACTCCATTCCCATCAAGCATCTCAGCATTAACATTACATAGTCAACAAACAAAACATCCATCTTGGAATTTATCAAGGTCATGTTTTATTTTAATCCTTTTGACACCTTTAAATGAGGGATTTCCTTGTCTTTTTCAATGTTACTTTAAATAGCAAACAAGTCTGGGTTTATTGCAGCATAAATATAGCACAGTTCTCAGAGACCTTGGGAACCCTACATTTGGTCCAATTTTTTGTCTGATCAGACAAAGTACAGTTACAGCATTATAATGTGTGCAGCCAGACAAGGCAGCGGCCCAAAAAGAAAGAAAGAAATTAGCATGGCTGCTGCAGTGAACCGCAAAGCCTCCTGGTTCATGGTCAGTAAGATGAACTTTTAACATTTCCCACTTTTGCCTCAAACAAACATCTTTTAAACAGAGATTCTTCTTTATTACAGCTCCTTAAAAATGTCAGGAAACCAAAATGTATTGCAAGAATTTCCAAGATTGTAATTCAAGTCATGAATGGCCTCTCACCTTGACGACAAAGAAGAGTAAATAATTGCTCTTTTACAGTGTCTATTTGGAAACTTTTGAGAAAAAAGAAAGAAGAAGAAAGAAAAAAGAAAAAACAGAACAGGATTTTGTCTCTTGTTACTGATGGAAATTGAACCTGTCATAGACATGAATCACGCAGTAATATACATATAATGCATAGTTTCTTTTAATGCACGCTAAAGATTTGTGAATGCGTACACTTTTGGCTCAGGTCAGCACACTGACCTGGATGAGAGGGCAGCAGTTTTTAGATGTGTGAGAGAGAACGGAGTGAGATGATGTGAGACTACGAGAGGTTACAAGAAAGAGACAGAAACAGGGAGACAGCGACGGACAGACCGAGAAATTAGGGGCTCTACTGACCAGAAACTGCTCTGACTCAGACAAAGTCAACATCTTTGCTGACATCACTGACCATCAGCTACATCATTTCAACTTTTAAATGCTTTGATGGCCCAAGCAACCTTTATTTGTCTGAACCCACAAGGGTTTTACTACTGCCAGTGAGACAGGGGTAGCCCTGTGGCACTGTAAAAACAGAAGCCATAGTAGGTTTATGCTTTATACAAACACATTAGAGACTTTAAGGTCAAATAATTTCACTGCACTAGAAAAATTCTAGTTTCAGGATGTATGTAAACAAGTTTGATATCTTTAAAAGTTAAAAAGAAAACAGATAAGTGTCTTGCAGAGGTTTCATACTGGAAGTGTGTTCTGAGGGAGGGAGACAACTTACCGCAAGCGTCCTGCAGGCACCAGTCAAATATACACCTCGACGTAATAAACATTTATAAAAGCCCTTAGCCAGGCTAACAATGAGAGCCATGACAGGTTTTTCTTATGCAACACTACATGGAGTTTGATAAAAACATGGAAGATGGTTTATAGATGCAAGCTAGGTGTATTTTAATGGCAAATGATGACTGATAAATGCTGAGAATTGATAATTGGTTGATAAAAAGGCAACACTGTGTAGATTTTCACATTAAAATCAAAGGGGAAATATTAAAATATGTTGCATAGAAACATTTACCCATTTGAGACTGATCTTTCAGTGACACTTAATAGAAAACTATCTGTAAAATTTATTAGCCTTTAATCTCTGCCTCCTTTTAATCCCAACGTGTGTGATACAAGAAGGGGGGTGAGAGGGAGTTAAGGGTTCATGCTTGTGGTTTTCTGCATTAGGGGGAGCAAGCAGAGGAGGGGAAAAAAGGGGGGTCGGGGTTTCAAACCAGCAGCTTCTAATCCTGACACTCTGTGTCTGCCAATTATAAGGGCTTGAAACATGGCCGGTGGGAGGAAAAAACATGACCATGGAGACCAGACTAGCGCCGGGGCGTATTTAGCAACATACAGGCAGACTGTAATTACATATATGGCCAACAGAGAGATTTAATGACTTTTTCCTCCTCCTTCTGATTGACAAGGCAGAAAGTGGGGGCGGTGTTGGGGGTAGTGGAGGATAAGAGATGGCAATGAGGTAAAAAGAAACACACTTTTTATTTTAACAGAAAAAGAACATTACTGCATTTTTTTCTGAAATAGTGTTTATTACCTAGACATTAATTTGCTGTTTAATGTGAACAATTAGTTGATCAAAGAGCATTATAAAGTGTTTTCTTATTGATAATTAATTGATACAGAAAAATTTTTCATATTTCACCACCACATATTAAAATTAAATAGTGCTGTGCAAGTATATGGACTTTAACCAATGTATGTGTTGTAGCTCTGCATTCTGGATTAAAAAAAAAAGTCATTCACAATTTTTTTAAATAAAAAAAAATATGGTGATTCTATGGTTAAAGAATAAAAGTTATTTTTGACTTTGGAAAAAGGCTTTTTGTTCTTTATTCAAAAGGCATCTTGTGAGCTGATAGCAATCAATAACTTATGAGCTCTGAAAAAAGACAATAAAAGAGCATCACCTGTAGCTGCTGTAATCCTGTAAAAATGCTGACCAATCAAGGACTCGTGGTTCATTTGGATATTTCCTATAAATTTTGCCCCTTCTTGTACTCTACCCTACCCTACCCTAGGCTCCACCAGCACTCCGAGCATGTCGCCACCACTGCCATCGCTGCCAAAGATACGTTATTACACATTTACTGGAGAATGGAAGAGAAAAAGCAAAAATTACCACTGCCACTGTAACTTGTAACTCTGTTATGAAGATGTGCGATGTAGCAGAGCTTGTGCATGTGTGTGTGTGTGTGTTTAATTGCAATTCACAGTTATAAAGACTTTTCATTTAAAACCAAACGTCATAAAAAAGTCAATGTCATGACGCCACAACAGGAAAACTCAGGATATCAATAAAATCACTTGAGTAGATTGTCTGTGAGCTGCAAATGCCTGTACTAATTTTGTGCCTTTCTGATTTATGTACTAAGAAAATTCACAGGGCAAGTAAAAGCGCTGACTTGCTAGGGGGTGTTTTTCATATCATAAAGTCTCCAATGCCAAACCGTGATTTGTGATACTGGGCTGTAGAGGTAAAATTACTTGACTTGTTATTGGCACTTCAGTCTATGAAAAGTCAGGGGATCATCAAAATAATGAGGGTTCATCTGTGATATCTGTATGAAATTTTATTGCAATCCACTGCATCGTTGTTGAGACAATTCAATTCATCGTATAAACCTCATGATAATTCAAGAGGAAAAGTCAGAAGGAATTTGGTCAGCATCACCATCTGGAGACCATTGATGTCTGTATAAAAGTTTATAATGTTCCATTTAATAGCAGAAGAGACCAGCATTGCCCCAAGTTGTGCCCTTCCACTACTAAGAATGAAAACTATCAAATGATGAGCAAGAACAGCTGTGTAGTACCGCTCTGTGCTCTGCAATTCCAAAAATCGAAAGTGTTTGTGTACAAAACAATGTTTTAATGCATGATAAAAACTTAAAATATACCTTTACTTTAAATGACAAATTCTCTGCAGATGCGAGAGTGAATATGTCTATCTGTGTAACACCTGATAGACTAAGATGTTGTATTTAGTTTGTGCCTCTCATGCATTACTATTCTTAAGATTTAGCTATCTTTACAAAGACCACAAAGTAATTTATGCAACACATAAAGGTATTTCCATAATCCTCAAAGCCTCTCCAAACCATCTGGATTATAAACTCTCCCATTCATTACACACTCGAAAGGATATTTAACCCATTTCCCAAGTTACAGGGCAGTGGACAGCTGTCTTCAATGAAATGTCTACAGCATTTCTACTGTACGTTTCTTGGAAATATCCATATGTAATTATATTTAGTTTGGTAAGACAAGTATCTTAAATTTATAAAATCTTGAAAATTATCCTTCTGTTTTCCGGTAGAAACACAATGTTTTCCTATGTTGTTCGAAGATAGCGTGCTGCTCTTGTTTACTCCCTTGGAGCATCTTACATCATTACAACCGCAGGAACATAATAATAGCGTGCACTCTGCAGACACACACTCGCACACACACACACACACATACAGACACACACACACACCTCATCCCATCCTTTCATTGCACACCACATTCACACTTCCCATAAAACCCTGGTTTCCTAAACGATGGGTCGGAACCCAAGATAGGTTGCAGCCCTTCTTCCGGTGGGCTGCCACATGATAAGGAGCCCTCATATTGTTTAATGAGGCTGCATCCCGGGCTGTATTTCTCCTTTTGGCTTTAAAGGCAGAGGATGTGAAAGAAGTTACCATAAACTTCCCTTTTATTGGTGATAGATCTTCCTACCCCCCCCCCATCTTTCCTCTATCCATCAAAAGGTCTAGTCTCCGCTTTTAATTCCTTCTTACGATTCTCTGTAATCTCTCCTGACCGCAGCCTGTTACCATGTAGATGACGGCATCATTGTTCAATAGATCAGGTGGGGTGTAATTGAACTAAACACGCCGCAATTTCTGACGTGTTCAAAATGTGTTTAAATTTGCCAGCAGAATTATCTAGTTAGGAAAAATGTTTAGTCACTCAGGGTTTAGTCAGTCATTCAATGTTTTGGGTGAACCGACACATAATATTTCAGCTGGTAACATTTCTAGGAACCACTGTTTGGGAATCATTGGAGGAAGATGACTCAGACTATGACAAGCCTGAGTCATCTCAAGCCTGCTCTGAAAAAAATGATAACTAGATCAAATAGATCTCCAGACAGCAATAAAATATTGTTACAGTCAAACTGAACAACACTGGAACACAGTGCCATTTAAAAATGAGTGTATGTTAAAAAAAAAAAGCAAAATAAATGAGTTTGTAGTGAAAGAAGGACTTAAAACTGTTTGATATGTTATAAAAATGCAGATTTGGTTTGACAAGCTGAGCCTCAAAATGAATCAATTTAAAGTATCAGCACAGTTAAATCTGATGTCCCTTTTTATTCCAGAATAGATGCTTTTGTCCACACAAACTAGTCAAAATGTTCTCAAAAGGAATTATATCCTGACCAGAAAATAAGATGACCACATCATGTTTGTTCCTGTTTTAGAGAAACTCTGCAATTTCATTTGTACTTAATGATTAAATGGAGTCTTGAAGGACAAGAAAAAATGATGATATTTTACTGGCTTCACTTGCATCAGTTCCCATCGGTCATCACTCTCACACTGCAACTTCAAAGCTTTCTAAACCAATAAATCTGTGTTAGCTCTGTATATGTGATTCTCCACCTTACCAGACTCCTGAGTTATCAACCTTGTTCTCTCAAAACAAATTTAGACAGCGGTTACAGCATTTAAGAAGTGTAGGAAACTTAACACAATTAAAAAGCTTTTTATCTAGGAATATTTTTGGAGGTTATGTGCGATTTAGCTAATTTTTTTTAAGCTAGCTAAGCTAGTATTTCATGGTGCAACATAGCAAAAGTCAGCTTGCAATATAAGCACATTTTTAAAGAATTTTTTAAACTTCTAATACTAAAATTGCACCATATTTTGTTAGCAGAATACAGGAATGTCAAAACTTTCAGTGTTAGGCATGCTAACTTTAGCTTTTACTGCTAGCTTAGTAACATTCATCTGAATCGAAGACCATCCCAACATAGTGGCTCAAAGAGTCATTTATTCAGAGGTTTGAAACATGAAGATACTATGACTTACTTAATATTTTTTTTATTTTTTAGCCTTTAAAATTGCATTGTAGGCCTCTACAGTTTTTACTAGAATACTAAGATAAATAAAGAATCAACATTTACTTTGTAGCTTGTGTTTTGAAATGACAAAACACTGATATTGTATATTTTTCTCACTATTTCCTACTATTTTGCAAACACTCAAACAGATATGTTAACTTAAACAGGATGCCAGGGCAGTGTCCTACATGCACATACTCACTCACACACACACTTACATACATCTTGCTCCCAGCAGATGTTTCGTCCACCACTGCCTTCCCAGAAACCCACAAGTGAGCGTATTTTCCCGCCGCAGGGTCGGGGAGCAAAACCACTGAAGAAGACCGCTGCACCCCAACATAAAACAAAACACCAGAGTAAAAAAAATGTACAGAAAACCTTTCAAAAAGGAAAGGAAAGGAAAAAAGCAAAGGATTTTCTAATCCATCCTTTATTGAGGTGGCTGGTTTTCGGCAGCGCAACCTTTTTTATGTGTGAGAAGCCTGGCCTGTAATTTGGGTAGCCACGACGACCAGAAGGACTTGTAATAAAACGAGAGTCTATTCTGGGATGCTCTGTAATAATGGACGCCACCATCCACTCCTCTTGTTAGAGATGGAAGGATGGATGGAGGGATAGAGATGGATGGATGGACAGATGGATGGCAGCATCACATATGGACAGACCAAAAGACAGATGGACAGTGGGTAGACAGGAGCTCATTGTGAGAAATGAAATTGAACTGAGAGGGGAATAGGTCAAACAAAAGGCAAAAAAGCTGAATCAATAGCCAGACAGAATTTTGTAAGACAAATAAATGGATTGACTGGATGGACAGAAGAATGAACAAACCAATAAGAGTCTTGATGGATAAACAAACTACCCAGTTATTCACCCAAGCTTCCACTAACTAACTTGTTCGCTCTCAGGCTCCCTCTCAAACACGCTAACCAGCATGATCAATACCTGGCAGGACTTCTGAGTGGCCGTTATGCCCTTCAACACTGTTACAAGGCCCTGTGGTTGAATTTCTGCATTCAGACACCTCTCTATAATCTCCACGCCATGTTAACAGTCACCCATTATGCAGAGGCCATAATTAGGAAATCACATTGGCATATACATCCTGTCATTAGAAGTGTCTATTGCTATTGCATTGTAATTACTTTTTAGTAGGTTGTTATTACACCATTTAGAAGCTGTCCGTCTTACCTCAATCTCCTCCTTAATTGGTTGTGCTGGTCTGTCCCGCCCCCTCGGGTCCGCCCACCTCTTTGACGGAACATTCCAGTGGTCTAAGCATTTTAAGCTGGAGAGTATTACAACTGAGTCTAATATGCCACAGAATGAAAGAAATGAAGGAGGAAGAAAAAAAAGTGGGCAGAGTGAGAGAGAGAATTTGGTGAAAGACAGAACTTGGGATGAGGGGTAAAGAAAAAAGGGACTGAGAAGAAATGAAAGAGGGGGGAAAAAAAGGGTGAAAAACACAGTTTTCTTGTTGCATGACAGATTCCCTCCCAGCCAACCAAGGCTTGTCCTTTAATACCCAGAGGCCTTCATGTGGCTTCTCAACGATTGCACATGGGGCAAAGCTGACCACATTGCTGCCACGCTGCTTATTATACTGCATTGCTCACACTCTGCATGTGTGTTTGCATGTGTGTGTGTGAGACTATGTGCCCATATACAGTAAATGCATGTGGAAGCTTGGTGGAAAGCAGCATCAGCCATGCAGAGAAGCATTCAATGAGACTTGCATGTCTTAATTTGTCAACACCCTGATGATGGATGGGAGAGAGAGAATCCAAATGTTTGGGAAATGGGAAATGGGAAAGAAAAGATACAATACAAGCAAAGAGAATAATTTTCAGTATTCTAAGTATTTTAAATAGACGCAATGCTTGTTAAAATCAAAATGAAAAATAATTTGCTTCTTTTGTCCAAGTTTGAAATAAACATGAGCACTTTGTTGACTTGATCTCTATATAACAAATCACAAACATATAATATAAAGGTAGAAATATGAAAATCTATAATGAAATCTGATACGTTTATTGATATGGTTGGAATATACTCAGTCTTAACATTAGTAACAGTAGCACATCTAACAAAATCATTAAAAACTGTCAAAAAAAAGGTTATTTGACATGTTTTGAAATGTACATACATGTTTTTTTCAACAGGTATTCCCTAACGCAGAGGATCTGTATTTACCGTCAATGGCTAAATGGGTGACGGACATTCTCAAAACATGGTAAAAATAAAATACAGTACCCACGAGGTTTCAATTCATTGTGGCATTTCATACATACATACACACATGTATATACTATACAAGCTCACCCACACAAATACAGGCGCATTGGACTCACTGCATGAGTTTTCCACCACTGTCAAATGCAAGAATAGATGAATGAAAGAGAAGAAAATAAAGGACGGAGACTATGACATGAAGCAAAACATGTGTTCCTTTCTACTGACCGCAAGGACTTCCTCTTTATGACCTTCGTGACCAGCTTTGTATACAGCGTGCGTCCACACATACACACACTAACATGCACAAGCACAGCATTTTTAAACTTTCTGCAGATCAGATATCTGTTCGAAAACATGTTTAAATGTATCTAAAGTTATGAAAACATCTAAACAACTTTACAAAACAATAAAATGAAAAATATAAAAACACCAAACAAAAAACCCCTTCACATGGCAGGGTGATTTGTTGCAGAGAGAAGGCACAATTAAAGTTGTGTAATTTTGATATTTGCTACTGAAAACTGGCTCCTGACGCATGCAAAAAGATAAAGGTGCTAATCAGTGATAATGAGACTCAATCCCAATGATCCCAACCAGTGTTTTATGTTTTTTTTTGTTTTGTTTTAAAACATTATTTGTGAAATTGAAGTTATTTAAACCAACATGTACCCTAAACACAGTACACTCTCTCATATAATATTACATTTGTCACTACTGCAATACTTACCTTATCCACTACTCTATGAAAAGTGAACCAGCCATGAGATTATTGTGTGGAACTGCTGTCTATACTTTCACATTACCTACATTTATATAAAGAAATTCAATATTTAATTCAATACTATGGTGGATCTTATTGCTGGATTGTGTCAAGCATACAATAGTACATAATAAAAATAGAATATAGCAGAAGACCTTTCTCATGGAATACATGGTGTCATGTCAAAGTAGGAAAAGTTGATTAATTATTATAGTTAAATTTTTATGTAGCTACCTCACAGTCAATGTCCTGGTATTGAAAGTTATTCATTATTGTCATGCTGCCATAATAGTAATTAGTGGAGAGGATCTAGTTCATTTATTGATAAATAATTGCTCTGTTTCATTGTAGTAACATCTGCTTTTCCTGCTTTAACAGACCATACTGAAGCACTAGAAATTATGTAACATTAATGGATGTTTACTGCCCTCTTCTGTGTAGGAGTAAAACTTCAACAGAAAGATTATTTTCTGTAACTAATGAATGAATAAAGGAAATGAGTGATTGATTTGAAACACTGATAATAGTCAAATCAACCACTAAACTGAAAGACATCTTTAGATTAGAAGCCTGAAAAGACATGCATTAAAAAGCACTGTCATGTGTTTGAAAATCATTTGTAATACCTTTTATTTTTTTTGCAATGTTTACAATGATGTTTTGCATGTACAATATTTAGTTCATCAGTATCATCAACAACAGCTGTTATCTCTTTTGGTATTCAGGAATTTTGACAAAAATATCACAACTCCGAAAATATTACACACATACCTATCTAAATAAGCAGCTTTAGGTCAGAACTTCTAAATATAGGCACACACACACACACAAGCATATTATAGACATACATTATAGCATTCAAGACTGTTTGTCAGAACGGTCTAAAAAGCTGTCAAATGGCCTATTACAGTCAGCCAAATAGGGATAGAGGTGCGTGTGTGCATATGTGTGTTTGTGCGTGCTCTTGTGTGCGGACAGGAAGTGGTGGTGGCTGGTTTGAGGCCAGTGGCAAGAAAGAATGGTAACTATGCTGTTGCTGTGACTACAGCTGGTCACAGCACAGGCTTTGGGTTTCCTGACACGCTGCAGCCTGAAACCGCATCCCACCATCACTCCATTCATCCTTCCATTCATCCATACCTACTACCTCTGTGTCATTGATGCCTTTACAATTAATCATCTTGTTTTTTCATTTCACTTTTTTACCTTTTTTACCCTTTCTTTGCATTTCTCTGTTTCTGTCATTTTTATCCACCCTGCATCCCACAACACCCCAGCATCCCATTCCATGCCCAGTGGCATCTATATAAAATATTTCCTTACTAAATGCTGCTCCACCCTACTCTTTTAACATTAAATGCTGCATAACAGCGTGACCGCGGGAACTAAAAAGCCGTGTTTCTGTGCTGTTTACTAGCCTGAGGCATACCACATCCCTCTCACTCACATTTGGGCCTACAGCCATCTACAACCACTGAGAGGGGGATTGAATGATATCAATACATTAAGGATATCAATTAATTATAGCACCTTTATAAGAATTTAATTTTCAAACACCATGATAACACCATACATATGATTTGAAAAAACCCTCATAATCTTTATTTTAAAAAGTATGTCACAGCATGTTTAAGCATTTCTCCAGCATATAAACTACTTTATCTTCTGTAGTAACTATAATTCATTGGGTAAAATATTAGGGCTTAAAATTATTGGAGAAGTCAAAATCACAAAAATTTAAGGGAAATTATTTTTTCGAAAGTTTTAAAAATAAGCAATTAAACAACATGAACAAAAACATAACCTCCAGGGACAAGATTCAAAATCCCACCAGTAGATGTCAGCCTTGCCAAAGGAAAGCCTTAAAGGAAAATGCAAACGATGCCAAAGGAGGGTAATGGGTTCACTAATTCAACACAGCTGCATGGAAACTCTCAGAAACCATAAATTGAATAGCTTCAAATTTACTTTAGTCAGAACCATCATTATGCTGGCTAATCCCATACATTACATAATACATGCACATTAACACGATGGAAGCACAATGTTGTTGCTGAAATGAAAACAGTAACACTTGGCCTTGTGGATGGTTATATTTATCATCTTATTTTATGAGCAACAATTTAAAGATATATTTAAGATAGTATATTCATGGAAAATGAAATTAAAATACAGATTTGTGTGAAAGTATTTATATACTTTTTTGCCTTTTTTAAATATAAAATACAGAATACAGGCTGCAGTTTCTTTAGAATTTATTTACCATCAAATAGTAAAATAAACAGTTCATCAAGTTTATTTCAGTGAATAACGGAACATCTGTCACATCAACAGATATTCATATCAACCATATAAACTTCCATTCAGTTCAATACAAGTTCAATTACTAACATTGATGGCATTTATTTAAAAAATCTATTTTAAAACCACATTCATCACATCCACTTATAAACTTTAAATTTACCAAAGTAAATGATATTACCAAAACCAAACAAAGACTTCAATTATGAGATAAGTCAAATTCTTGCAAACATTAATGAACTAAAGAAAATTTTCAGTAACAGAAATCTTGGAAGTTGCTACATGCTTTTACATAGTCGTCATCGCAGCCCTGGAATGGCAGACTTTCTAATGCTCACCCTGGCTGTGCTCATCACTGTTCGGGCTGTGGCCCTCATGGCAACCATCATGCATCCTAGCCAGACAAGCACACCACGGTCATTAACGGTGTGAGACAAACAGGAAAAAAAACAGTGTGTGAGCATTATCTGTATGACATGTAAATGTGTCGATAGTGAACATCTTAAATTTCTGCTGCTTCACTCAGCTGCTTATGTTCCTTACTCCTCCGGGGAATAATCATTTGCATCAGACTTAAAAATGTTAAAAACTTCACGAAGAGACATCATCTAGATTTATGCCTCATCATTTTGTGTGATTTCTCATCCATGGAACCAGGGAAGCATTGAGAACAATGATGATAGCTGTATATCCAAGATTATGCCCGCAGATAAAAAAAAATAACCTTCAAAAATTAATCTTCACAGTAAAAGTGTAAGTAAGAAACATATTTATAGTTTCCAGGTTAAAATTTTACTCATCTGTGTAAAAAGTAATCTCTACAGTCAAAAACTTGAATGAATGTGACTCTAAAGGAGTATACGTGATTTGATGTATAATTTTCTACTTAGGTGTTCCGGCAGTCTATAAAACTGCATTGACTACAGTAAAAACCAGGATCAAATATACACTTTCTCCTCACCTTACAAGATCTAACAAAACAACAGCAGTGGAGAAGGACTCTTCATTTCATAAGCAGCCCCTAGCTTTATCAACAGCACCAATATTATCCCTGCAGCAGTGAAAACAGCATAAATGCTAAAGCTCTTTGAGCAGTTACCCAATCAAGGTAAGACACTGCAGCAGTTAGGAAACTGGAAGAGAAAACTGTCAGAGTGGAGGCTGATGGTGTTTGAAACTATGCTACCCCTCTACTACGGAAAGGAGGTGTCCCCTTACTTCATCCACTGAAGGACTCAGTGCTGAGTCACCTATGCTGGACAGAAAAATGCCTTGTCAAGGGTGGATACGTACATCCATGAGGTGAAGAAGTTTCTGGATGATAGCTATGTCTGCAAACTCACCTCTGAGGAAGCAAACGTCACCATCAGCTTTTGTTCTATACCTCATCTGATGGCGTGTCATAAATTCAAGGACTGCATCATCTTTAATTATTCATTCACATACCAAAGGACCAGTCTGAATGAACACCTAATTCCAGGACCCATGCTAGGATTAACTCTGCTTTTCATTCTGCTCTGCTTCAGGGAGTATCCCATCGCTGTGAGCAGCAACATGAAAGGGATGTTTCACCAGGTCCGCGAGTTACCTGAGGACAAGCCCTTTCTCCCATTCTTATGGAGAGACATGGTGCAGTTCATGCTGTGCTACCTTTCTCTACCAAAGCAAGTCCTAGATCACAGTAGTCCAGGTGAAGATACCCGCCATTCCATAGAGAACTGCTTCTATGTTGACAACCTCTTTCAGAGCTTTACCTCTGCATGACAAGCAACTCACCAACAAGCTGCACCAGCTCTTCCTCTCAGGCGGGTTCAGGCTACATCAGTGGGCCACCAATGTTCCAGACAGTCTAAGTGATATGCTTTCAGGTTCAAGATTGGAGAGCAGTGAATTGTGGCTTTCACCAAATGAAGCTGATCCAATAGTGCAGGCTCTGGGGCTGCTATGGTGCTGCACGTTGAGCATCACCTACAAGCTCAGTCCCACTGAGCATCCTGAAACTACTATGCACAACATCTGTTACTGGTTCTAGCTAGCCAGTAGACAGAGCCCAGCTGATCTGATTAGGTGTGATCTCTCCAGCAAAGGACCCTGCATCCTGTTGTGCTTGACCTACAGCATTACGTCACCAAACTCTTAATCCAGGACTTCAGAAATTTATGATACTTCTCCACCAATGACATTCACTTTAGCCTCAGCAGTAATAATTAGCCAGTAGTTGCATGATGATTATTGTGATTATTTTTTGCCGTACGTTTTCTCTTGTACTTAATTTTATTCATTTTCCTATGTACATTTTATGCAATGCTGCTAGTCTCACAGTGTTGCCAACACTAAATACACGAAAAAAAATCATCAAAATGTAAAGAAAGTTCTGGAATAGTGCGCCACTACTTGTCTCTACCAATTGCTGCATGGTTTTTGTAAAGAATGCAAAAAAATGCGGAAATTTTTCATTAAAAGTCAACAGAAGTAAATCTTCAACAGGGCTCAAACCAGCCCCTTTGGGGCCATGTTACTAAGCCAATATGTTACTAAGTTACTAAGGTGACATCAGCATCTGTCAAAATTTTACTTACATCATTTCTACACCACAACACAGTCAAATTCTTTATAGAGAGTTTAGAGGTAGTTTTGCATTAAATTAACTAATCTGTCCACAGAGTTGCATGCGCTCCTTTCCTCTCCACTAGCTAAGGACCTTGTTTTTCAAAGTAAGAGCCTCAAATAGTACATTTATTTTCATAAAATACTCAGCATAATGCTGCTATTTTTAATTTAAAGCCCTCATTTCTCACAGAGTCCTAACACAGTGTAAACCTTTTGTTTGTTTGTTTGTTTGTTTGTTGGAAATAAAGCTCCAGACATCAACTGTGACTGAAAAGTGAACTAAGTTTACAGTGGAAGAGCTCCATGGTAAGTATTTTCCTAACTTCAGGTGAAGCAGAGCTGCTATTGACTGGTATGACCCTCCTGGGCGACACATATGAGGTCACTGTTCACCCATGTCAGTTGAAAATATCAAACATGTTTTTAAAAATGTTAATGAGAACTGCCAATGACAGGACCTGAAGACTTCAGATTAGAATTTTAACATTTCACATACTGAATGAATTTGAACACTAACTGTCCAAGAGTAAATCAGACCTAGTCCAACGTGATCCAATCAGTATTCAAGCCCAAATCATATTTATGGTTGGCTACATTGTGTCCCCATTTTAAAACAGATAAGGTCTTAAATTTTACATCAACATAACTGTGCAACCGCTTAACACTACAAAACACAACTTTATATGCAGGGGTTTTCTGTTTTTTTTTTATTATAATTTTATTTTTTCAATAATATCCAATTAATAATTACAGTATATATTTGAAATTGAAGGAGAAACCGGAGAAAACCTTCTCAGGCATGGGGAGAATATAAGAACTCCACACGGTGTAAAACACTGCTCAGACTGCGCTCGCCTCACATGACAAATATTTTACACTCATTTTTTTATCTGTCATCTTATTTCAAAGGACCTCTTTCACAGCAGATGGTCTGGATCACAATGTTTTTGTTGTTTTGTTGGGTCCTTGAAATTTCACAGTACACCGATGTTGATATTGATGTGTGTGTACGTGTGATTGGAGTCCTCCTACTTTTTCCATCTCTTTGGTTTCCTCAGGCCCAGACAGTGACATACGCTCTTCCAGAGTGATGGCTTGGTTGGAGTCACAGGGGGCATTTTCTCAGAGTCTGCAGTCACTGAGGGGCCTGCATGCTCCTCTGGGAGTTCGAGGGCCTGTTCTGTAGGGACTGACTCCTGCTGTGTGTCTGGCTTCTCCTGGGGGTTTTCAGCCTCATCCAGGATCTGGATCCCAGCTATGGACCTGTCCTCGCTGAGTTTATATGCTACTTGCAGTTCTTCAACATCCTCTTGATGTGAGGCACACGTCTTGTCCAGGCTCTCTTGGAGAAGCTTGTTCTTGTCCTTCTCCGCCTGAAGCTCAGCTGCAAACTTTTGCTGGCTTTGAGTATGAGCCACTTGCAACTCCTGACAGTCCTTCTGAAAGAGTAGCCTTTGTTGGACCTCCTTTTCGAGCTCACGCTGAAGAGTCTCAACCTGCTGTCTGAAACTGATTAAATCAGTTTCATGTCTGCAGCTGACCTCCTTGATCTTCTCCAGTTCTTCTTGGAGAGGCTTGTTTTTCTCCCTCTCCACCTGGAGCTTAGCTGTGAACTTTTCTTGGCTGCTCTGATGTTCTGCTTGCAGCTCCTTGTAATGTGTCAGAAGGATGTTCTTTTGCTGAATTTCCTCCTCTAGCTGCTGGTGAAGGCTGTCAGCTTCCTGTCTGACAGCTGTAGCATCAGATACTTGGCCATGATTGACCTGGTGGGGCACAGCACCGATACTGTCCAGTTCTTTTTGAAGAGAAGTGTTCCTGTCCCTCTCCACTTGCAGCTCAGCTTTGAACTTCTCCAGGCTAATTATATATGCCACTTGAAGCTCTTCATAATCTTTATGAAGTTCTTTCTTCTGCTTCAACCTGGTGTTATTTCTGACCTGAGCAGCAATCCTTTCAGTGCTGAGAGTTTCTGGATTACTGTATTTTTGCAGACTCTCCAGCTCTCTCTTTGTTTCCTTACCCTTGTTGATGTACACCTCCTTAAAGGTTTTCTGTCTCTGCCACCGGGTTCTCATCTCACTCAACTCTTGGCTGAGCATTTGGTTTTCTTCTTGCAGACTCGAACCCTTGGTGAGCTCTGTATTCAGACTCTTTTTAAGCTCAGCCACCTCTTGTCGGAGTGCATTGCACTGCTCCAAAAGGGACTGCTGGTCTGTCCTGGGGACCCTTGGTCTGATGGTCTTCTCCCTTTTTACCTGAGACATCTCTGTCTCTTTGACCTGTATCTCTGATTTGTGTCTGTCTGTGTCTTTCCCTTCTTCTGTTGATACAGCATGAAATCTACTGAAATTCTAACTGAACTAAACAGAACTGAATATTGTGTGAATCTGATTGAACTGCTGTAGTGTCAACACTTGCTTCGATTTAGAAGTATATGTTTGATAACTGTTTGGTATTTAATAATTTTAATATTTATATATATTCCCTGTTTTGTTTCAATCTGTCCCCATCTATAAGTTCACATTGTATATAGACTTTTTGAACGTTGATACAGTATGAAAAAAAAGAGCGCTTGGGACAAAAAAACCCTAAATCCCACCAGTAGATGTCACCCTTCCCAAAAGAAGGAAACTGCAAAACACAACAAAGACAATATAACCTCTGTTTGAACGGTCTCAATTCTTTTCCACTTAAAACAACCATCATTTTTGGTCACTCCCGTACATTTTGTAAAACTTGCACATCATCATAAGGGAATGAACAATTGTGGCACTGACATTTAAATGCCTACACTTTATGTTACTGTACTGTTACGTTTTACATATTACCACATCAAATGTGTTTCTTAAGGTAGTTATATAGTTTTTACTTTTTCTGTACACATCAAATCGCTAATGATCTAATGTGATCACTTATCATTACCATCAATGTCGCCGTTTCAAACATCCAATTATGACGGTCACTGATCCCTGTCCTCAGCTTTGAACACGCATGCGCAAAGCAGAGGAAGCGTCTGCTCTGCCAGCTCAGCTGACAACAGCAGCATATTGGCAGCCAGATGATGATGGCAGACTCTGGAAGTAACGAAGAAGTAGCTGTGATCGGTAATACCGACATCACTTCAACGGAGTCCGAAAACAACATGATTAACACGGTCGTACTTTTAATTATTCTTCATGACGAACATTTCTGGAGTCTAAAAGCCTGGTTTCACTTGTGAAAACTTTCCCAAACAGGCCTAATGTAATGTTAGCTAGGTGAATTTTGTTTAATAAAGAGCCCCTGAGACTTTTCCATTCACATTTTCAACTTACTGTAGCATTGTTTTCGGATTTAAACCTTCTTTAAGGCTAGATTTAGTTATTTGCTTTGCGCTTAAACTTTAAAGTTACGAAGTTAGCCAAACTTGCTTTTGCTAACAGTGGTCCGAGGCTAACAATGTTATCTTTAACGTTACCCCTGACGTTAGCCTGACAGCTAACAAGTCTAAAGTCTAGTTTGCTTAGCAAGTATAAACCAGAGTTCCATCACGCTAATTAAGTCCAGAGTACTTAATTAGCGTGGTTTCAGTGAAAAAAGACAAGTCTCTTGTAGTTGTGCGACAGTATTTAGGAGTTTGTTGGTGGTAGTCATGTCTTGTCTTGTGACCTGGACACTCCTGTCTTAAACCTGTCTACAGAACTTTTTTTTTCTGCAGTAGCCTATGTTTAATAGCAAAATGAGACTTTCCCTTTGTATTCTTCTGGTGAATGCTTTCCTGTCTTTAGAAATAAAATAAATTAAAATGTATTATGGCTTTATTGTCCGCTAGTGTGGAACTGAATGTGTGGTTTTATCAGTCCCTGGCAACCACACTGCAATCACCTCCTTGCACAACTTTTTTTTGATAGTTCACCTTTTTTCTACTTTCTCTTTCATCAAATGTCCTTTATTTTGTCCTTACACCTGATTTTTCTTGTCTGTGTAGATGGTGGAGAGAGGGACAGCTCTGTTGAGAAAAATGGAGATAAATGTGGCTGAGGCTGAGAAAAGAACAGGGAAGAACACTGTTAACATGCAGGAAACCTACACAGTCTACCTCATAGAAACAAGGTAGGTCAGAAACTGGAGCATCTGTGGCTTTCAATGGCTTTTTATTTTTGTGTTTGAATATTCTATTTATACTTTGTATGATATTGAAACAACTTTCAGTTACTTTACCCTTGTCCTTTTATCAGTGTTACAGTGTACACAGACAGCTAAAAATGTCAGTGCAGAAAAAAGCAGCAGTAAAAGAAGAGTGGAATTGGTAACCATGTTTCAAATACCAACCTGAAGGGACATAGTTTGACAGCTTCAAACAGGACTGTGAATCTGTGAGTTTTTTAGTGTGTGATTGCATTTTAATGCTGCAGGTCCTGCTGCAGGTTGGTCACTAAATAATTGTCTCAAGGTTATTTTGAACAACAATCATGCTTCAGGTTACTACTTGTGTGATAAAGCGTAAAAGATAGTTTATTTGTGTCTGTAGGCCAGCTGAAACTGTCCCAGAGGGATGTACGCCTGCCACGCCAGACACTCTGTGGAGACGCTACAGTGAGTTTGAGCTTCTCAGAACATACCTCCTGGTCACCTACCCGTACATCATCATCCCTCCACTACCAGAGAAAAGGGTGAGCAACTCACAGGTGGAGGGAGGAATATAATGACTAAAAAAAGATTAAATACATGTAATTAATCTGTTTGTATAATGAGATTTACAAAGGAACCTGAATGTTTCTTATAGAACTACTTCATCTGTGACAAGCTGATGACATTTGTTCACTTTCACTTTGTTTGTTTTAAGTTTGGTAGATATTATACACTCTTGTTTTGGTCCTTACTTTGGCCCTCTGCCCCTTGTAGGCAGAGTTTGTGTGGCACAAGCTGTCAGCAGACAACCTGGACCCAGACTTTGTTGAGAGACGGAGAGTCGGCCTGGAGAACTTCTTGCTGCGTGTTGCATCACACCCTGTCCTTTCCAATGACAAAATCTTCTTCCTCTTTCTGACAGAGGTTAGCAGTCGAGCTTGTCCCATAAAATCCCCACTGAGTTATCTGCTATGCAAATGCTGATATCCACCCATACACAGTCCAAAAACAATTTTCAAACCAACAGCATTATTACAAAACTATGATAAAATATGCAAGAGACTGTGCTAGTGGGAGGATACAGACAAACAAGAAGAAATATGAAATGGAAGTTCCAGTCAGAAGGCATATCATGCTGTAGTGGAAAAAAGTGAAGGCTCTGCAATGACACATATGCCTTATTCACCCACTCACTTATATAGAAGAGCATTTTTGACCACAGAGCTATTCTGTGTCCTTTTACCAGGTAGAATACCTACTGTTTATCTAACGATGGAAAGATGACAATAACTGCTCTGGCTAACTTTCCCATGTTAAAACATCCTGTCACTAAGGATTTTTCTTTGATACAGATTTTCAGCTGAACTTCAAGATTTCAATGTTACCATCCCCCTGTACCCCATAGCAACAAGCTCCACCTAGCACTTCCTCTTGTGGTGGTTTGTTTTAGTGCAGCTGTTAGCTGGAAAGCGTCGTTTCTGCACAGTGTGGTTGATAATCCTGTCTATCATGTTTCTGTCATGTGTAAATCATCTGTCCTCAGGAGAAGGGATGGAGGGAGGCAGTATTGGACACAGGCTTCCAAGACAAGGTATGCAGTCTGTTACAGCCTTTAGTTGCCCAGTACATCATCACCTTAACTGTTTAACAAACATCCATCAAGATAATTTTGTTGTTATGTAACATCAACCTCTGAGTAGATTTTCCATAATACAAATTAAAACTCTCTTAACACATGTACAATTCTGTTCTCTGGCAGGTCGACTCTAGACTAAAGTCTCTGAGTGCCATGTTCAGAGTCAAGAACCCTGACAAGTAGGTGTGACATGTGGCTTTTCTCCAAAACAAATGTAGTAGTTTGTGCAACATTTTGCTAGTGCTTGTACAAGGCAGGAGATTTATTCGGATCACTGAGTGGTGTCTGAGTTTTGTAATGAGCTGACTGAATTAAAAATGAATTACTGTAGTGGCAAAACTGGCACAAGAGGAATTAGAGTTTCTCTAGAGCAACACGAACTGAAATACAAATGCATACTTCAAGAAAAAACACTGTTTGACATGTGATCTGTGTTTTGTGTTCTCTAGGCGATTCACGGCACTGAAACATTACAGTGATGAACTGAACACTGTCGTCTCTCAGTTGCTCAGAGTGCGGGCGGTGAGTTTTGGCATGAGGGCACACATATAAATTTCACTGTCTGCTTAGGTTTGGTGAGGGGTTTTTATGTTTTCATAGACTAAGTTGTGCAACATGCATATCCATGTTATACTGAAATGTAATCTGCACACTCCTGAGAAATTTATCTGGGTGTTAAGCTTGTTAGCTTTTCAACTGGCTTCATCAGTTACTTCAATTCTGTGCCATTTTGTCTTGGCTGAGTAATACCCAGTTGTACACAGTCAGCTGTGAGCTCCTGTACTGTTAGCACCGCTTGCATTTATTTATGAACTTGTGTTGTTCTGGATTCCTTTTTCTGGCTCACTGTTACTGTGAGTAGAAGAGTAATGTCAGGCAGTCAAGGTGTGTTGATTCTCAGTTAAATGTCAACACTTGCAAGCCTTTAGCATTTGCTGAAGTAATTTGAGTCCGTGTAAATAGCACAAATGGTGACTAAGGTGTTGTAAGCAGTGAAGCATCTGAAATAGAGAAGTGTCTTCATTATGACTGATATGCCTGTCTTTATTCTAGCGAGTAGCAGACAGGCTGTATGGAGTCTGCAAGGTCCACGGTAACTACGGTAGAGTCTTTAGGTGAGAAACATCTGTTCTGTTCATACTGCATTTCTATCAAAATCATAGTTTTATCTTTAAAAAACTGCTCTCCATTTCAACTAAATAAAGCGGTAACAAGCCATAAGTTAAAAAATGTTTTATCAACGCAATTGCTTAAAGAAATAAATATACAACATACTTTTTTACATTAGACGTGTTAGAACTTATATACAGGACTAATGCATTCAGTATTGAAGGCTGTAAGGACTTAAATACTGATGCATTCAGTTTACGAGCAAGGCAAAGGGCAACTGTTTTACTTGCTGATAGGAAAAAAAGTTTTACTTGCACAGAGAAAGATGTAAAATTGAGATTAACACCAGAACTGTTGTGTCTCCAGTGAGTGGAGCGCTATAGAAAAAGAGATGGGAGATGGACTACAGAGTGCTGGCCACCACATGGACACGTAAGTAGAAAATGAACTAGTTACTTCTCAAATACTCCAAGTTTACACTTTAGTGATTTTACTGGAGTAGTAATAGACAAGTCATTCAGCTTTTAACTTAGAAATTGTTCATAGTTGGTGTTAACATGCATCTTAGGATGATCCTATCATAAGTGGACAGCTCTAAGTTCTCCAGTTCACACCTGACATTGCTGTTTGTCCTGACATGTTACTCCAGTGACCATTGTGATCAGATTTCACTTCCCCTTCTCTATGCAAATAAACAACCACTTCTTTTCATTTGCAAAGACCAAATGCATTGTTGGTTACCAACCTGCCAAACATCAACCAACCTGCTGGCAGCAATAAAAAAGAGAAGCAGTAACTTAATTTACATCATTTAATAAATATACAGAGAAGTCAAATACCCCAACAAACTTTGTGTTACTTTGTCTACAACATATTTCAAGTTTCTCCTCAAGCAAGAGCTCCAAGGACAGAAATGCATAGCCTTTATTGCCAAATTAACCAGAAGGCACAAATGATTTAGAGTTTTCTGTAGATTTTTCGCAAAGTTGAGTAAAATCCTCTCTGTCAATATCTCAAGAAATTGTTCCGTTTTAAAGGGAGTTTAGGGATGTGAGTAGAATAAGTTAAAAAGGACAATTTGTTCACAAAATTGTGTTTTGGCTGTTCCTACAGAAGATTTATGTTGAGTAGGTGGTCCTTACACCTGCAACCTAACTCTGTCCATGTATGATGGGATCACCAGGACAAGTTTTAATACCAGGTGTGCACAGGCTCTTTTTTCCCAGAAATGTGACTCTTAGTGTTCATCCACAGATATGCTGCATCAATAGATGACATTCTGGAGGAGGAGGAGCATTATGCAGACCAGCTGAAGGAGTATCTTTTCTACACTGATGCTGTCAGGTTAGTTTGTGTGTGTTTTAAGAGTTCATCTAAGTTCATCTTTATCAGGCCAAACTATAAACTGCCATGCAGTAAAGGTGGATTTATGTAGGACTTTGATCAGGATTTACAGGCCTTTAGAATACATTGCAAGTTGATTGATTTCTTTTTAATACATATTAATCCTGCTGTAAGGGCTGCACCAAAATTAAAATTTTACATTCAAAGCTTCTTTTGAGTTTAATCATTTACAGCTCTGCCTGCTAAAGTATATTTGATTGGCTGACTCTGATTGTTAAGGCTGGTTTTTAAATTTTATCAGGTTATGTAGGAGATGGTTCTTAAACTGGCTGAAACCACTGTGATTTGACAAACAGTCACTTAGTGCTGTTTTGGTAGCTGTCATTCATAGAAACACCAGACGTGTGACAGGTCCAGATTCTCAAATGTAAGAATTTGGTGCTTTCACGCAAAACAAGACTTGTGATAGTGACGCCTTTTTCAGTAGGATGTGATGCTGGATTTTTTTTTACTGTTTTCTTATGTTTTATTGATCAAACAATGAATTAATCATGAAAATAATCTGCTTAATTGAGGATGATAAAAGTTATTATTGCTGCCCTAAATATGTATTCAGTGCAAACATTATTTATAGTGTCCAGCAGGGGTAATGTAAGTGGTTGCAGATATAATTTTAATCATTTTAAATTTCCTCATATTTTTATACTTGGTCTAAGTTTCTTTAGTAGATTTTAGCTGTCTGTTATAAAAACTACAACACTCCTCTGTTAACCTTGTCCTGTCTTTATTCTAAACAAAGCCACATGCAGCAGCACAAAAGCAAATACTGATTTGCCTATTAAAACCAGTCTTTCAGCAGAGCATATCATGTAGATCCATAGTTGTTAACAAGCACTGATGTCAGGGTTCCTTAACTGGATGGAGATTAGCAGTGTTTTTCTCATTAAAAGTGTTAGCAAAAGTGTATTTCCGTTTTTGACTGTTTTGTAATTTACGTATCAGGATGCAATATTGTATTAAGACTACACATTATTAGGATTAGATTACAATCTTTATTTTCCTAATTTGTGTGTGCATGTGTGTGGGTGCGTTAAGGTCAGTATGTAGGAAACATGAGTTGATCCAGTATGAGTTGGAGATGGCAGCTCAGGACCTTGCACAGAAGAAACAACAGAAAGAAGAGCTGGCTACTGGGGTAAAACACTGGCATTCACACACTGGCTCATCATCTCTCACTTTCGCCCACATTCCTTGGGCAAGCACACAAGTGCTGTACACACACACATTCAGTGTGTCAATTCAGTTGCCAAAACTGCTAAGAACTATAAATAAATCAACAGAGTTGTAGTTGCATTAAAAAAAAAGTATCCCGATTTGATGTAAATATTAATGAATATGTAAATTTGCGTGTGTTTTTGTGTGTCTGTGTGTCTCTTTGCCTGTGTGCGTGCAGACAGTGCGCATTTTTTCCCTCAAGGGAATGACCAGTAAACTATTTGGCCAAGAGAGCCAGGAGCAGAGGGAGAGCAGGTTGGCAGCCTTGGAGCAAAGTATCCAGGAAGGAGAGGAAACAGTCAAGGAGAAGAACGCAGAGTGCCAGTAAGATCAAAAACAATGATTAAATCCTTAACTTGGATAGTGACTGATTCATTGTTTCCATACAGACTAATTTAAAATGTATCACTGCAGCTTTGGGGCAGAACGTTGCAGCTGCTGAAACAAAACCATCAAAAACAGAGAAACAGATAAAGAATTACTCTCTCTAGAGTTATACCCTTAAAGTTAAAATCTTTGGTCAGGTAGCCCACAGTCAAAAACAGGTTTTATGTGTGGTTTAAAAAGGCATTCAAAGTTCTTCAGAAAGCAAAAGCCACCTGTATCAATAAAGAACATGGCACTTAAATAAATGAGGAGCAAGCCAGCTACTGCATTATTTGTTCAGATTATTCTCCTCTGTTGTGTCATCTGTTCCTCAATGCCTTTTTTACTCATTCAAACCAAATAACATTTGTCTTTGTGATGGTGTCTCCAGAGAGTTTGTGCGAACTGCATGGGAAGACATTGAACATTTTAAGGAGCAGAAGAACAAAGATTTACGTGAAGCACTAATCAGCTATGCCATTATGCAGATTAGCATGTGTAAGAAGGTAAGAGGTTCTCATGGGGTTTATGCTGGATGTTTTGTGATGTTTATTCTTAAACAGCTCAGTTTTTTTTTTAAAACATTAACTTTTTTTCTGTTTTGTTTCAAATTTGCTCTTGTTCTCTGTCACTCCTTCGCTGCATTAGGGAATCCAGGTGTGGTCCAATGCCAAGGAGTGTTTCAACAAAATGTGAGCCACCTTCCAGCCAATCACTCTCCTGCACCGTGACGATAGGCAATCAGACTGTTCAGAGTGAGACCATCAGCTGATCTCTCAACTGCAGTTTTATTGGAGCCCAAATACGGCCTCCACTTAGTTTGCTACATTGAATCGAAGATACCAAGAATTATTCTGTCTCCTTCTCTCTTTCTGTCTCTGTCCACATACACATTTACTGAAAAAAAAAAAAAAGTTTCCAAGTCAGAGTCATTTAGTGGATCTTTTAAATCCAAGAGTCTTAACCGTACTATTCTCTTGGCATTTTGCTGAAGTGACTTTCATACTGCAGATGATCCAGATTTCCCTGGTTGGTTGCACAGCTGAGAAGTTGCACAGAGGGAATGGCTGTGCAGTGTACTTCATTTTGAACATGAGAAATTGTGTTACAGTCAGCGGTTCATTTCACTCTTTACAGGTACTTGCCTTAAAAACAAAATATTTTTTACATTTTTCCACATTTTACTTTCAGAGATTATGCTTGCACATGTGGATTTCACTGCATTTGTATGATAATATTTAAAAGAAAGCAATGAATCGAAAAAAATACAACATTTGCAACAAAATAGCACTAGAAACAAGCATCAAGCTTGTTTCGTCTAATTTAACACAATATTGGGACCCACCTATGGCTGCTTAACTTCGAAAGGTAGCCTGTCATTTATGATAAAGTTTGCAAGAGCATCTGTAAACAGTCCTGGTGCTTCCCAAATGTAGCGCATATGTGCATGGAAATAAAAGGGCAGAAGCTGATCCGTCAGCCTGACAATTTCTGCGAGGAATTAACTTTGGTGAGCTGACTAAGCTGAAATTTTCTTGTGAAAATATCAGCTAGAGATCAATCAGAAAGAAAAAATAACTGTAAGGAAAAGGGAACATGGAGCACTCTTAAATAAGCCACTACACATTGACATTTCATTTCTTCTTTTCATATTTTTCATGTGTAATACATGTAACGCTTAAATCAGTCTTTATGCTGTCATTTATCAGCCGACCAAAGTGCTTATGACCAAGTCCTTCCTTTAAAGTGTAGATCATGGGGAGAGGGGTTGAAAAAGTAAGTTGGGTTAGTTACAGTGACTGATTTTGACTTTTATGGTTTTTGCCAAAAGCAAAGTGCCACAAGTAAGATAAAGTCAGCGAGGCCTTACAGTCACTGGTTATACTAAAGCCTTTTTTTTTCTTGAAATATTTCTAGAGGACTTAAACTACCTGATCTACCAAGGTGGACATGAGTGTTGTTAAAAGCAACACACAAACAGATCAGTGGTTGGGGCTCATCCTCAACTCTATGGCCTTAATATGAACATTGGTTTTGTAGAACATGGTTGACCCTCTTTGCCCACTGTCAATGTGCCTCACACCTTATTCTGATATTTGGTCGCTGCACAAAATAATCAAGTGTCAAGAATGACTCATACAGTGCTCATTAAAAATACTGACCAAGTAGTGGAAACTTTTAACTACGGATATGCTGGATTTTTTTACAGATCTGGCTCAACATATTCTATACACGCAGAGTACTTGTGCTAGTTTTGCCTCCTTTATGATGTCCATCTGAAGACAAAAGGTGTGAAGTGGTTATGACATGTAAACATTTCCTGTCAGCAAACCCTTCTTTTTCAGAATAAACATGATCAGTGTACTGGAATAATCCCAAATTGAAGCTTTATGTATGTTTTTATAATGAATGTGTTGTATGAAAAATTGTTTTTATGTTTGTGTAATCATTGTGCTAAGACACTAATAAACATAATTCTTTTTTTTAACCATTTCAACTGAATCCTCATGAAGAAAGAAATCCAAACAGTTGAACATTATGATTAAAATTTGGTTATGTGATACACTGCTGATTTTGCACCATACAGATTACTTAGGGAAGATATTGTATAATTTTCTTTGCATGCAATTTGGCAGCATAGATAAAAAGTTTTAAAAGTCAGTTAAAAATGAAAGAGGCAGGCTTTTTGGTAAGGCCGGATTTGTATGATTGTATTCATCTGTCTTTTATCTGTAACCGCCTGTAAGGAAGGGGGGTTGAAGCCAGTCCCAGCTGACACCGGGGGAGGGCGGGATGCACCGTGTCATCTGTGTCAAAGTAATTCACAGCCTTACCCCGAGGCAAAAACTGACTTTTTTTTTCTCGATGAAACTGTGCAAGATGAAAGTGGGATGGGTGTGTCTGAGTGTTAACGCTCATATGATAACTTCATTTATGACGTATAGAAAATAGATACTTTAATGTAGTATCCTAGAGTAAATAAAAAAATTAAGTTCTTCCATAGTGGAAATGTGCATTAGTTGTTTAACATGTTTCCATAGATTTTCATAAACTACGCCCATTATTCTTGTAATTCTGAGTAATATTGAAAGTGATAAGTGGAAAAAATATAGATATTTAAGATCAAAATTTCAATTTGGGGTTTTTGAAAAAGGGTCTGTCACATTCAGTGTTTGGTAAGGTGTTTTATTTTCAGCCACAGGAGAAAAAAATCTGAAAATTTTCTTTATAGTATTTATTAAAACAACAATTTGTTTGGCATTTATTGATTTAACAGATCTGACAACCGCCTTTCATCATTCTCAAATTTTTCTGTAAAATATGTAAGGCTGAAAGGTCAATATAATGTATAAGATCGTAGGAAAAACCAGAGGAGATTCGCCTGATTACTCAGTGCTGTTGTCTTTAACGTCCAGATGGTCTTGAATATTTCTGTGGTGTTTAACAAAACCTTGACCATTGATTTGTATTGAGATTTAAACGCCATACAAAGAATTAAGTGCTTGAAGGTGTAAACTATAAAATTATGAATGAATGGCGCCACCTGCCGATCAGTACCGGCAAAAAAAAAAAATCAATTTGGCACAGAAGCGCTTTACAAATTGGAAGGGAAAAGGCAGAAGGAGAGTCTGAGCAGAAGAGAAAAATCTCTTTCCAGATCCACCTACTGGTTGGTTTGCATGAGGTCATATGTGGTTTTCTCAAATGGAAACCTAGCATTAATTTAACATTAAACACAGACCGAAACCTTAAATTTTCCAATTCCAGTAATTTAGTGTACCCCTCATAAACCTGATATTTTAATAAATCCGAGGCTTAGAGGGTTTAAGACAACAGTAAAGACAACCTGAATCATAGCAAATTTTACAACTTTATATGGAATTGTTAACTGATGGGGAAGATACTTTTTAAAATGTGTCCAAATGTGTCCCTTCAGGTACCTTCACTTACAGGATGGATGGATCTCACCAATAAGAGCCCAGTTAATTACAAGGACACAGGTACCTCCAGTGTTGTGCAATATGAAGTTTAAGCCTTCCAAAAGGTGGAAACACATTTCTATTGTTTGATGTCGATGTAAGGACAGCTTTTGCTGCACTCTGTATGTAAAAGGACAACGACTTGAATGAAAGAAAATGTCTCACGAGTTTCGGGGGGGGAAAAATAAGGTTTTTCTCGCTTGAAGGCGAGTGGCACTCCAAATGTAGTCACGGGATCGAAATGCTAATAGAGAGAGAGAGAGAGAGAGAAAAAAAACAGGAACGCTGATTAGTGGAGGAAGTAATGCCTTCACAGTGCCGTACCACAGCCTCTGCCGTCAGCCTGCCTGCATTTGAGAGGAGGGACCCGCCCACCTTAATAAAGAGTGGACCTTTCTCTCTTCCAATCCAGACAAAAGGAGAAGACGACAGCCCCGCGGTGGCGCGCACTGAACCCAGCATCTGAGCACCTTGGAGACGCCACGGGTTTGATCCAAGAACGCACCGGCACACCGACGCACACGCCCTCCAGATCCACCTGAAGCCCCCCCCCTCTCCAAGCCGGTTAATTGTCCTCTGTCTGAAGGCCGAGGAAAAGGGAGTCTGAGCCCCGGTTCAATCGCAGCCAGAACACCGTGTTCCCATGATGTCATACCTGTGGATTCTGCTATTAGGAAGCCTGCTGGCCACCAGCGCCAAGGCACAAGGTAATGATTCATTTTCCAATTAATCCCGCCCAGCTTCCAGCTGTATGCAGATGGTTTGGTCCGTTTACATGCACGCCAGACATCTATCATCAAATTCTCTATCTATCTATCTATCTATCTATCTATCTATCTATCTATCTATCTATCTATCTATCTATCTATCTATCTATCTATCAGTCTGTCTGGCTGTTTGTCTATCTGTCTGTCTATTCGTCTATCTTTCATCTATCTACCTGTCTATCTATCTGTCCATGTGTCTGTTGGTCTGTTATCAGCATGTCACTGTCTCCATTTTCCCTCATTCACATCTCACCTATCTTTCGCTCCTTCTGCCTCCTCTCTCCTCTGCCAGTCTGCCTAATTGCTCATCCATAAGTGTCTGCGTCTGTGTGTGTGTGTATGTGTGTGTGTGTGTGTGTGTGTGAGTGAGTCTCTTTTGCCAGTCTGTCTGCCTCCCTGTCGGCATGTTAATTCAGTTCATCTTCAGCTGTAGTCTGCTTTTTTTTTTCATCTGTTCTGATCGAGTGAATAAAAATTGCTCTGCTTCCCATCATCTGTGATGTGATTGTTCGTGCCTCTGCAGCCCAGACACTGTCAGTGAGATAGGTGTGTCATATAATGTGGCCATATCTTTTTGGACATGAGTTTTGGCCCACAGGGGTGTGGTGGACCCTTTGTCTTTATATAAGTATTTCCCTCCATTCCCCTCCTTTCTTTCTCCCTTTTCCCTCTGTCTGTCTATTTAAGCCTTATTACTCTCTGAATCTTCCATCTTAATTTTTTCTTCTCTATATCCTTGATCATCATTTTGTACTCTCTCCACTTCCTCTTTCTTCTTCTTTTTCTTCAACTGGCACATGGGCCCCTGCCCTTCCCTGCGGCACATGCAATGATTCAAGACTGCTTAGACGTGCAATAAAACTCAGAGGGAGAGAAAGGATGCTTTGAGAAAAACAGATACAGGAAAAGATAGGTGAAAAGTAGAAGAGAACTTGGATGAAGACAGCAGAGAAATGCTGTAAGCGAGTGAGGAGGGAAAACAGAGAGATATGCAGTATGAGGAAGGAACGAGGGAGAGAGACAGTCAGTGTAACAGCGAGCTTTATCATCATTATGCAAACAAATTTCAGTTGAACGTTGCTGTGCTGGGGATGTGATGTGGAATAAACTCACTCTACCGGTTCACGTTTTATTACACACACACACACACACACACACACACACACACACACACATTTCTTTTTCTCTTTCTTTCCCACACACTTTTTCTCTAATTGCTCAACTATAGCATTACTGAAAACCCATGAAGGCTGGGGTTTTTTTTTGCTGCATGAAACCTCCACCGGTGTGTTTGCGTTGAGTGATCACACCAGTGCAGAGTTACACAGGAAAAAGATGAGGTGTCAGGTCAGTTGCATGTGAGCTCATCATGTACGGTGTGCTTGAGCTATAGAAATGAAGGATAGGGAGTGTCTTGGTAACTAGATCCAGCTCCAGCTGTAGACAACACCCAACACACAACTAGTTTCAGCACTTTCCTCTCTCCTAGGGCCTTTAGCATCTGTGTGTGTGTGTGAGAGTGTGTGGGTGTGGGCCACATAAGTTTAAGGTACAGAACATGTGGGAGTATGGAAGTACTTCATTTATGATTGTATGTTCATGTCAGTTTCAAAGCATTTGTGTGAATTTAGAGGCAGAAAAAAGCACAAAAAAAAAGCTGTGTAATGTGTGTAGACTTGTCTTTGTTTACACCTTCAACTACTAGAACATAAATCACTCTTTAGGTAGATAAGTGAAACACCCACACACACCCCCTCCCTGTTTTCTCTGCTCCCATGGGGGCAGTTATAAGGTGTGAATGATTGGAGTAAATACAGCACTTTCTGTCCTACAAACACACAATAGAGCCATACCTGGCAGAACAATGCATTCTGGAAGGGCTGTTGTATCACCTGACACACACACACACACACACACACACAAACACACACACACAGTTTCTGGTGTAATGTTACGGGAACATCTCGGTTATCGGTTACACACAAATGCATGTACTCGCATTATTACTCGTTCAAGTGTACATAACAGGCAAACTCACACAACCTCACAGCAGGAACCAAAACAGTATGAAAGCAAGTTCCTCTCCCTTTGGCATTGATGACATGCCCCAGACTCCAATTTATGTAATGTGGACTGTGCAGTTTTCTGTGTGTTACATAACTGAAAGTGCAGTGAATTTACTTCTTTGTTCTTCAGTAATTTCCTAAAATTGAAAGGTAAATATGACGGGAATGAATAGAAAATGTTTTTACTATTTGTTCTATGAGGAAGTGGTTTCAGGTGCCAATGTAAACAGTTCTGTCATATGTCAACCAATCATTAACAGACATGAAGCACCATTACACAGCCTTAAAACTTCCATGGAGCATGCGAAACTTGATCGATACCATTTCAAGTGCACTTTCCATGCTATATTGGTGGTTGACAAACTATCTTACCAACATGATGTAACTTGCTTAAGTTATTTCCAACTGTTCATAAAAAAAAGCAAAATTTTCTTAAGTGTACTTAAATTTGACTGTTGTATATATTATATTTCCTATTTATGTGTATGGAATTTCAAAGTCTTGCTTGCTCAAACATAAAGTTCCGAGAAATATAAAGTAATTTTTCGTGATGACAGTAACTTATAAGTTGTGCTGTTAACGCAAAAAGTCACACAAACATTTTCATTCCACAGGCTATTCTCATGACATCTGCATGAATGTCATGCTTAAATTGTAAAACAACTTTGAACCATAATTTCTGAAGATTCAACCCACCATGTTTTTGATAAGCAGAGTAAGGGAAATGTTAGGTTTTTAAATATATCAATATAAATATAAATATATATATATATATCATATATATTTTAGGGTACGTTTGTCTTTGTGTTATATTTTCTAAACACACGTACACAAAGTAAAACAGCATAGTTTGGGTCTATAGGAATATTTTGGCATTTCGCTAAATGAGCATAACAATTTCCTTGCTAAGTATTAGATGAGAAGATTGATATCACATCCTGTAAATTTAAGCTGTCAGCGAGCAGTTGGTTAACTTAGTTTTGCCAAAAGTCTAAAACAGAGGAACAGCTAGCTTTGCTCGGTCCAAACGGACCAAATTCATCTGCTAGCACATCTAACACTCATAACATATGGCTCATTTTTTAAATCCATACTAAGACCAAAGTGTAAAAAGGACAACTTGTGGTTTCACAGGGATTTATGTGCTGGACTATATCTTGGCCAGCAGCAGTAACTTCCAGGAACTCCTTTTAACGGCAAGACTGCCAGAAGTCACTGTGCCTGGCCAAGAAATAGTCGAGCATATAACCCTCATAACCCCTCAAATGACATACAACATGTTACGAATATGGAGGTTTAAAGGTATTGTGGGGCGTTTTTTTGTCACCTTTGAACTGAGCCAGATCAGCTATTTCTCCCTGTTTTCAATCTTAATGCTAAGCTAAGCAAACTGACTCCTAGCCTTACCTTCATATTAATAGAATAGACATCGTAGTAGCATCGATCTTATAATTTAACACTTATTAAGTGTAAAAACATATTTAGAAAAATGTTAGAACTAATAATTTAGTGACCAATTATCTTTACTGGACTGGCTATACGTTTGTCTCTTAGAAGATACAGTCTCAAGCTGTTCTCAGGGTCAGATGATTCCATACCCACTGAAAGTAGCATATCTACACTCACTGGCCATTTCATTAGGTACACCAATAAAATCTGATCAAATGAAAAAGATAGGCTCTTGAATTTAATGTTTAAAAGGCAATAATCATTCACACTTGATTGACACTTGAAGAGAACTATAAATTTGACTGGATGTTTATCATAAAAGACGCAGCAGAGCGGTTATACTAGATTATATAGATGTACCTAATGAGGTGTTTAGGGAGTGTATTTATCAATCCATCCCGCCGAATGACTAGTTTTTAAAAGAACACAATGTTACAGACTTCATGATGCTTTCCCACATGCGTAAACTGGTTTGACTCAAGAGTTTTCCTCTGGGGGCTTTTTTTGCTGTTTTAACACTGCACATACTGTACAGTCCTGTACAATAGCGTGCAGCCATGTCAGAGACACACAGATGACTCATCAGCCTCAAGGGAAAGAAGCGGCAAAGAAACAAAGGGAGTTAATAGTTTGGGGGAGAGAAAGAGGGGGGAAAAGGAGGGAAACAGACTTAAAGAAGGAAAGGGAAGGAGGGACAGAGGATTGGATGAGCAACAGTTTGTCTCAGTGCTGCGCTAACACAAAACAGGACCCTGCTTACACAAAGTATTAGTGTGAATATTAACGTGCCTGTGCACATGTGTGAACATGTGGTTGTTTGTATGTTTGGACTGAAATGGGCGGAGAGGATGTTTTATGAGTTTGTACGCATGCATGTGGTTAGGGTTAGGGTGCATGCGCGTGTGTGTGTGTGTGTATTGGTGGGTGGGGGGTGATGCAGCCTATGGGAGCGTGTTTGTAGCGGAGGTAGTTAGAGCAGGAAGTGGCAAACTGATAGATGGGAACAGAATGTTCTATAGAGTGGCAAGAGAAAGAAAGAGAGAGAGAGAGAGTTTGTATGGGGCACCCTCTCTCTCTTTCACACACACACACACACACACACACACACACACACACATATTGGTGTTGCGTGAGAGCCACATACCTCACACACACATGCATGTAAGCACAGTGCCCTGAAAACATGTGCCCACGCACTTCCACATTTACAGAAAGTTAACTCATAATGTCTCTGTCTCTCACACACACACACACATACACACACATTAGCCCATCATCAGATATCGTGGTTTGATAAAATTGACCATAAAATCTCAGCAGGGACCGAGCTTTGTCCGATTTTTCTTGTTTTATCATAAGCATGAGGGTATTGTAACAGGACCACAGCACACCTGCACTCACCATGCGTCTGTGCTGGAGTGTCTGCACATCTCAAAGTCACGTTTCTGTGCACGAGTGTGTGAATGGATTTTATCTCAAGAGTATGATTTTTGCGTGTTTATGCGTGTGAAGGGAGCTGAAGTGTCACTGCTGTTTCTTGCCTCTTGAGAATTTACGGTGTGATGGAAATACTTCACAAGTGTGCATGCCGCCCCCCCTCAAGGCTTCACTGACTCTGATACGATCTCACTTGGCAAACTTACTGATCCTTCTTTGGAAACTCATTCGGCAATGAGCAACTGCTAAGAGATAAGGAGTCATTTTCTGTGAGCATATTGGCTAAAATAGTTTTGGTAAGGTCGTAATAAGCAGCCTGAACAGTCTTAATTACTTTCTGATTTGTTTTTATTTTTCAATCTGTCATTTTTTTAGTAGAGTTTTGGCACCTGAGTGCTTCTTTTCCACTTTTCTGAATGTATTCTAATCACAGTTTTGCCAGAGAGAGGCACAGCATCACTCAACCATAATTTCAAGACAGCTGTGTCTCATAGTTAACGGTTGAGACTTGTATTTTGAAAAAAGGCACTGCCCAGATAAACCAGCATCAGGGCACTGCTGAAATCAGCAGAGCAGAGAGCCTTCAAGTCGGAGCAGAGTTTGCAGTTTTAGCTTCTCACATAGAAGGGTGGAATCTCACAGCACTGACTCAAACACGCACAAACACCGTGCTCATCTCACACACAAAATGACAGAGATGTGCTCTTTGTATTTTCTCATTAGTACAGAGTTGTGAAGCCAGCGCCTGAGGTCAGGAATCATATGATGTTGAGGTTCTGGTCAGATGTGATCGATGCGTCTGTCGTGCAGTTGTGGCTGGAGCAGGCAATGGGAGCAGGGGCGTGGCTCTGTGTGTGTGTGTTAGATGGAGGTGATAGTCATGTTTGAGAATGTGTTGAATCCACAATTGTTCAAACTGATGATCTTAATGGTTTTTTAGTGATGACAGATTGATATGGTCAGGCCATTTTCATTTGCCAGTTGTTGCACTAATCACTTCCAGTCATACGTTCTATTGCTGTTGTACTAGGATAAACTAATAATATTTCTGCTTATTTGCTTATTGGTCAGTATAATCAGTTTCAGGGTTGTTAAGTTGTCAAGTTGCACTGGATTATTTTTCTTTCCTCTCTGTCCTTTTATCTATTCAGAAAGAAAAAAAAATGCATGATGATAGCCATGATAGCCATGATGTTTCACACTTTTTGAAACAGAGATGCCCCAGCAGGCAGTACATTGTTGTACTTTTTCATTATTTTTTAAAACATCTCTATATTTCTTTCTATACATGTAGATGACACCCCAGTAGAGGATGCGGCAGATCCTGTAAACCCAGATCCAGAACCAAACACAGAAGAGGAACAAACCCCGGCTGATGAGGTAACTGTCTGTACAGTTAGTAGGTTTGTTTTACTTGATTTATGTTTCAAATTTCAGCTTTTGCTCAGGAGAGGCGTTCAAAGCCTGGGGGAGAACTGGCTGAGTAAAAATACTTTCCAATTTTATTACAACTGGTCTTATACAATAGATACCCAAAAAACTGACATATGTGCAGCTCAGAAAAATGTATCAGCGAGTTTTAAATTTTCTTGATTCCTCAGCCAGTTTTTTGATGAGACAAGATGTATCATGTTGGTTCTTGGTTGATTATAGAAAGTCGTATGAACAATGATTTTAATGGGCTGGAAATGTAATTGCAGCTCTTTGTCTCTGACCTTTTTCAATTGAGGTTTTTGCTCATACTTCACCAAGTTTTTTTTAGAAATATATGTCTTATATTGAATTCAGGAAGTACCACAAACACCTGATGCTGATGCTGGTGCGGATGCTGATGCTGGTGCTGGTGCCGATGCTGATGCTGGTGCCGATGCTGATGCTGGTGCTGGTGCCGATGCTGATGCTGGTGCTGATGCCGATGCTGGTGCTGATGCCGATGCTGGTGCTGATCCCGATGCTGATCCTAACCCTGAAGTTGATCAACCAGCTAATGCAGAAGAGGATGCAGATTCAACCCCTCCTCCAGATGCAGCCTCAGATGCAGATTCAACCAATCCTGAAGATGGGGGCGCAGAAACAGAAGCTCCTACAGATGGGGCCACGGATGGGGCCACAGATGGGGCCACAGATGCAGATGGGGGGGCAGACACAGAAGCTCCTGCAGAAGAGGGCACAGATGCAGCAGCTCCTGAGAATGGCGGCGCAGACGAAGATGCAGCAGCTCCTGCTGATGGAGATGGTAATTTTTTAGGTGTTTAAGTATACACACTGAAAATGCTAAAGAAAATTAAATAAGCAATTTGTGTATAATTTGTTTTGAACCCCTCTGGTTTTGCTTACAATCTTCAGTAAACACTGCAGCAACACAAGCTATCACAGCCCATGCCACGACACTGTCTGCCATTGATCCAGTACTTCTCCTCTATGTTTCATTTTCCTGTCCAGCTGTTGAGGATCCAAAGCCTGAACCAACCGAAGCTAAAGGAGACGATGATTCTGCCTCAAGCTCTGATGCACCACCTACACAGGAGGATGTCAGTAACAGTCAAAAAGTCTCAAAGAACACCTAATTCAAACCTGACCTGTCTATATTTCAATTGAAAAAAATCTATAACACTGATATTATTCATGAGATGCACTGCTAAAAAGAAGTATATGTGTCCTTTGTGTTTATGTACTATATCATACAAAAGACTGGATCTGATAAAGACTCTGCACCAGCAGTAGATCCAGCTGAAGAAGATAATGTGGAGGAACCAACTAATCCAGCTGCAGGACCAGCAAATGATTCAGAAAAAATAGAACCAGAGGTCAACGAAAATGTGGAGGCTGAAATACCTGCAGGTAAGAGTATATGTTTGTGTTTGTGTGTGTTGTGTCTGTATTTTTACATCACTGATACACCAGCCATTCATGAAATCAAGAATTTCTTTGCTTGTTTCATATTGTTTTCCCAAAATGCCACTTCTTTTAGAGATGACAAAACGGCATCTCTGCGTTTGAATTTTATAATGGGGCAACTAGCATTTTCCATTTTACAAAATGTTTTTTAGAAAGTGTTTTTTAGATGTTTTTTAGCCAAAAATTTAATTCTGTTTTCCTTTGTCTTTGCCAACAGCCTCTGCACCTGAACAGAATGCAGGTAAACTGATTTTCAAAAAGAATTTCATTCATCTTTTCTCTACCAAGCCACAATAAATAAAACTCCGCACATGGTTAAAGTAATTACTTAAGTGCACTGCAAATAATTGCCTTTAAGTATGACTCACAAGCTCTTTTTGTCACACAAACACACATCAGAACAAGTTATGATGAATCATAAAAGAAGCCGACCTGATTCGCTAATACCTAAAAGCTCCCTGTGAAGAAAATCACTAAGCCATATTATTAGCGTGTTTGAAGAGAGAACTTTTGAAGCTCCGCTCTGTGTGGAATGCGTTCGAACAAAACTGACTGAATACCTCTGCTCTGTATTCTCCTTTAATCTCAACCCACTACAATATTTTAACGCATTAGATCTCCAGTGTGTCATGATCTGACCTCAGGAATACCCATCAAATTATTTTTTTGTCATCATACTGTGTTATCAGACTTCTTAGAAAATATACATGTCCTGCTTTCATTAGATATCATGCATCATATTGCTGCAACTCCCTTTTTTCCACTCAAATTTATGGAAAACAGATGTGCCTTTCTATCGGAACATACAAATAACTTACAAAGGTTAGGAGCTGGGACTTAGGCCACACAAGTTTACCTCCCAAATAAGGTGTGGTGTTGTTTGAGTAAGGAAACCTCCCAAATTACCTCAATGCAGTTTCATTGCAATCAAATCCCTCTATAATTTCACTTTTCATATAATGATATTCTCTCTTCCACTATCCCTCCTTTCTTAAACTTGAATTCTTGTTCTTTACCTAATTTAAGCTTTTCTTGCCCCAAAGTAGTGATGTTCGGAGAGAGAGAACAGGGAGGAGGTCAAAGTGCAGGAACAGTGAGAGTAAAAACAAAAAGTTAGAAATAAATGGATGAGCAAAGGGAAAAGAGAGGAGAGGAGAAGGTGTGAGAAGTGTTAAAGAAGAGGGGAGGCTCATCAGATCCAAGTAAACACGGAAGAGTGAGTGTTTTGGTGTGAAGCTTTGCTAAAATTATGGTTTTAATTTCTCAGCAGTCACATACTCATCTTTGACAAATGGTTCTTTACAAAACTAGCTCTGATTTAGAGTCAAACCTTTAACGAAGTGATAAAACATGTCAGTTGTTAAATAATTGTTGACCTCAAAATAATTAAGCGATCCTACCTCACCCTGCCCAGGTTAAAATTGCTTTGTGCACATGAGTCACGCATGTTGTACAAGTCACTCGGGTTTTCCCCCGATGAATTAAGTCACGTAAGGTATTGTTTCTGACAGACTAGTTCACAAGATCACTGTGACACCCTTGGAGCAGGTAGTGTGTCACAGTCTTTATCCAGGACGCCTCTGCAGGGCATTCACTGGCGGCCGTGTGGGAATGAAGTGAGAGCGCTGTCATGATTGCTTAAGTTATCATTTCCAAATAGTTCAACAGTACAACGGTGTAATAAGTGCAGACCACATGTTTTCAGTGAGCATCTGGAAGATATACTTCTTGGGTGGGACAATGAAAAGAGAATTTCTCTACAGGGATTAATATCACATAACTGTCTGTCACCAATAATGTCTAATTTTTTTATTTATTTATTTTTTTCAGAAGCAGAAAAACCAATCCAGCCAGGAAATAGCCGCATGTTGAACAATGGTGACTATTAATTACTTATAACAATCACTACTGATTTTTTTTCATTTCATTCCATTGAAGCCAATAACCTGAAAGTTTCCGTATATTTAGGGCTCCACATAGGAGCCTTTGGTTACACAGTTAGCAATTAAAACAATTTCAGTGGAATTGTACTATCTTTTTACTCCCATGCTTTTTATCAGTATGCATGCAGTTTGAAACTTGAACAGTGAGATTGGACTTGTTTACCACAGTCACTGGATTTCTATGGGATAAGAAGCATCTGATTTCTAGGGAGCATTCCATTTTTTAACATGGTTTTATAGGTTTTATACATTGGGCTGGTTAGCTTGAACTACATACTTGTCAAACATTTTGACAAATATACACAAATCCAGAAATCCCTCTCCTTCTGGTGGACCCTTTTTTGAACCAATTTATTTAAAAAAATATATGCATGGCAGTGAACCATGAAAGACACATAAGATATTTTTTGTTCCCACTTGAATTTTGCTTTCAATTACACATATAATGTTTGTCATTTTAAAAGATAAGTTTCCATGTGAAGAAAGCTGCTGTTTATCATAAAGCTGTTAAAATGTTAGGCTTGGAAAACACATATTTTAAAAGACAAAAGTAAGTAATGTCAGTGTTTTCCAACTAACTCTCCTTTCGCGTAGCTGCAGCTCTTAACATGGCCAGACTTGTAATGATTTTTTTACCATCCCACTTCCCGGGAAAAGGGAAAAAATTTTCCTCCGTCCTTCCTCTACTTCCTCTGTCCATTGACCAGTGTGCATGTTTATTCTGAAATGAGTTCTCACGATGGTCCACCAGAAGGGGCGGGACTCTATAAGTATTGTTGGCAACATTTTCACATGTAAACAGGAAATGGATGGGACATGTAATACAACATATAGTCTGTGTAAATTTTGAAATTTAGGGGCTTTATAATAGTGCAAAGTACAACAACATTACTTAGATAAATCCTTCGCCAATTTTTCCTTATGTGGGCAAAGCAGCTCATGAAACCAGTAGAGATTTATGCTAAAAAGGGCTAATCACATTATGTATCATTCTCTAGCTTCTTAAAAAAGAAATTTGTTCGTTTTGTCTGCCTTTTCTGGTGTACCAGATATCAAACTCTGCCCTGTGAACAACATGATAACAGGGAAGCTAAAGTTTGGCACCATAAGTAAAAATCTACGACTTTACAAAATGTTGATGCTAACACCTCTTGAAGAGATTCTCTAAAACTTTGCTTTTAGACATTCTTCTGATGGATCTCTGTACTGCGGCAATGCCATTCCAATTTATTTAGCTTTGTTCTCTTGACAGGAGAGCCAATTGACTTGTTTTGCCTCCTGGGTTGAAAAAGTGTAATCACTAGCCACAGAACAATTAGACGGCAAAGGTTCAACACTGATTTATCCAAAGCAGCTTCTCTCAGCGCTCACCCTTTATTCCCCCTCTGAAAGCTGATTCATCTACTTTGGTTTAATCATTATAATCTAGAGAATGGCGCTCTTCTTTAGTGCTCTGTCATTAGCGGCTTTGTCGAGTTGAAGCAGGTAAATGGCAGCCATGATGTCTCAGGCGTATACAAACAGGCAAGGCAGACAGATCCGACAGGGTTGTTTGCGTATCAAATCAAATATCAGAGAGAGAGACACACAGAGGGTGTGTTTCTCCCTCAGATATTTATTTCTGATATTACCAAAGCTTTCCCATTCATGTAGAAAAGCGACATATCATGCAGAGCTTTGTGTATGTGTGCGGTTAGAACAGAAACTCTAGACCTTTCAATGCCCACGAGGTATAAACTACCACAAAGAGAATATTCTTGCTCTACCCCTCCTCTTCTCTGCCCTCCATGTGGCAGCGCTTTACATGCATCATTAACACAATTGAATTTGAAACGATAATGCCGTTTTCTCTCCTTCCTCTCTAATCACTTGTGTTTTTTGTTCTCCTTCTATTTAGCACATGCTGCAGGAGCCACAGGAGACGGTAAGACAATTTCTTGTGTGTGTGTGTTAATGGTCAGAATATACATAATGACAGCAGATCTAATCACACAGATGTAGTGGTAGCTTTGCAGCAACAGCAGCAGTAGTAACACTTGTGTGGCTCTGAAACATGGTGAGACACACAGGATATTGTTGACGAACCTCTGACAATAAGAACAGGATACAACACTCAGCGGAAGATGCCTCGCTACTATTGTTTTAGTTCAAACAATGGCATATACCGTCCTTCTTTAAGAGGATTTTTACCATACATTAAAAAGTGAAGTCATTCTACATCTGTTGGAAGCTCTTCCGCAGTGGAAATAACTTCTGTTCCCGATCCTCAATCAACAGAAACAGTTGACAGGTGCATGTTTGTGCCTCTTTGAATAAACGGTGGCTCCTGTCACATTTAGTATTTAACTCTGACAGTGTTTATCCCTCCGTCTTTAGCAAAGTCATTCCACAGATGTTCGTAAATTTACTGTTAAACCAGTTTTGCAAAGATGCAGTTTCATGTTGCCAACTGTAATTTTGTGTTTTCTGTTCTAAACAGCAGACAAACCCGAAGCCCAAGGTGAGTTACTCTTCTTCTCCTCCCTTTTTGTTTTGAACACATTAACCCACCTGGCTATGCATTGCCCCAAACATACATGCAGCATAAGCATTTCCCTATCCTCGGCCATCATGCAAAAAGCCTGAGGCAGGTGTGCTGTAGCTGCAGCTGCTGCATGACATTTTCCAAACCCTTTTTTTTCCTTTACACTTGTAATTTCCCTACAAAGCCAATAATTATCCGCGTTTAATTTAACAAAAAAAACAAGATCAGGCAACAGGAGAGTTGGGATTGTTTTGCATTTCATGAAGAATGAACAAAATTGGAGTCACACGTTCTAAAATTTATAATGGTATTCTCAAAAATATATGTTACGTGGAAGGTTAGTAGGGCTTAATAATCAGCATCCCTCTTTCAAGTCGTAGCTGTTTTCTCTGCATCTGTTTGGTAATAAAAATCATAGATCAGTTTGTCACATAATCACACTGGATCCACGTTGTGTCATCGAGTCTGATTCAAACTGATACTTCAGTGTTTAAATACCTTTTTTGATAATTACAACTATGTACCCAGTTGTATCTCAGGAATGAGCTACTGGGTATTCCTCTGCACGTGGCATGCAGAAATCTGATAGGAGGTTGTGAGTGCTGACCACAAACAGTCGCCCTGAGATTTTCCAGAGAACTTTTTATCTCTCACTTTATCTCTGTATGTGTGTAACGTACCTGTGTGTGCTTTTACACCAGACTAACAGGTGCAACCACGTTGGGTGTTCTGCTTTCATGCACATACATGTGCATTCACATCTGCACCCACTTTTACTTCCTTTTACTGACTCACCCCTTTTCCCCCATTTTATTCCACCAAATTTCACTGACTCATTCACCTTTTGTAAAATATCTTCAATCACGCGAGCTCTATGACTCATGCCACTCCCTTGTTTTTTCTCAGCTCTGAATGTCAACACTGGATTTACTGTCGCCAACTCTTTTATCCTTGCTTTTGATCGAAAGTTGCCTGCAGAGCCTCCTGGTATCAGCTGAGGGGGAAAAAAACACCCTGTGCTCTCAGTTTAGCTATTCCCATTGTGGGTTTGTGGGCAAGGATTATGAATCTGAGACAACGGTTTATAAAATGGAAGCACAGGTTTGTTACCTGAGAGACAAATACACACATCTCTTGTTTTTGCTCAGCTGACACCTTGAGGCATTAGAAATTGATGACTCATCCAATAAAATCTCTTCACCCCTCATCGCTTAACCGACTGTTACTTAAGAATATTTTTATATTATGACTCCTTGTTGTCTATAGACACGACATGGTAGAGATGTCAATGAGAGCAATGAGAAAGAATAATAATATAGAACATTTTAATGTCAGATGTGTCCAATGTTTATCTAAAAGTTTTAGTGTTCAGTTTCATACAGCCAACGATTTTTGCAGTGCTCCATGATCTTGTCCGTAATCCTCTCTTAACCGACTGACTGAAAGTGAACTTTCAAGGGCTTAAGTAGCACAACACAGCCATTAAATACAGACTAACACAAGAACTTGGGTTAGGGGTTAGGGTTATTATGAGGGTTTGCTTGTTTCTCTCAGGCATTGCTGCCAGGACTGGTTGTAGTTTTTCTCCACTCTTTGCTTCTAATGCTCTGATTTCATTAATAACTCTTTGCTTACATATTTTCGTCGTCTCACATGGGGAGCAAGCACATTGTCTTGAATATCTTCACCCGCATCTCTGATTTCTGAGCTCACATACTGACTAGCGGCTACTGCCGTATTGCGTTTTATGTGGATCAAAAACTAAATTCTATTTACACTACACTTGTGTTTGATGGAGCTATTATGTATCCCTGACCAACTCTGAAGGTTGTTCAGCTGTTTGACTCATCTGTCCTCAGTGTGTCTTGGGTGCACTTACACTTACACTATCATGTGACTAAGCACAATCTGTTTGCAGTCCAATAACCCCAGACTCATTTTAACGCAGGGTTTAAGGCAGCTGACTGACTACTGAACAAAGTGTATGGAGTGTGAAATAGCGTACAGTTGCCATTTGTTTTCTACTGTTGAAATCAGTTGTTAATTACACAAGATGACTGCAATTATTCACATTTTGCAAAATATGCATTATTGTTATTATCTTATGTCATATTATCCAAGTGCACTTTGCTTAAATTTACTGATTATACTTCATTTTGATTCACTGTAAGCAGAATTTATCAATCATTTTCATGATCACCCTGTCACTGGAGGTTATATGTGTGCATTTGTGTGCCTTTAATGCACCATTAGCACCATGTGCTGTTTCCTATGACACAGCATGAAAACTATTCAGATCTGTGTTGTCATAGTAACAGTGTTACAGGTGCAGACAGATTTATGCTGGCACTTCAAATGCCTTTAAGGGTCTAAATTATAGGTTAGGCCAGTAAAATGAGACATGAAATGCTAGAACAAGGTGACGCATCTTTCTTTCACACACACACACAGCCGCTGAAACACACATGCGCAAAGTCATACACACATACACACACACACACACACACATAAATGTCATGTCATTGAGTCTTGCTGCTGAATTGCCATTCATTATGTCAGCTGCAAAATGGCACCCAGTGGTGACACTGAACGTTACAATCTCCATAAGTAGTTGTTACCCGGTGCAGCAGCGTCTGTATCCAAAAATATGCTCACCTAAAATGTTCAGCTTGAATTGCATTTTTAAATGATATTGACAAGGTTGACTATGCGTCCGCAGCTCTGATGCACCGGCATGTGCTGTCTTTTTCATGTGTTTTTCCTACAGAGGCCGGCTCCGGCTCCATAGCAGCCATCCTGGGTACACTTGCTGTGGCTGTGGTGGGAGCAGCCACTGGCTACTACACCTACTATAAGAAGAAACTGTGCTTCAGCAAGAGAGAGGGTAAATATTGTGCTGACTATTGAAGTTACCCAAAAAAAAGTAATAGCATGATACCTAACTGGTGTACATAAGGCTTGATATTTGACTGGCCTAGAGCACTTATTTAAGAAATCTCTTCAAACCAATGGTTATCTGAAACTTTGACCTGCAATTCAAGTTTTTGTTTGTGCTTATATTGGGACGTCAGCCTTTAATCAAGCTACCAGCATCTTTAGTAAGACTTTGCTTCAGCCAGGCTGACATGCGACATGGGTGGGATGGGTGTGTGTGTGTATCTTCTGGAAGTCAGCTGACTTACTTTAAACATAGCAGACTCAGCTTTATCCCTTGGAAAGTGTTGTCAGTTGCAATCAACATACTCACACACACACACACACACACACGCACACACATCCTGCATGCCAGAACTACCAATTCAGCAAAGTTTTCATTTACAGTCAACATGAACAGCAGGCCAATCAGCTGAGGCAGTGTTGCAAAGGATTATTCCTCTGAATTATTTATAGTAATAGGTGGTATTTTTCAGTGTTCTACATTTGAATAAACATCACTTTTACGGACTCATTTATCTTAATGCCCTTCAAATTTCTTAGACAGGTCAGTCAGTGCTCATGAATGTTAATGATTCTTCCTCAACAGTGGAGAGAAAAAGGATTGTAAATGGCATTGTAATCAGCATGTAAAGCCTGCAGCTGCTCCGCTGACAACAAATGAGAAGGCTGCTTGGAAACGATTAATTTGTAGCTTTTACTCCAGAAAAAAAAAAACAACCAAATGTTAACACTGTCGATAATAAGCAATTAGAGCCAAGAAACTCTAGCATCCTTAAAAACTTCCCTGTGGGTGGTTTTGTAGTAATTTATGGTCAGTTAACTAAACCCAAACTGACATATCAAGACTTGTCAGCGTCATTTTGTCTTCCTGTGGTTTTTTTGTCTTAGAAGCTGATCCAGAAACTGCACGCAAAGCTGATGCAGCAGAGGCTCAGTCGGATCCTCAGGGTAGGACACACGCACACAAACACACACACACAAAATGCATTTTAAGAAGATACAAACACACAGATCAAACACATACAGTACTCTGACCTTTAAAGTGTGTGTTTTTTTTTCCCTTGCAGTCCTTAGCAACCTGTTGAAAGACCAGCAATGATCACATGACTGCCTGGACCAACTACAGGCAAGCAAAGTGGCAATCTCACTGTTAGGCTCTCTCTTCTGTAGAGCTGAATTACTGTGAGGCCCCAGAGTTGGGCTGTGTGTGTTCCTGTCTGTTTGATTGTGTGTGTATGTATGTGTGTATGTTAAATTTGTCTGCGCGAGCCTGTGTGTGTATGTCTGAGTGTGCATATGTGTGTTCATTCTGGTGTGTGTGCATATATGTGGGGGGAATGAGTTAGATAAGAAAAAAAGCAATTAGATATACGTGAACCTTTGGGCTTTGATGATTGCTACAAAATAGGAATTTATTAAAAATAATTGGTCCAACTTTCTACTTTAAACCAAATCCAATAACTTTTCTTAAAATGGACAATAAAGAGATGAAATCTCAAATCAAATATGACCATAAAATGGCTAAATTTTAGAACTACCTTTTTTTATTTTCTTTGTATGGCTACTATTCAGCTCTAGTGATTCAGTGTGAATATAAACCAGTGACAGATATTGATGTTGTAGACGTTAAACCTTGTACTGAATTCTTTAAAGTGGATTTTTTTTTTTAATCCCATCATCATTTGAGCCATCTATATAGTTTAGAAAATCCACTGACTCTCTTTCAGTGTAATTTCCTGCAGTGCAGGTGCAGGATAGACGGTGAACAGGGGGATTCAATAACTACCACTGTATTTCCTGGAAAACAGTACAGGATTACATGCTGTTACATGGTCCAGTGTGTGTCCGGTGGGCCACTAATATCATTGTATGCGTGTGTTTGTGTCTTTTTTTTTTGTTTTGTTTGGTTTTTTTTTTGATTGGTGAAGGGACTTAGTTTTAAAACCTGATGGGTGACTACCACTTCACTGCCACGTCAGTTTGAGAAATTTAAAAAAAAAAAAAGATTAATGAAGAATGAGTGAAATTTCCAATTAAACACGAAAGAATGCAAATGAACAAAATCCATTAAAACATATCAATTTATTTGACACCATTGTGTCCCCACTCATGAACATTTTAAGAGTGTTGAAATGTTTTTTAAAAAGTACTGAGGTGAGTTGAAGTGAAGTCTAGTCCGACCCTGTTTCTGTCAATGGATGAATGTTCACCTGACATTTACAAAATTCAAAAGAGGTAATGTAGAAATGTATTAGACATTGTTCTGATGTAGTGTGTGTCAGTCTAGTTGTGATGCAGTAATTTCTCCTCTATAGTGCCTTTTACTGACGCAGCCTGGCTTGACCAATCTACAGACACACAGGGAAGAGAGCTGGCACAATAAACATAAAAACAGGCAAAACAGTAGATGAATGTATTAGGGAAACAAAATGAGGAATGTATGACCTTAATTAATTCCTAATTTTTTACATTTTGATGGTCAAAAAAAATGTTATATTATTGTCATATTTCCAGTACTTTTTATAACGAACGCTGCATTCCAAACTCATAACAGCCTCCATTAATTTCAGCAGTAAAACTCTCCTCATCGTGTGTCTCTTAAGTTGAGCAAGCCAGATGCTGTCACAGTGGTTTTGTATCATTTCCATTCACCTGTGATTTTTATATGAATTTTACATTTAGCAGTGGTGCCTGAGAGCTGACACAGACAGTCTTTAGTCAACTTGTTTGCTGTGGTATTTTGTGATCATCATTGTGAAATGCCCCAGACGCAGCGCTACAGCATCAAAAACAAACAAAAAAAGCCCCCACAGGTTTCTGTAGCACAAAAAAAAAAATTACTAACTTCTGAATGTCTTTCTGTTGCCTTGCAGTTTTGTACTTGCTCTGCTCCCTTTAAACTTTGAAATGGGGTTGTAGAGGTTACATATGCTGCAGCTCATGTAAACTGTGTTACTTGTAAAGCACCATATAGCTGCAATACAGGACAGAGACTGTTGCTAACAGCCTAGCCTCACAATAAGAAATTAATAGTCTGTGATGTCACTTATCGATTAATCCTACTGTATAAACTGTGGGCTGGATGCCGGGTCAAAGCTCTTGTTGAAATGCCTTCTTATCCTGTAACCTGTGATAGACTGACTTTCTGAGCAACGCACTGAACAAGTGGATGGTGTGTCTGAAATCTCTCATTGCATCTGCCACAACGGCACGGAGGAGAGGGGAAAATGCACAAAATACTAGTTAAATAATAGTACACTCTTTCAGATACAGCCAGCGATGCCTTCGAAACAGAAAATCCTCCTTTTAATGCAGTACCCACCCACTTTGTGCGGCCCAAAGAGTACAATAGGAATCAACAACAGCACTCTGCTGTCCCGCAGAGTATGCTCAGAAACCACGCTGGGACTGATTTGATGTAATGGAGACTGAAGCAACAATAAATTCCCAAAAACGGAACAAGGCCTTCTTGTTTTTTGAACGTTACGGTCCACTCAACATTTAGTCCCAAGCCATTGAGATTCCTTGTAAACACAAATAACAGCAGCATGGCATCCAAACCAGAATGTAAAACGAGGAAATCATAGACTTACTGGGTCCTGAAGTGCACTTCCCAGACAATGCTAGTGCATCAATCATTGTGCTGACCAGTCCTGCCTTATGTCGCCTCTTAAATATTCCAGTGAGGAAAACAGAGAACAATGTCATCATCAGAAAGAAGGAAAGATTGAGACAAGCTGAGATGTTTTGCAAGTGATCTTAATAACACGATCTCAATGGGAGAAGCACTTTCCTATCCTGTATACATCTTGATTCATTAAAAACATATTTAGACAATTCACTTTTTTTGATTCAGACTAGTGACTCTTCCTTTTTATTTAAAATTATCTGTATTTCTTATTTTGTGTAGGAACTGTCCTTTTTTTTTGTTGTTTTCATCCGGCACTTGTGTTGTTCTTCTGGAATTGTGTAAATAATGTCGAGGAGTCAATTAAACCGTTTTCGTGGGAACTGCTGTTTTGTTTCTTTCTTTGTCACGGGTGTGTGTGTGTGTGTGTGTGTGTGTGCGGGGGTTATCTTATGTAACTCTTGAAATTTTACGAATAGGGCGTGTTTAAATAGGTGCTCCAGTAGGTTTGCTTTCTTTTTCAAAGAGTGACATTTAAATATTGTTTCTTTTACATATAATTAAAAAAAGAGAATCAAAAAGATCAGCTTTAAGTTTTTTGCAGCTATCTGTCCCTTTGTTTGTGACTATTGTTTGTTTGCCTGCAAGACATCCGTCAGGGATGTTAGGAAGATAAAAAAAAAACAAAGAGTCGTGATCTAAACTGGTTAATGCGTCAGGTATTTACACAAGGAACTAATATAAATGGTTTCAAGCTCTGTGAGTGATTGATGGTGACAGGTCCTCACAGATGCACCTGAGGCGATCAGAGGGAAAATGTGGGAGCCCGTGATGTTTTCTTGCCAGGCGTTTACACATATAATTCCTGAGCACATATTCATTTCATACCCAGCGGCAATAACATCCACACCAACTGTGAACCATCTAATTAAACCAAGCAAGGCAAGCAGCTTTGACGACTGGCTGTTGAGTCAGTAATGGAGTTGATTTGATTCCATGCAAATCAGACTAAATTATCTTTCGTGGCTGAAACCATAAAACTCAGCTGTGTTGATGTGTGTGAGAGAGACATACGCAGAAAAATACCAGAGATTAAAGAAGCATTCAAATTATTTACTTCAGTGAAAATATTCAAACTATGTTGATTTTCATTGCTGCATTACTAGTAGAAGTGACGTGGTCATACAGAATGTTTTCAGTGTCACATTATTGCTTATTATTGTAAATTTATAAAATTACAGCAGCAATTTAATGTTGTGGCAGATCAGAGCAGCATCCTCGTCAACAGATTATCCCTGCACAGTTGCTGTTCACACCAGAGGCCCACAACATGGACATCAGAGACCCCCATAGGGTCACAAGATAAATCTGAAGGGTCCCAAGTTTGTTAACAAGAAAGAAAAAAATGTAGCTGCTTTAAATTTGTCAGAGCTCCTAAATCGATTCAAATAACCCACAACTGATGAACAACCTGTGCTGAGGGGTGCTGAGTATGCATTGCCTGGCAGGATTACAGGGCAGAAAGGTTGAGAATCAGTGGTTTAAGCTATAGCAATTAACAATTAATCATGAGCTACAAGGAACTTGTGGTAACATCTATCAGATAAATTTAAAGGAGTAAAATTTAATGAAGTAATTTCTCTTAAAACTGTGGTGGAGGTTGGTCGCACAAAATGGAAATCCTTAGTCAGGTATAAATGCAGCCAAATTAGATTTCAGCAAATTACTTGAGTATATGAACTTTGTTACTTGACACCCACGGAAATTATTCTTTGGACTGAATCCTGGAAAATTCAATAAAACACACTTTTCATACAGCAGCCCATAAGTTTTGATGAGATTAAATAAAGTAGGATAGCTGAAGAGTGCTTATTGCATGTTCCCATTCATCACTGTAATAAGAAAATTAAAGCAGCGGATGCAAACTATGACCTGTGAAGTTCATCCTGCTCGAGCTTTACATCAGTGATTTTTAAAGTGATTTTTGGTTCATGACCTCCTTAAAGCAGACACAAGGAGTTTCAGTTAGGAAATGGCCCCAGTTTTATACTGATGCAGTTATATGATCATCTTATATACACATTATTCTGTCTTATGCCTATCTTGGAAGCAGATGAAACAGTTAATGACACACAGTTAGGAGAAGCCTGTGTTTCCCTTTTCCCAGGTGAAGTTTGGTGTTAATGTTAGGCAGTTTAAAATGAAGCAGCATGGGAAATTCTTTTCCTGTAGAATTTTATTTTTTAAGTTAGATCTTGTGGTTAAGGGGCGCACCACAGAGTGTCACAGGAAATCATTCCTGCCTGTGGCCATCAGTCTGTACAACTCCTCACTCTGAGTGTTGGACGCAATAACTACT
>JAQMCX010000011.1:13788448-13892720 GCA_029814765.1 Acanthurus leucopareius | reverse complement strand
TTTTTTGTAGATACAGAACAAATGTACATTTACATTTATATTTATATTTTGGTGTCTAGAGATATTCTATTTTGCATCAGTACTTAGGTTTTAATTTTATTGATATATTGATATATTTATACTTCCTGCTTCTTTAAGTCTTCTGAATGGGAGCATCTGTAACGAAAGGCAATTTCTCCATGGGGATCAATAAAGTATTTCTGATTCTGATTCTGATTCTGATTAAGGCCGATACATCGATCAGCAAAGAGAAAGAGAAGAGCAGCCAGATGGAGAGACATGCAGGATTTCAAGAGATTTAAAACTGATCCTTAATTGTCCCTCTTCCTCCTAGACAGACATAAAGTGTCTGTTTGATTTATTTATAGTTCATGGAGGTAAACACACACACACACACACACACACAAGGTCATGGTGGACATAACCTTACATTACACAAATAGTAGTAACTGACTACTTGTAATAATAGTAACTGCGTATAACATAATATTTCATTTCAAGCTATATCTTGCTGTTGGCTGCACTATTACACGTGACCTAACTGAGTAAAAGATAGATAAAAAAATAAAATGAACGCACGTGCAAGCCAGATCAACATCCGTACAACAATAAGTGCTCATCCTGGCAACGCTATCGATTTTGTCCACAGGGGTCGCCAAAATCAACACAAAACGAAAGGTCTTTGTAAATTATTTGAAACATGAAAAGCTGTGTACTTGTGACCTCTGTTGTTGGGTCGCGGTCTTTGTATGTATGTCTGTCTGTACGTGAGTTGAGAGCTTTTTACTTCAAGAGCTGTTTCTTTTCTCCTTCTCAGACAGTTTTATTTGAGTTTCAACATTTGAAGTATTTTCACTAAAGAAAAAATAGAGGAAAGTCAGGAGGAAGTGTTATTTTGATGGTATGTTCTGGATTTTTATCCGACCTCTTCAATCATTTGACGTCCCCAAGGCTCTTAAGATTTTTTTGTGCGCAGATACTCCAAACATTAGGGCAAATATGCTTGTGCGCTAACAAGTCGGTTGGTACTATAAAGTCAGAGAGGCGGACCTTGCAGCAGAAGAGGAAATGTGTGACATTCCTGCAGCTTTGAATAAGCGCTTTGTGCAGGTATGAGGTGAGTCCCTTTACCTTTATAAAACAACGGCACGTGTAATGCTTTTAGACTGAATTACCGCGAAAAAGCGGCGAGACTTGAATAACCAAAAACATCAGGAAGTATAACTAAATGAGCGTCAATGCGTTGTCAGCGGTTTGGCTTTCAAGCGTTGCAAAATGTTGCACTTTTGCAACATTACTTTTTGTTGCTTACTGAAACTGTGCGTCGTGCTTTCACTGCCGCCACATTTGTCAACACGACATAAGACAGATTTCAGGCGATCAGTCACTTTGTAAAGGCAAACAGTGGTCATGCAGTGTTTACTGAAACATTTCATGGCACCATACTGGAGTGTTAAGTGAAAATGAGCCTGTTAAAATGAGCCACCTTGCATACATCTACACATGTGCTTTGCTTGTGAGGAAAAACTAAAATAAAAATATAGTGATAAGTTCGTGGTTTGATGTAATCGCTCGAAAGAGCAATGGAGGGCTTTATTTTTTATTATTATTATTGCTATTTTTCTGTAAACAGGATGTTTTTTTGTCTCAGCAATTCTGGTGAAAAATAGCTGTGGCGTCTGAGGAACAGGTAATTAATTGCTGCGTATTCATCAACAAAGAGTCAGTGTTTGACTCTCTGGGAATGAGACTCAACCATCAGCTATTTTTGAACAGAATGTCTTACTCCACCCTCAACGATGTGTTTTTTCAAACTACAAGTGACAAAACCCTGCACAGTATGCTGTGCAAAAGTAAGATAATTTTCTCAACCTATAGAAGAACACATAGTAGTTCAGTTCAGCAGAAAATATTCCTTGCAAACTAACGTCGTCTGAATAGACGTTTTGTTTTTTTTGAAAGGAAGGATATAAAAAGCTGTAATCTAAAAAATAACTTGTAACTTCATCTGTCAGACAAATGTAAGGAGAAAAACAAAAATCTGTCTCAAGGTGTTGGATGGAAATAACTAGGTAAAATACAAGCACCTCAAATATTTACTTAAGTGCAGTACTTAAGTAAATAGACTTTGCTTTCTAGAATTGGAAATGAATTAAGTCAGAAAGTTATTGCTGATTAATTTCCAAATGAACAATCAGCAAACCAATGAATGAATTATTTATATTTGCTGTAGTCCAATTAAATTGCAGAAATCACTTTTAAATGTTTTGCCCTAAGGTGCCCCCTGTCAGCACCTCTTCTTCTCTCCCTGCTCCTGGGAGCAGGAGGTGATGTCAGAGGGGAGGAGGTGGGCATGAAGCCCAACTTTGTCCTGATAATGGTGGACGACATGGGCATTGGTGACATAGGATGCTTTGGCAATGATACCATCAGGTCAGTCCCAGTGTTAATGTAGAGGTACTGTTCATGTTTGCCTCCTCATGTGTACACACACACACACACACACACTGTTTTCTTCTGTTCTCTTTATCTTCTGACTAACAAGTTTCAATAATAATGTCTTTTATCATCATCTCATCCTGTTCACTGCATCACATCTGTGATATGCTGCCTGGAAATGTAATGGGTATTCATTTAATCATTGCGATGTCTCTGTTTCACCTATTTATTTACACCTGTTCTGTCCCTGTAGGACTCCTAACATAGACAGACTGGCTTCTGAGGGGGTCAAGCTGACTCAGCACATCTCAGCTGCTCCTCTCTGCACCCCGAGCCGCACTGCTTTTGTCACAGGGCGCTACGCCATCCGCGCAGGTGACTGACCATGTTGAACTTGCACTGCCAGCACAAGTAGGGACACTTAGGTCATATTTGCACAGCAGTGCTTAACAGTATTAACCATATTTGTTTATTCAGGTTATTTTTTTTTACGTGTGTCTCTGTCTGATGACCAGGAATGGGCAGCATAGGCCGTGTGCAGGTGCTGTTGTTTCTTGGATGTTCGGGAGGGCTGCTACCCAGTGAGACCACATTTGCTAAGAGGCTGCAGCAGCAGGGATACACCACCGGCCTTGTGGGTAAGATTTAATAATGTGATCATTTATTTTAATTTTCTTCACCGGTCCTCAAGGGTGAAATTTCTCCTGACCTGGAAAAACTATTTACTTTTGCATTTTGCTGTACACTCTTTTGTTCCAAGTAAGACAGAGATACTCAGGTGTTTGTAGGAAGTTAAAGACTGACATGTGTTCACGTTTTTATCTGTGCTCTGTTTTGGAGTGCCTAGTACCCAGTTTCTCTCTCTGTGTCTCTTCAGGCAAGTGGCATTTGGGTGTGAATTGTGAACAAAGAGGGGACCACTGCCACCACCCCAACCAGCATGGCTTCAGCTACTTCTACGGCCTGCCGTTCACGCTGTTCAATGACTGTTTACCCGGAGAGACTGGTGATGTCCTCGTAGACCTCCATCAGGCACTCCAAAACCTCACACTGTTGCTTGGACTTGGACTTTGCACACTGGTAAGAGTAGTTTCAGATTAGCCTTTGTTTTTCTTTCTTTTAAAATGATTACACAACGGAACATCTGGAAAAGACATGTAAGGACACATAATATGAGAAAAGGATGGCTGAGATGACAAATCCAAAAAAGAAAAAAAAAAGACTCATAAATTTAAGCTGCCAGAAAGTCATGAGGAAACAAAGAGTTGCTGTGCCATTTACCCCAAAGCAGGATAACAAATGTGTAAAAACAAAGACATGAGTCACAGCATTGGGAAAAAAGAATAGGAGCAGAAGTTTTAATTGTGAAATTCACAGTCAATATGGCAAGAAACCTGTTTCTGCAAAATAGTGTCTAAATTGGTAGAGAAAACACAAGCTTAAAACAAACATTTGTTCTTATTAGGAAAAATTAGTGTGCTCAGGTGGAGATAACTAGTCAAAAAATATGTTGAGATCAAATTTGAATATCGGTTGTACTTACAAAGAACACTTTGTTCTATTTGGAGGAAATGTAAGACTAACTGAGTTATAATGCCTTGTGATAGCACCTAGTGGCACATCAGTGGAATTACATCACAATGTAATCCGATAAAAATGAAATGTTATGATACCCTGATAACACAAATACTGTGTTGTACAATGAAACTGCCCTGCAATTAACCCTGAAATCATGGAGCTGATAATGTTAAATACGAGCAAATTATAAAAGATTTTATACAAACACTTGTAATTTGTGGTTGTGTTGTGGTTTGTTGCATTATATGGGCACTATTCGGGCACCTTTATTCATACTGTATCTGCCTGTGTGCTGTGTGACAGTGGTCTTTTGGGGAACACTTTCAAACTGCATTGGGTGTGTGCATTTCCAGGTGTGTGTCCATGTGTGTGGCCTCCTTGAAGTCCGCATGTGGTTCCTGGTAGCACTGTTTTCTCTCACTATCCTAGCGACCTCCGTGTGGGTCTTCCCCTTTAAACTCATGCCGAGGTGGAACTGCATTATCATGAGGAACCAAGAGGTGATCGAACAGCCAATGACAGTGGAGACAGTGCCCCAGAGGTTGCTGGGAGAAGCACAAAATTTTATAAAGAGGTAGGAATGCTTTGCCACCGTAAACCCCTTTGGGTAGCTTTAAAATCTTATCATATTTCACGTACATCTGTGGTATAATCACTCATAAACTAGACTTGTGCATACAACGGAGAGCATGTGTGAAATTGTGCTTTTATTGAGTAGCATTCCTCTTTTACTGCATGCATGCACGCAGCTGGTGGAGCCCTGCTCAGGTTCTGCAGTAAAAAAATGGACTTTGGGTTTGAAAACAACATTGATCTATGTCTCAGTGTTATCAGACTTTCTCACCCTGCTTGTGGCACTCAGCCCAACACATGTTCACATGTTTTTCTCCTGACAATATTATATATTATTCTCTCATTAATTTGAGTAATTTTCCTAAAGGAGTCAGGCATTGTTCCATTTTCAGCTGCAGATCAGCACATTTAGGGTTTGCTAGTGAGGATTCACCACAGAAAATAGCATACCTGTGACTGACTTGGAATAAAAGATGATGCATATGTTTATCCATGTTGTTTATGCATGTGGATATATGGCTCACTGTTGTTGTTGTGGTTTGCTTGGCATATCAGTAAAGATCTATGACATATGGGAATAAGCAGGGCAGGGTATCTTCAGTGATTTTCCCAAAATGATTTCATTTTAACTGGTAAGGTACCAATTCCTTATTTGATTCAATATGGATTCTGCTTGTGATATTTCCATCACCACAGCCTGTCGATTTTGTTTCAATATGAAAGAGATTTAGAGACTACTACTTCTCTAAATAATATGATGAACCCTCAAGCCTGCTGCATTGAAAGTAATATTAGTGTTTAGCATCTAACTTTTAAAAATGCTGTAGTTGGGAAGGAATTTCTGCCCCCAGGTCTCTCCTCTCCTAGGGAGCGTAACCCCCAGGCTTCCTTTGGCTCGTCCTTGACCCGATTTCCATCACAGTCATAAAAGACCGTTCTAACAGAATTAGGCCTGTATTTACAAAAGTACAAAGAAAAGAAATTAGTCAAAGTTTTGAACAACCTTTGTGTCCATGGCCCAGTGATTTATGAACCTGCTCTGCCATACTTGGCGATAAAGGTATTAGAGTTTATGAGGTGCAGTGAAAGCACCATAAAGTCTGCTGTCCTTGTTTTTTGGAACTGTGACTCAGCATGTTTTTTTAAATACATGATCATTTTTTTAACAAATATTAACTCATCACTATAGTGAGTGGTGGTCCTGGTTACTCATCAAATGGAAAATCTACCTTGTTGACATGTTTGTGTTAAACCATGTTAACAAATTAAAAGATAGATCTCTGGATTTTATGAATTATTATCAGATAATTCCAACCAAGATCTGATTCCAATTTGAATCAGAATTTTTATTTGACCCAAACCCAGGAAAAATCTATTTCAACAAGCAGAGACAAGTTAATAATTATCAAATGATATCTGACAATAACGTCTATTTTTTTCTTAATTTTTTTTAAAGCAAGATTACAAAGCAGGGAGTTTTGTAATCGAAGGGCTTCTGCTCTGAACTCCAGCAGGATAAATCCTCCAGTGAGTCCAGACACTGATGGTTTTGTTGGCTGATGATTCTGCTAAGACTGATAGGCTACTGAAATTATAAAGTTGATAGATATGTAAAGACTGTAGTGGCAGGGAGGTGGAGGGTGTAGCTACAAATGAGGAGAAAAAAAGCATAATTTAAAAAAAATGTCATCAGCAAGATAGTAGGCTTATGATGTAGTTGTGTGGCTGTGATTTTGGACTGATGTTCCCAGCTGATGAGAACAGCTGACATCTCACCTGACAGCCCCGAACCATGAGACTGAGGACATTGTTAATGAGCATGCATGAGGGGGGTGAATGACAGATGGTTGAAGAAACAGTTAATGGTTAAAGGGTGCAGTGGAGTTGCTGAGTCTTACTGAAACTTTGAAAGAGTTTCACAGCAAGTGCTCTCACTGTAATTCTTCCTTTTATCATTCTCTCACCCTTTTTTTCTCCTCTCTGCCTCAGAAATGTTGATCGTCCATTCCTCCTCTTCTTCTCATTGGTCCATATGCATACCCCGCTGTTCAATAACCCCGCCTTTGCTGGCAAAAGTCGCCATGGCCGCTATGGTGACAACCTCGAAGAGATGGACTGGATAACTGGTGAGTAGTGTATATAGAGTCATTATGTGAACATTGGCCTGCATTGTTAAACATTATCTTGGCCTTGATTTGGAGGGTGGTAAACTGGTCTGATGGCTGTGAACTACACAGTGCAACGTTTCATGAAGGTACAAATTACTATCACTGTCAGCCCCAGGTATAATCCTGTTCTGTTCAGTTTTGACAACCACTAGTGATGGCAAAAATATGAAAAGTAACACCTAGACTGCTATAAACCATACCTGTTCTTTCATCATAAGGGATGTCAATCTCAACCATTTCCAATGCTTTATCTAATAATCTTTTTAGGTCAAATAACAGAGACCGTGGACTCCCTAGGCCTCGCCAACAATACTCTGATGTACTTTACCTCAGACCATGGTGGACATCTAGAGGATTCAGATCCAATAATCGGCCAGAAAGGAGGCTGGAACGGCATCTATAGAGGTAAACATCATCTTACATGTTTTTTTTTTAACATAACTGCAATGCCATGCAGTCAACATCCACATGAAACTCTGGTTTTTAAAGTCTCACAAGACCTTTAACCTCTATCAGGAAAAGCTCTATGAACAGCATTTGAAGTTGATAGATTCATGCTTTTAGTTAAATTGATCTCAAGTTATTAAAGCTCAAAGAACGTAGTTACTTGTTTATCCTACATATGCACATTATTGTTATGATTCTGAAAATAATTCTCTGGCTTTGTCTAGTAATCATTATACAAAGTGTTTATGTGTTTTGCTGCAAAATGGGGATATTTTCTTGTGTGATTCTACATCTGTAGGTGGGAAAGCTATGGGGGGCTGGGAGGGGGGAATCAGGGTACCTGGTATTTTCCGTTGGCCCGGCAGACTGGCAGCTGGAAAAGTAGTGGATGAACCCACAAGCCTCATGGACCTGTATCCAACACTGAAATATCTGGCGGAGGACACACAGCCAGACAGGTAAAGACTGTCTGATATAGTACTGTGTGTACTCTCATTCACTGAATCACATTTGTCTTATCTGAGTTTTATTCTGTTGAACACAACAATACACAAAACCACTGTTTAGAGTCACTAAAAGACTGGAGGGAAGACCATCTAATTATGCTGAACATGAGCAAACATTTCTAGTTAGTTGTAGCCAGAAGGTTAAAGTATTGATCCAAAGGTACCTTATTTATCGTCAACAATTACGGCTTTAGTTTCGGAGAATGCTGTTGTGTGGAAATTTATTTAGGAAGTTTTTCGGGTGACAACTTATTCGCTTATTGATCTTAAAATAACAAGCTTGTGTTCCCAAGATAATTACTTTTCTAACTTGGTAGTAATAATATGATAATCACAGTGTAAAATAATTTATCATAGAACAAAAGCCCAAAGGTGAAGAATCTCTTACGTGCAGTGTTGTGGTAATTCTCTCTCCCTTGATTTTAGAGTCCATCCATATTTTATATCCCTCCTCTTCCCTCTGTCTTTGTATTAATTGTAATTTTCTCCCAGACACTTAGATGGCTATAACCTCATGCCGCTGTTGGAAGGAAAGGCCGAACGATCAGAGCATGAATTCATGTTCCACTACTGTGGAATCTACCTGAATGCGGTACGCTGGCATCCACCTGGAAGTAAGTTCATACCAACAGACACGGAGATGCATTTAATCATCCAGCAGACAAATATTTTTGACTGTTTTCAGGCCTGATGCTGTATGTTTTTCTGGAAAAACTTCCTGTGTCAACGTAAAATCAAAATGCACTGAACTATCAGATACACAAATAAAGTAATAGAAAAGTAGGGCAGAGCCAAAGTGAATTAAAAGTTCAGTACTGAAATGAAAACAAACTGAATATATAATATGTGTGAGTGAGTGCAGGATTACAGTCAAACCAGTCTTACATTTTTGTCCTAGTATTTCCTATATCATACCATGCATCAGGTAAGTATTTACTTATTTTGGGGAATCATAATTATGACCTTCTACAGCCTTGTGCAGTAAAAACTGTCATGTGAGGTAAACTTACTATTTCATTATAAATCAGGGTATTTACAAATGTAGAACCAGATTTCTAAGTCCCAGTCATACTTGAACAGTAAATCAAAAATTTATATAATTGTAAAAATGAAAAATCCATGTACATATGTTTTATTTTTACTCCTGTTCCATTCAGGTAATTCTGTCTTCAAGGTGCACTTTTTCACTCCCAACTTTTCCCCCCCGGGAGCCGGTGGATGCTATGACATTGGAGTCTGTATGTGTCATGGAAAATATGTGACACACCACAACCCTCCACTGCTGTACGACCTTTTCCACGATCCCTCAGAGTCCCGCCCACTGACCCCTGATACTGAGCCCCGATATGCTGAAATCTTTGAACAGGTTGCCAAAGCTGTGGAGAGGCATGAAAGCACCATCGCCAGCAAGCAGACGTCCGAAGACTCTCATTTGCACTCCAACACCAGTCTGCACGCCGTTGAAAGTCAGATGACATGGAACAAAATTCTGTGGAGGCCCTGGCTTCAGCCCTGCTGTGGGACTTTTCCGTTCTGTAGCTGCAAAGAGGACATTTAAGGAAAGAATCCTCCAGATAGTCTTTTGAAATTGATGTAGTCCTGTACTTATGTGGTTTGGGATTTATTCACAAGCTTTAACAATTTTTAGGAAATCAGAGTAAGCAATAACATGAAAAGTTATTGCCCACAAGCAGTGTTAAACTGTGTTTTTTTTTCCTTTATTTTAAGGCATTTATGCATTAAGATTTGTTTGATCAAAATTTTAATTGATGTTCAAAAAACTATTTTACAAAAAAATTAAACTAAACCTATTTTGTAATGAAACTGACAGCAAATTGACTGCACAAAACCTGCCAGCGCATCATAACACTGTAATATTAACAGAAAAGCTAAAGAGATACATCGTTACATACATGAAGTCTTCTGTTTACGTTTGTATTATTCATTTGGTGAAGGATCCATTTGATGGCTGCTCTTATTATTATATGAAGTAATATTAAAATAAAGGTGCTTTAAGTATGTGGAACAATGAAAAGAGTATTAAAAAAAATCTTTTACTGCATTTTTGTCTTGTTAAATAATTAATTTAATCCAGTCCATCATTAGTTTGCTCTCCGGTGAATTCTGCAAGGCCCTTTGTTAGTGTTTCAGACATTTCTGCTTACATTTGGGCTGACAGCGAGATTATCAGTCCTGTCATAATGTGATGACCTTTACTTTTATAAATGAGACTTAATTTAACATTACAGTCAAGACTGACAGCATACATTAAGAGGGTAGTTCAGACTGTGTGCCATTAGAGGGCGCAGTCAGACCGTGGTAGCTTCACTTGTAAGCTGTGTGAGAGAGGGAGAGAGTGTGGGAGAGTTAAATGGGGGGGAAGGGGTGAGATTTCAGCTCAGCTCTGTCGCTGTTGTCTCTCGTGCTTTGACATATGAATACTATTTAAATATCATATTTATGCATATTTTTATGGCCAAACACATGCAAATGTATTAGTACAATGGTAAGCATGCAACATTTTCATTTTGCTGTAACATTGTATAATATTGCATCAGTAGTGATTAGCTGGAGGTTAAAAAGCTCGTTCCTTGAGCATTTTTTAATTTGGACTCAGAAAAAATGAAAGAGTACCTCTCAGTAATCATCTTTTTGATTTCTGCTGCTCCATTTTCCTCATGTCTCCCCTCTTACCTCCTCCTTGTCTTGATTTAACTTTAAATTTCCACCTGTCATTTCCTTCCCTTCCTTTTCATTCAAAGTGCTTTAGCGACAATTTAACACTCTTTGATCCTAGAAAGAGGCTTTTTCTTTTCTCTTAATGCCCTTAAGGAATGTCAGAGCAGCACTGCTCAAGGACACTGAGGCAGAGTGGATGTCGTCCAGCATTGTGTCCTAGTTTGACCGCTAAGATGCCCTGTGGCTTCACCGATCTTCAGCAGCAAAAGACCTTTTAGAGCGTTTGAGCCTCTCCATCATCATCGTCATCATCATTGATTATCATCATAATCAGTGCTAACGCTGTCTCCCTCCAGCAGTGGCTGGCTGTCAAAACATCAAAGTTTGTGAGCGCAGCAGCCTATAATTGCTCTCCTTCCTCCCTCCCTTCTCCCATTTCCTCTTCTTCCATCTACCAAATTACTTTCTTCTCTTCCTTGTTTTCTTCTCTTCCTCCTCCTCCTCCTCCCTACACTTTGCATTTGCAACTGAGGAGAGGATTTTCATCATCATCATCATCATCATCATCAGCGCTGTAATTGTTGCCATCAGGGTCGTAGTATCTACTCCTCTCCCTCCGGCAGAGACCTGTACATAAACACAGCAAGTTCATTACAGTTGCCACTCCATTATATCTCAAACAGTAAATCATGCAGTCGACCATACATAACGACATTTGGCCGTACATCACGCTAATGATGGCTGGTGGGATAGAATGCCACCGGCTGTACATCATGTCACACATAACCATGTGCACACGTAATGCTTGTGCACACATGCACACGGTAGATCATGTTGCTGTGAGCAGATCGCCAGTTTTCTGTAAAGGTCAGGGTTTCAGGAGCTGCCATAAAGCATTTTTACTACCCTCCTTTTGATTCACATAAACTCACATACAACCTGAAATAATAAGGATATTGCACAGCGGCTTAAACACACTGGAAATAGCTCTCTGTAGCAAGCATGCTACACCAGCACTAATAGCTAATTGGCTGTTGTTGCATTGTTGTTTGATTTGGTTGTGCCTCTAGTTTTGATGATGCTGTGTAAGATGCCAAATATAGCAGCCATTACAGACCAGAGAACCTTTTTATAATTAACTCTGTCAAACCTTTGTTGTGGGAAATCTTTCTTGGCCATTAGTTTTTACTGCTATTTATATTCAGTGATGGTGTTCCGGCTGGAAAATGTTTGTTGTATCACAACGCTTCTATCATATCCACTTGTCTGTTTGCTCAGATTATTTCTTTAACTGCCGGACGATTCATAAGTTCTCACAGAGAGTTTAAAGTTAATAACTCTTGGTAACTCTGCTGCTTTGGTCTTAAGGGTTTACCTTGGCTGGGGGAGGGTGCTGCTTCTTACAGCATGGTGAGGAAGTCAAATGGTGAACTTGAACGATGCAGAGGGATTAGTTCACAAAGGCTGATGTGTTCTTTCTTAGACATGTCTGACTCTTAATGTCAATTACCTGTAACAGATATAAAAGTTATTAAATTCAAACTTTCTGCATTATTGCTCAGAGGGTTGACCTATCTTGCAGCTTCTTGTTTCGAAAGTTAGATGTGAAGATTGATCAAACGCTCATGTCTGTGCTTTATGTGTGAAACTTAAACTGAAAGGCAATTAGCCTAGCTTAGCATTAAGACTAGTAGCGCAGGCAAACAGCCAGTCTTGCTCTGTTCTAAGTTAAAAATACCCTTGCCAACCACCTCTAAAGCTCAGTTATTATTATTATTAACACATTGTGTATATTATTTTTTTTAATTGATGCATCAACACAAACGTACCAAAGCAATTCATGATTTTGTCAGTGTACCTGCTGCAGCTTTTTCTTGACGAACAGTGATTGGATGCAGTGACTTCCTGGACTCTGGTCGTGACAGTGAGGTTATTGGGTGTCGCTCCTGTGTAAAAACCTATGTAAACTATATACCGTTGTTACTGGCCATCCCTGGCAACCTGGCCTGTGGGTGTGGCTCACTAATTATCTATAGTTGCTGTAAGTGCTTTCCTTTAAATTTCTCACTGAGTACAAAATATGCATATTCACATTATTAGAAGAGTTTCAGCACTAGTCGAGGAAAAAGTGTTAGGTGCATTTTGCAGATAATCAAAAACTGAAAATACTCAAACAGCAAATAACCCCATTAAACCTACCTAACAACCTCTACTCCTCGAGAGCACATCTTTTGCCCGCTTAATTCCCAGCACTGTCATTGTGAGAGGAAGCATGAGATAATTGGAGGCCTACAAACACAGTAGCTGTTTGTTGGCTGTGAAAGTGTGGGAAGAAAAGAAAAATAAAGTCTATTTATAAACATGAAAATGAGGGCAGAGATTCTGTGGGCAGTCAGGAGTAGCCATATTACTGTTCTTTTCGACTGAGGTTTTATCAAAACCACAGCTGACCTATGTGGTATAGCCATCACATGCCATTACCATCAACGGTGCAACATAGCGTGCACTCTTTGCCCTCTTATGCCTTTTATTATTTCCTCAAAATTAAAGCTAACGTTTTCTGCAGTTGGTTGAAATGCCTGGGGCAATGGAACTAAATAAAAAATAGCAGAACAATGTTAAAAAGTTAATATTTTAAGGGGGAAACAAGGAAAGGGATTTCACAGATGCAAGGTTTTTGCAGAAGTCCACCATTTAATTTACTTTACCAACCAGTCTGCTCAAGAGGAGGAGCAGCGTGCTCCATCAGTCGATGCTATCTATCTGCCCATCTATGTGTTTCTCTTTCTGTTTAATATATCTTCTTTTCGAAGGTGATATCATCTACTATAAAATATTGCTAGGGCAAAGCAGCAATTATCCACACATTACAACTCTATTACATTAGGAAGCATGGAAAAAGTGTGTGATGGAGAGAGAGAGTAAGTCTGTGTCCGGTTTGCCACTGAATGAGGCTTTAAGAGAACTGGATGGAGGTGTTTATGCTGCTGTTAGTGCCAGCTGGACTCCTGCATGTGTGTGCATGCAGTACGGGTCTTTATGTGTGTGGAGAAAGCACAGAGAATAGAATGTATTTGCATGTGTAGCCATACATGTTTTTTTTTAACAGAAATGCAGCAGAGGCAGACTATTGTACGTGAGTTTGTATTTGTATGCGAGATTATACATTGCTTGTGTGTGTGAGTGTGTGTGGGTGTGTGTGTGTGTGTTTTACCAGTAGCAATGAGCTGAATGGTTACAGCGTGAGACCTCTTTGCTGGCTGATATTTGAAACACACATCGACAAACACACAGACATAAACACACACACACACACACACACACAAACTTTTTCAATCTCCACACGTCTGCACTCTGCCCTCGTATCTAAATGTAGATCTCATTCTGATCCCTAAGACCTGCAGGGGAGTTGCACTGCACCAGACGATGTTGTGTTTTTTGTGTATTTGTGTGTTTATTGTGGTTCAGTGTCTGTGGTTTAAGTATGTGTCATGTTGTGTACCATATGGTCAAAATTCCCCTACACAAGGGACAGAGCTTTAGGCAGGGAACTGGGCATTTGGATGAGCATGTCTGCAAATGTGCATGTGCACACACACACTCACACTCACACTCACACTCACACTCACACTCACACTCACACACACAAGTGCATAATCTGTGCACACATAATTAAACAGCACGCACATGCACGCACCCCTGTCAGCACACATTTTCTCACTGATGCAGGCATATCTAATATTGACAAGCACTTCATGTCATCAGTGCAACCATGCACACACCTACACACTTACATGTGTGCACAATCACAATCACAAACTGACACACAAGCCCCCCCACAAGCTTTGACATACAGCCCCTCCTTGGTAACAGGAAGTGCTTAGGGAGGTGTGGTTCGATGAACAACAGATAGCTGAATAATTAGGCTGCTAATGGGACAATTGCAGCTTATCACACACACATGCACACACATGCTTACCCGCTTCATTTGTCCTTATGCTGCTCAATCGGACAGAATTTGGCTCAAAACCTCTCATCTGTTTTTTCGGTGTAGCACTCGAGGGCAGCAGCTTTCAGCCTTTTTGTTGCAGAGGCATGAAAAAAGAACAACTGCAGCAAAATTCCTAAATTACTCGCAGTTAATAGGACGCAACAGAGCGATGAGTGTAATTTAGCAGAATTACAGGTTTTCATAAGGAGACCCACTTCAACTTTTGACACCTCGGCCCACACTCACACACAATCTGCATGCTCTGTTTCGATTTTTCACATGTTGCAGTGATGTTAGGCCACTTGCATGATTGGCTTCCTGAATGCTACATGTATGGCCGGCATATGTTCATTCATCCTATTTCGTGGATACAAAACAACTCAGTAGGATGCAACAGTTCACAGGGTTTGAATTTTATTGTAGTAGACTTTGTTGGGACAAGCCAGCAGTATAGTCTGACAGAAATGAGGTTGAACAGTTTGTAGAACCCTTGGAGTCTCAAGTGTGATGATGATCTGTTTTTAAAGGTTCAGACCAGTTTTTCTATGTTGCTTTTCATGTTTGAACCTAATAAAATTAATGGCAAACTACATCATCTCAGGAATTTATCCCGAGGAAATACATAAAGTAATACTCAGAAGACTGTGACACTAATTATTATTAAGGGAAACAGGTTAACACTTGAGGCACCTGTGCCTCACTTAAGGATGATAAAATAGATTTAAATTATAGACATTTAACAAAGAGGAGGAAATGGAAGTAGCTGCAGGAGAAAGAAAGCAAACCAATTACCATTTCAAAGTACTCTAATCTGAGAGTCTTCTTCTTGGTTCCTGTGGTTGTATTAAAGATGGCGTACAAATTCTTTATTGCAAAAAAATGCACGTTTTAATAATACCTCAACAAGGAAAATCAATAAATGAACACCACTGGAATTAAGAAAACAGAAAGCTCAAACTAGCATCTAATTCCTAATCCAATAAGAGTTTTTGGTCAGTTTTTGTCAACAATATGTCTCTCAGCTGAAACCACTTTGATGCATTTACATGTATAGGACCAGATATTCCCTCTATAACTCATCCTGACAGGGTCTAGGTTGGCGAAGTGCTGAAGGATGGGACAAAGAGCAGGAATGAATAATGGAAAAATGGTGTGATGGTCAGTGAAGGAGGGGGTTGGAGGGGTAATGTGCGATGAAACGAATGATAGTGGGACAGAGAATGGAGGCATAGCTATAGATGTGCTTGAGGTGTGACCAACATGATACAGACCAGCTGATGACAAATTGAAAAACGAAAACATCAAATCCTTTTTTCCATATAAGAGGATAAAAGTAGAGACAGAAAAAGAGAGCGAGGAGCCTTTTCAGCACAGAGATTTCACAACAGCACCACAACCCAGCCCCTTCTTTATTCCACCTTTGTTTATTCACACCGAAACAAACAAGTCTTAACACAGACATAGATTACTCGGTGTTATTACCTCCCTTACTTGTGAGGCGCAATAAAGGAAAAGATTGTGCAAAAGTGACTAGAGAGAGACAGAAAGAAATATTCTTGAAGAAGGAGACCAGATTCTGTCACATTCTTTCCTGTAAGTGAGAGCTCGACAGAGAGATGAACAGGTGGTGCAACTGAGAAGACACACTCGTACCGTAATGACTGGGGAAGAAAATAGAAGGAGACAGGTTGGAGTACGGAGGAGAGAATGAAAATAATTGCAAGGTGCTGATGAAAACCTTAAGGGTCTCACTCTAGGGGTGGAGAATAAAAAGTCGAAATAAAAAAGTGCCATGGCAGCAGGGAGAAGAGGATGCTTCTGGAGAGATTGAAAAAGTTTGTCTCTCCAAAAAACAGGGAGAAGCTTTAATGATACCATCCCAAAAGAAAGTATGAGAGAGGAGAGGAGCATATAGGGAAGCCTGAGGCTGAAGAAGGTCTCACAACTGAGATAAAAAACAGTAAAAAATACCAGACAGCACGGCCAAAAGTGCATGGACACCTTTATAGTTCTGGACTGGTGGACTGGTTTTGGTTGTTTGGGCTGAGTGGAAATTAACAAATTAATCAATGTACTTAAGAAAAATTTTGAGGTTCATGTGTTTCACTTAGATATTTTAATTTATGCTACTTTTTTCTCCATTAAATTTAAGGAAGATATTTTTTACTTTTTAGATTACTATAAATTGAATAAATTAAGTTACCTTTTACTTTGTGGATTCACAATAATAATGTAAAATCTAATCATGAAAAAAAGACGTGTAGTGTAGTTTAAGATAAAACTTTAAGGATGCAAGTGTGGTTAATTGAAAGGCTCCTCAGCAACAGGCGTTTTAGTTTTAAAGATCAGCTCCATTCTTACCAGCTGCAACATTACATTGATGTCCATGTTAATGTGCCAGTAATAAAAAAAATTAATTCAGTAATAAACTAAAATATGCTATTCTGTTATGGGCTATTGTGCCAAATGAGTACTTCTTACTGTTTCTGTGTTGCTGCTTTTAATGAAATAAATCCTTCTTCCACTGCTCACTTGGGACGAGGCTTTTATTTCCAACAAAAGGGAAATCTTGCTGCTGCACATGGCTGATCTTTTAGACAATAGTTTCCAATGGTGCAACACTGTGGCAATAGTTTGGGGAAGGTCCTTTACTGTTTCAATATTACAAAGCCCCTGTTCACACAGCAAAGTATATTAAAAAGTGTTTTTTCTATTTCAGTGTCAGAGACAGTGCAGGGCCAAAACCTCAGCGAGGCTCTCGTGGCTAAATGGGAGCAAATTTCTGCAGCTGGGTTTGAAAAACTAAACGTTTTTCCAGTTGAGTGAGCAGCATGTTCGTGCCCATGGTTTTAAAATGACATGTTCAAGAAGCACATACTGAATGAGTGTGTTTGGACGTCCATTTACTTTTTTAGTAATGTGGATGTCTTGGTCATTCTGCCAGGGGAAAAATAAAGGAGAGAGAAGAGATGGCTGTTCAGAGAGGGACATCTGATCTTGAAGGAGAAAGAGAGATGACACAAAAGATTGAAGGAGCAAGAAGCAGAGGCAGCGTTCCTGAGAGATGGCTGAAGACTGATAAAAGTATTTGTCATCTCTGGAGAGATGAGAAGAGGAGAGCAAGACCGGCTGAGGGATGAGAGAGAGAGAGACAGACAGAATGAAGAGGAGAGGAAAAGAGACATGAAGAGAGATGGAGAGGGGTTCAGAGGGCATAATAATGACAAAATGACAAGAGGATGATCGAAGCATGGGTCATGTTTACCCAAAGGAGAGAGAGAGTGAGAGAGACGGCAGAGAGTCTGGAGGCGGAGAGGCGACAGCAGACTGAAGGGTCACTCTGTTTACGGGGAGAAGGAGAGATTGAGGGATATTGATGTGAGGAGGGAGGAGAGCGATGAGGAGAGACAGCTCGGGATGGAGAGAAGGCCTCTGGCTCTGAAAAGAGAAGAGGATGATGAAGCGAAAGAGGGACAGAAATGATGAGACCCTGAGAGGGGGGAAACCATCACAGAGGGAAGAGATGAAGGGGGGGAGACGACAAACAGTTAAAGGGGAAACAGCGAGAAGCTGAAATCATATGAGAATATAGACTTCAACGCACAGCAGGAGACATGAGGGGTCCCGTCTGCAGCCAATACACTGTTTCTTTATCCAGATGATGGAGTCAACCAGGACTGAAAGAAGAGACAAAAAGTAGTGACAGGGGAGTTATGGACGGCTCTGTCCAGTGTTGAAAAGAAAAATGATGGTTTTATACTTTAAAAGACCGGAGCCTCTACTGTGAACTGGGAGATGACCAAGATTAGAACATTTCAGAAAAAGACTTCTATCTATCGGATTCTAAAGGTCAGGAGAATCCGATAGATTTGCACTGGACTCTGCTGATATTAAACCATTGAAAACTTGTGCATAATTTGGACAAATGGCAGGCAAATTCCCAGTAATCCCATCTCATTTAGCTTTGGAGAGAAGCCCCTTTGGCCAGCTGGTCATGAGGATCAGCTAGTACACAGTGTTAGCAAAGCCCTCATACAATATGGACCAACCATATTACTGATTACTCTGGCACTGAGTATTGTTGAAAGCATTACATAACTAAGACAAAGTTTTTTTAAGATATTTTAAAGTTTAAATGTTACAAATTGTCAGTTTAACAGAAATTAACAGGTGGCAGATTATCTCCAAACTATGAGCCACCAGAAACTGAGAAAAACATTATTACAGTCTTACCACTGAGGCTGGCTGAGACCCTCAAACCTGGTGTATCAGAGAAAACAGACAAGTGAGACAACTGAGTCACTTCTGCCAATAACAAAGTGTACGAACAGAGAAAACTAACAGCCAATGCCTGTGCACAGACAGAGAAGCCAAGTTTGTCACCAAAATAAACCTAAAATACCAGAGTCGGAATGAAACTGAATTGAATTCTAGCTTGGGTAAAAAACTTGCAGCCATCAAGGCAGTAAAATAGGTCAGCGCATGTCACAGTGCAAGAGAAAACCAGCAGAATGTGAAATTATTAAGCAGCTTTGTGATTTTAATCTAATCTGTATATCTGTGCGAGTTTCAGCCATTTCCACTACATTAAACTGTAAAACTAGATATCTTATAAGAAATATTCTGTTGTGTCTTTTTTTGATTACCGCAAACTGTTTATTACAGTTTCACTGCCACCTTTAAGTTACTTTAAGTTACGTAAACTTTGCACAACATGTTTTAGCAGAATTATCCACTTCTTAATCTACATGGTATTTGATTATGGCTTAAAAGCAGGTTTGAATATGAGGGGAAAAAAGAAATAAGGGAGGAAAATGATGTGTCTGAGGGTTGACTTGTAGCCTGTAGGAAGAGAGGAGAGAGAGTGATGGTCTAAGTGAGAAACGGGAATGAAGGAGAAGACAGTGGACAAAATGCTGAGTCACTCTCTGTTGGGAGGAAAGTGTGGGAATGAGTGAGGGTGAGGCGGCAATGAGTGGGTGAGAATAGATAAAGGGGACAGAGGGTGGAGGGGAGAAATGACTGAGCAAGTGGGAGGAAAAGGGAGATGGAGGGGAAAAAATGGAGCAAAGAGAGGAGGATAGAGGGATCAGGGAGTGGCGGAACTGAGGTCATACTTAAAACATAATGTAGGTCATTCCTCTTTTTCTTTCCTGAAAAATTGAACCTGTTTAATACCGATGATGACATCAGACTGGATTGTGCTTCCAGCACGTGTGTGTGTGTGTGTGTTATGTGGTGCTACAGTACTGTATGCATACATCCAATCACTCAGCTTGCATTCCTAAATTAACCTTCAGTTTAAAAGGATGAATATTTACTCTGTTTTGCAGTCTTTTTGCCTCCAGTAATGTCCTGCAGTGCAACGTACTCTCCAATGCAAACACAAGAATCTTTCTTTCTTTCTCCTCTCCTCAACTTTTAGGAGATCTTCTTCCTCTTCTTCACCTTCTTCGTCATCTTCTTCTTCCTCCTCTTTGTTGAGGTTTTACATCAACTGGTATCCACAATGTTGCGTTGCTTCCACTGAGCTAAGCATTTTCAGGTTTTTTTTCCTCCCTCAGCTTCCATCCTTTTTAAAGTTGTCATTCCAGTCCAGCTGTCCTTAAAAAACCCAATAGCCACCCCCTCCCTTGAATACTGTCTCCATATTCTAATATCCTTCAACTTTGTCCTCTTCCTGCACTGTTTTTTGTAATTGTGTCATTATTTATTGTTTTTAACATGTAAATTTTATGCATTAAAAATATAGACATAGTCAACTGTTTCGGTGCCACAACACAAAAACGCCTCCCTGTGTATCGTGATTTAAAGTGTAGCTGTAATACACAACTGAACGTTAAGCCCCTGTTGTAAAAAAAATCTGAGATAAATGTTGTATGTCACTTCTCAGGGTGAAAATATAGTGATGTGATTTCTGGTTCATGTTGTCCAGCCCTGATTGTGTGTGAACATGACTGCACTTGTGTTATTTCTACATTTGGTCATGTTTTCTTTACCAGTAGAAATGAGTTATAACTTGAGAGTGGACTTGGACAGGAACAGCAGCCTGTGTGCTGTGGGTTTGAGCTGCAGAAGCATTAGTCAGTAAGTGTGAGGGAGTGTAGGAGACATAACAAAACACTACAAAAGATAATGTGTATGTTTGAAGTAATGAAACCAGAGACACTTTGTAGCTGAATAAAGAGAGAAGAATCCACTGTGGTCTTAAAGTACAGCTAACTGCGTCGAACAGCTGTAACATCGGTGGGCTTTACTCTCATGGAGGAACTCCCACCGTTTTTTATTGTTTAATGGTTCTGGGCCAAGAAACAATTTATTGACATGTGTGACTCTTGTTGGGCTCATGTTCCAGGTGTCATTCATGTATTAGATTTACCTCAGTGTATTCCCCCTGTTGGACATACATTTCCTTCTCTTGCCAAATGTCTGACTTATTGTCAGGCTCATTCAAAGAGCCTCTTTGTGAAACACGTCGTGCTGTCAGAGCAGTGGGAAATAAATGACCTCATATGTGTTAAAGTTACAATAGAATACTGTAGTCTCTATTTCCTTCATCTTGTTACAGCTCTATCAAAAGAACATCAGCATAAAGAAATTTAAACCCAGTAACAGGGCACAGAGGGGCGGCGTCGCTGTTATCCATCATTGTCATTCAAATCAGCTAAACTTTATTAGGGTGTAGTGTGGCAATGGTGCTCACTCATTCTGCTGTTACATAAAAACTGATGCAGCGTGCTGTAAAGTTTTTTAATAAGGTTCTGGCAAGGAGAAAACAAAAATCAACCCTACTCGTATCATTCAGCACTTGAAGTGTTATTCAGCATTGGACACTTGAAAGACCTCCTCCTCTGTGCTTTTCAGTGATCAGGAATGAATCAATCAAACAAAGACACTGTTTTAATCATTGTGAAATGTTCTCTCTCTGTGCTACAGCCAATGCTACGTCATATATGGTGGCTAAGATATGTTAGCATGAAGGGATGTCTGCTTTGTTGGGCTCAGATGATCAGGCACGTTGCACCTCTAACCACAGATTCAACGTTTGATGGCCATTCAAAGTTATGTAATCCTCAATCATATAAGTTTATAGTAGAGTAGAAGAGTTTGACCATGCTTGGTTATTCTGCAGTGTGCTCCTATTGACACGATGTCGGTCAACATATTGTGCAGGAGGTGTACTTTCTAAAGTAGCCAAAAAATGAATACAAATTAAATTTAGAACCGTGGAATATTTCCAATCATTTTAGAAAGTGGAACTGGTTTTTCTCAGTCATATTTGGCCAATCACATTCCGGTTTTGCCTGAGGATATAGTTTTCCTAATCATTAGAAAATTCTTTTTTAAAATAAGCTGTTTAATCAAAAATATCAAGATAATGGCTTTTTTGCCTCAAATACATGCAATAAAAATCCATCAAACACTGGTCAAAAGAAAAAATGTCTATTTACTTGATGAAAATAGAAAAACACTTTCATAAAAATACTAAATACTGCTCTGTCACACAAATGTGATCTTCTTAGATACAGACATCTGAGAAAACAGCATGAGTTATATCGAAATGCGTACTTTATCTTTAACTCAAGGAAGGGGTCAGACATACATGCATCATGTATGTGTTTGTTTGTCCCTTTTCTCTTATGAAAAAGTTTGTTACTTGCAACTCTTACGAAACACTCAATAAGGATAAAAAGTAGTTTAAAGTTTATTTTTTTATCATCCGAGCACATAATTCCAGCTATTTTAGTGCCGGACACAAAACAACAAGTATAAGGAAAATGCATGTATTGATTTCTTTTTTATTTAATGTTTCATTTTTCACCTGAATGGACTGATGGTCTTTGCAACAGGCAACGAGACAAAACAAAAGGGACAGCTTTTTTTATTTTTTTTTGGCATTGTTCAGTCCTCAAAACAACAGACTGCAGAAACAGCCCGAAGAATATTTTGAACAACAGAGCTCTTTTCAGTTGTGTCGCAATGGGAGGAAGAAGTGTGACACAACTCAGAAAAAAAAAAAAAATCCATCATGCTCTTTCTTTTTCTCTTTCTCTGGAGGCGTAACAGTATTTCATTATTACAATGGGTGCATCAAACTATGGATCACAGTAACCTGTCGATGCAGTTCCCGATTGAAGCCAAACTCTTGTGCTGATTGAGGTTTAATCTCCAAATTTGTAGACTCAAGATTTCTCCTGAAAAAACAGATGAAGTGAGAGTTAGTGTTGCTGGGAAACGTGGTCAGATGTGTGAGGGTTGATACTGGTCCTCGTCCAGATGACGAGACCACTGTGCCCGTCAGATCTTAAGGCAAGAGTATATGTTTTGAATATTTCCAGACTTGAAATGTTTAGGAACGCTTGATCTGCGCAGCATATTGAGGTCGGTGACATCCAGTGAATCTGAATCACTTTTGTAAGTAGAGTTGGCAGACTGACTCCTCTGTTTGTCTGTCTGTCTAAATATGAGCTGAGTGCTTCGGGGGATATTTCCTCTCCTTCTGCTCCTCCTCCTCCTCCTTTGTCTTTCTGGGCCTCACTGACTTTATCCCCCCTCTCATCCCTCTTCCTCTCTTTAACTGTTGTGTGTTTTTTGCTTTCATTCCTCTGTTTTCTGTCATTTGTTAGTTTGCAAAGTGTCCTTTCTAACATGGATTCTAACTGTTGTTACACAGCTTCTCTCTGTCCTTAATCTCTTTTGTCTCCTGTATGTGCATGTGATGCTTCAGCTGATTTTCTTTCTTTCTTTGCTTTCTTTTATTCTACAGGAAGCATTACGTTTCGTTTGATGACCTGCAAATTTTGGCTCATGGTTACAGTTTTGCAGTAAATTATAATCACAGACTGAACCTTTTTGAGTGCATATGACTCATATGAAACCTGGAAAATCATCTGAATTGAAGTTTTATTCATATAACTAAGATCAGGCTCACAGTGTTTGGTGTATCCGGATTAACAAAGAGAGGAAGTTCTGACATTCACTCAGCACATTAACTTGGACACCATAATTATCAACAACATCCTTTGCCCTTTTCCCATATTCACATGTTAGAAGCAAACATGTAGCTCTTTCACACACGACATCACATTGACTGCACACACATGCACAAACATCACACACACATATACACACCACCCACCAGTCGTGAGTTGAGTCAGAAACCCTCAGGTTTGCTGACTCAAAAACGTCTCCTGTCTGATGGCATTGCCTGCACTTGCTGTAGCCTGCCATGTATGCACGCACACACACACACACACACACACACACACACACTGCACACACACAGGGTCTATTGTAAATGTTAATGTGCTCAGATTAATCTCCCTATGCACTCACATAATAAAGCATGCTTGAATAAATCACAACATTTGTGTATGAAGCAACCCTGACCCCTTTGCACACACACACACATAGATATAGCCATGTGTTTGGGATCTCCAGCATAGTGGGCAACATTTCATGTTAATGTGAAAAAGTGTGTTGTTTGTAGGTCTAATGTGGCAGAATTCAGCCTAGAATGAAATATCTCACAAACTACAGTCGGACCACTCCTTTGATTGTCATGGAATTTTGGACAGACGTTCATCTAGATGATCTCTAAATGATCAATCAATGTGAGTACACAGCTCAACAAAATATATAACACAGGTAAAAACATTTCAGACATTTTAAGATGAATGTGTTACAGATTACAAATTTAGGTGGTCATTAAATTCAAAAGAGAGGCTGTTGTGGATCTTTGTGCCTGAGTACATTTGATCCAGTCAATACATTGAATAAAACAAGGAAACACAGGGATGCTTAGTGCGACTTTATTAAAAGAAAGCCAAGTGGGTGCTTATTAGGTGTCTACAGTCTGTGAACTGAGCTTGAATGTGTTCTGGCTTGATGGCGTCTGTGTTTTCATATCGGAGATGAAAATAATTTCTTTGCACGCAATCAGGAAAGGATCTCATTTGCTCGGCTAACAACTGATTGTTTTGTTTTAGGCTTAATGTCATGTAATAACATACACAGACCACACTTGTTAAAATATACATTAAATGAACACAGATAAGAAAATAAAGAACCCAGATTGAGGAAAAGGACGTGGACATGTGAGGATCTTGATTGCTGCTCTTTGTGTCTTTCTGCTCTGATACACAGAATCATACATCAACACAACAACAAACACCTAATAGAATTTTTTTAATTAAAAGCAGAAAATGCACACACACACACACACACACACACACACACAAAGAGGCCATTTTCACTATTATTTTATTTCACACTAATTAATTTTGTTGGCAAAAATGGTCCTTCTTGTACCTCAGTTTCCTCAGCTATAAACATACTGTGCAGACAGCATACTGCAATTCATCCTCTGGCATCAGTTACAAAAAGCTGCAGTCTGCCCTCCGTAGAGTCTATGTGCCATAAGTCGCTGTTTTTCTGCAAGTCACCGCAGAAGAGGGTGTCAGCTCGGTGCCAATGAAGTAAAAGTATTGTAACGTTTAAGCTAGAACAGACACAAGGGGCTGGAGGTATATTTAGTCTATCTGATGCTCTCTCTCTATATGTCACTGTGCAGGGAGGAGAATCGCTTCAATGACTTTAATATAAATGTAAGCCATGACAGAGACTAGGGAATAAAAAGACATTACTGTAACTGGGGATTGATATTATCCTGCCTTTATTGTGAGTGTGAAAAGGCAGTCCCTGTCTTTCCATTTCTTCTTGTCAATGCTCTTTTGCTCTCGTCTTTTTTAACTCCCTCCTTCTGTCTCCTTCCCTTCTATTCTGTCTCCCATCCTACCTCCCGCCCCCCGAAGAGGATAAAATTGAGATTACATTAGAAAGACCTCCTTTCTTGTCTCTCAGAGGAGGAGAGCATAATTACTGTGCCTGGGCCTTCGCCAGAGTCCCTCGGCCCTTATTGTGTTTTAAGAAACTAATTTTCACAGCTGCACTGCCACACTTTAGCTAGAAGAATGAAACTGGTACAGTTGTGTTTTCATGAATCGTATAAAATCAGTGTATAGAAGGATAAGTTTTTGTGTCATAGTGGGTTTCCCCTTCCTCTTGTGTCTACTGTGTAGGCCTTCCCTGTTAGTGTTCTTGTGTCCATTGTTTCCGCTCTGCCTCCCAATTACCTTTTCACACACATACATGCCTACAATCAGCTCATTAACCTGCAGTAAATCAGCCCCTGCTTCTCCGCACTCTTGGCCATGGTGGTAATTTACTTCTCCAGCTCTCCAGCTCCGCAATCCTGAAGCCAAGTCCACACGACACAGGTATTTTCAGAAAGTTTTTCCATCCTCCCTGTCTACCAAATCACTGTTTTAAATAAATCTGCATCCAAATGAAAACACAAAATCAAAACTGAAGCACTGTGATCATGCCAAAACAACAGGTGGCAAAATAATCCCATCCCTAAAACTATGCTGGCCAATCAAAGGCCTTTAGAAAAGCTTTGAAAAGTTGCTGCAATAAGAGGTTTGACCAGTTCTTGTCCAAAACCTGCACAGTTGATGGTGGGGGGGTGTGGTTTGGGAGAGTTTGATTATGAAGTGACCTCCATAACACATTCTGTTGCCTCTTTTCCTCAAAATAGAAAAAAGAGCAACTATACATTTATGTGCAAACATAAAACAGCTGTTAGCTATGTGGTGCCTGTGCCAACATGGCTATGTAAACAAAGGGGATAATGGCAAATGATCCGATGTTATACCTAAGTGATAATGACACAGAATCTGCTAAAAAAAAAAGCTGTATTACCTGTTTACACCACAACACTGCAAACATGATTTCTTTAACTGGTTGGTCTTTTCCAAAATATCTGTTTTCAGTGACCTAAAACTGCAATTGTGTTTTAGATCATTGAACCTCAAACCTCGACCTTATCAGTACGACATCTCATAACAGCAGGGTACATATACATGGCACCATCTATAGAGAAGATGCAGCTCTCTGTGTGCATGTCCTGAAGAAAACCAGTTACATGGCCTTGTTTTACCCCTATTTTAAGAAAAAAACATGTCAAGACTTGTAATATTTTCTCTGATTTCACAACACCTCAGAGTTTGCACCTTTTTTTGGGTCAGTAAAACTGCAAACACACTCCCAGATACAGGCCTCGTCCTCGCTGAGACTGTGTATTATCGCAGCTTCCTGATACTAAGCAGCTCTCTCTGTGTCATGGTGCCTTTTATTGCTCCCACACTGTGTTTCCTCTTTCATCTTTAAGTATGGATCCTTCTCCTCGTAGATGTTCTCGTCTTTCTCTTATCTGTCTGTTTTTATCTCCAACTCTTTCCATCTTTCTCACACATGCATATAAAACACTGTGGGTGCAAAAATATCCTCCCTAATGAGACACAACAATATCTAGAACCAGCTCACACACTTAAAAAAAACACACACACACATCTACAAACACTTAAGAGTTACAGCACACACACTCAGACATGCCCTCAGAGTTCTGCAGCTTATGATAATGTCTGTCTCTTCCAATTAGGCACTTCTATCTCTGTAATGTTTTCCACACTCCTTGCACTCTTTTTCCTCTTTAGTCTGTCCTCCCCCCCCCTCTTTCTCTCTCTACTCTTTCTCATTCATACTTTCTTTCTCTAAGCTCCACTATCAGCCTGTAACCTGTCTCTGACACAAAACAGATGTCTCTCCATCCCCTTTTTCCTCCCTCTATCTCTTCCTGCTCCTCCGCCTGTCTGTCCTTTCACCTCATCCTTGCCTACTATTGCCTCTCAGGGCTCTATATTTTCTGCCTTTGCCCTTTTCTTACCGCTTTCATTCCTGTCCTCCAGTCTCATTTTGTCTCATAGTCTACATTTTCACATTTTTCTCAGTCTCTCGTATAAGATCGGCAACATAATGATTTCCAGAGGACCAAGTGAAACGAGTAAAGTTTGACTCTCTTTGTCAGCGACCTCATTCACAAGCAAAGACTCTCATAAATCAATGTTGTTATTGTCCCGCTTAAATTTGTAACTGTGGCTCTGCACTTAGCGGTGGTCTTTATTGTTTAGAGCGTCCTCGGTTTACTCTTCCTCTGAGTTTATTTTTCGTTCATTCAAACGTTGATAGATCAGGCATCCATTTACATTAGAGAGCTTAAGTATCCCTCCATGCTGTTTCTTTTCTCTTGAGCAGTGGTTGTCAAACTTTTTCTGGCATACACCTCATCAGAAACTAAAACAGTTCATGCTCCTGCTATCACATATATTTAAAAAAAAAAAACATATACGCAGAATGAATGAGGCGGAAATATTGTGCCCCAACGTTCTGTATAAAAGTTACAAAGCTGAAATGGAGGATCGTTGGTGTTCCACCTCTGAGCCGGCACGGGAGTTAGTAACAGCGCCTCATGTTGGTGCAAAAACTGGGCCAACAGGCTGAGACAGGCATGAATAGTTTTGACAATGTGTTAAGTGTGTGACCCACTGGTGGGAGATTTAAGAACAGCTATCAGCAGTGAGCAGCTAACTCATAGAAGAAGACCAGCAGTTGAGGCCTGGGAGCTACTTTATTCTGCAAGCAGAGACTGAGATCAGCCACCAAATAACAGCCACAGTAAATGATTGTTAATGCCACATTATGCCCTTGTAACTGTTGTGAAAGTGCTGCCTGCACACGTTATAAGTCACACGAGACACCAATGCTGTTGTGTGACACGTCATATCTGTCATGTCTCTTTATGTTCTGCAACACCAGCATGCTATTTAAAAATCACACACTTCAAGGGGGGAAAAAAATACAAAGGCGGTGTAAAGAAGGGACTTTGTTGCAATGCTGTAGCAAAGTCACCATGTACAAGGAGCTAATCATTAATAATGGTAAGGAAAGCAGCCAATGGAACATGTTCAGTCTTACTAATTGTAGTTGAATTTTTGTTTAATAAAGGTCAGCACGATAACATCAGCAAATTCCCTTTTTTTAATTTCCCCTCTGTAAATCATATTTTTCATCCGTGGTCCACCTGCAGTGGCGTTATACCCCAACAGTGGAGCCCACAGTCTGAGAACCGCTGCTCTGTGATGAGCAAATACATCAGCTCATTGCAGTATCAATCCCTTTATCCCACGGCCATGCCACCATCTGTCTGTATGCATAATCCTCCACTCAGACTCTTCCCACATTATAATTTTTGGCTCCAAAATCCTTTGAACCTGCAAAGAATCTCATCAGCCGTGTTTGTTTCACTTGTAGAAACTTACATCCACCTATTTATTGCTTTGTTAATCCTCTCTATCGTTTTGTGTCATGCTCTTCTTTTTTCCCCTTCACTAATCTTTTCCATCCCAGATCACCTAAGGCGAGCTCACCTGCTACAAAACAGAGAGAGTCTCATTATCTCTGCCACCTGATGAGTGTGTGTCAGTGTGTCCCAGCAGCTGTGTGTCTCTTGTTTTGTTGTTTGAGGGGTTTTTGATGGGAATGGACATGTATACAATGTGCATTTTGAGTGTTTGTATTGATGCTCATTATTACAGGAATGTACAGGTGGAAGGCAAAGTTGCACCAAACCGAGAGAGCAACCCATGTGAGTGTTTGTTTATGCTGTGTACGTGTACATTTTGTTGATGTTAGATGCATTTTCAAAATATGACACTTTTAGTTACTAAATCAGCAGTCCTGTAGCCACAAGTCAACCAAAAACTGTGCTCCAAGCTTGTTTCTACAAGGCTCTCTCACATCACAAGAGCATTAGTTTGTTTTAATGGCCTGCGTCCCAGTGTGACACTGAATTTATTCAATCTGGTGAAAGTTTAAGGGTTTCTCTTCTAAATCACTGGGTTACAATGACAACAGAAACACTCCCCTCTGCAATATCCCCAGGCACCCTCCCCTCCATAAATCCAAACTTCCTATAGTTGACTGCCTTTAGTTGAGTTTATTGAAAAGGAATTTTGTTGAGGGCCTTCACAGGGCTGGGATTTCAAAAATCCACCACACTTCCATTCCAGTCATTTAACAGAATAATGTTTATAGTTAGTAAGAAACATGACAAACATCCAAAAACAGCCTTTCAAAATTAGCTTTTTTGTTGTAAATGATTTGGATTCTTTCATCATTTCATTTCTTTGACTATTTTTATTTTCACTTTTGTTGTGTTTATCTCACTGTATGTTAATTCAGCCTATCTTGGTGAATTTATAAATAATAATACAACACAGCATGTCCCATTAGATATTGTTTAATATAGCAAACATAATACAAATGAAACTGCTTTAAATTACATGTAAAGCTGTAGCATATAACACATTAACTAGTACAGATTAATCCCTGAGGTAACAGTTTGCAAGTGCGCGTGCATATTAAGAGCTAAACCCTTTGTTTCTCATAAAGATCGAGAAACAACTTCACACTATGTATAACCACATGAAGTCATGATTTGAAGTCATTTCCTGTTTCTAGTAACTATGCATGACTCCATATATGAATATTAGCCAAATGGATGAATCTACAAATAAAAAATGGGGTGTTTTGCATTTTGTGCTACATAAAATTAAATCTTACAAACTGTAGTTTTAGGATTGTAGCTCGAAAACACTGTTTATCTCATCATAAATGTGTCCATGAGATGTGTAACATGGAATAATGCATCAAAATACACTGCAAGTGTGAGGATGTGATACATGGTCTTGAGAGAAAAATAATTTTCATATTTATTTGTTTTTTATGTTTGTTGCTGTCTTAGGTTAGTAGACTTTCAAATTTGAAGACATTTAAATATCACAGGCAATTCTGAGTTGCTCTTTGGAGCCAAAACATAACACTGATGCTCTTATTGAAAAACTGGTTTGAGGGCTGAAAACAGTCAATAGCCCTCTGTTGTGCATCCGTTAGCTCTCTGAACTCTTTTTGACTGGTTTGTGTTTATCTATTTAGCCTTTTTTAAAATACAAACTGGGGTTCATAGATGAAAGTAATAAAGCATTTATTAATTAAAGGAATAAATTAAGCAGACCATTACAAGTTAGTTGATTGAGTGAAGCTAAGCTGTTATTCTGGGATGTCACAGTCAAAAATAAAGCCATAGATCAAAGATTAAATCAACCGCAGAGACCCTTGTAGCATTATATATCACAATAAAGTCAAACAAACTCAGTGTATCCTCTCATGACAAACTTTACAGCTGAAGCATTGTTCAAACGGCCTGTCAAACCCTCCCCGAAGAATATCTGTCATCCACAGCTTCACTCTGACTTTTGTTCTCTGCACCTGAGAGATGTTTGCAAGTTTAGGGCAAAGTATCGCACAGTGACTGCGCGTGGGTGTGTGTGTATATGTGTGTGTGCGTGTTTGTGTCCTGCAGTGATCCAGTTTCCAGTCCCAGTAAAAAGTAGGCCAGCCAGTAAGCCCATGAGTCAGCCTTTTCTCCCGAGAAAGGCCGCTCCCTGACATGACAGCATCATTAACAGCTGACCAACACACCCTACCAGGCGTACACACACACACATTCACACACAATCACACACACTCACACTTACATGCAAGTACCATCACATATAGATATCTAGATGGACACTTACAGTATAAAAACTCACGCAAACTCACACAGCTGACCTGCTGTACTGCAGTAACACACCCAAAGTCCACTCTCAGCAGTATTTAGTGATGGATGCAATCTCCCCTGGAAAGAAAAAAAGTGATGCTGAGGTCATTAAGTCTCAGTTTTATTCAAATTAACGTTGACATGAACCGTGTTGAACTCACTGATACTGATATGAGCTCACTTCTGGTTTTGAAGACAGATGTCAATTTGGTAACATCTGTTAAACTTGACTGGCCAAACCATTGACACATTTCATGACACACATTACTCTTGCAGATAAAATGCGGTTTAAGCGTTCTAAAACCCAGAACATTAAATCAATACAGATAACACAACCCTGTTTAATAACAGCAGAATCAAGACAGAAGAGTGTGTCATTAAAATGTTTCTGAACACTAATTTGACTTCATGTGAAACAGTGAAAGTGACAATAAGTGGCCTAAGTTATCGCTAATCTGTTTTGTAGCTAATGATAGGCGGGGGCGGATGAATTATTCCTCAGCTGGACCCAGATAGATCACAAAAATGTCATTGCATCACAATTTCCATCTTTTTAATTTATGCCAATGTTATTTAGAAACAGTGTAACCAGTTTTTTGCAAAGTTTTCCAATCTGCTATGAGGCAATTTTTCAAATCAACTTTAAGCAGTTAAATTAGGTCAAATATGCAATGAAGACACAGCCCATCTTTTCTTCAGCATGCAGGCTTGTTGGTTTTCCTAAAGAATTTATTTACTTTTAACTTTAAGAAAAAAAATTCAAACGAGCTTGAATAAAATATTTTTTTACACTCTAATGAGCTATTATTGTGTTTAAGTGCTAATGTAAACACAGTCTGTTGTGCGAGCTGATATCACTGTGTGAGGTAAGTGCGACGTGAGGTGTTTTGAGTGTATGCTGCTGACAGAGATGCTTCGTGTTGAGTCCTTTTGTCTTTTTTTCCTTTTCAAAAACATTTTTGTACAGTCAGTGAAACTGTATAACTGCAAGCTCTGTGCAGCCCGACAGGACTGATGGTGTGTCTGTGTGATGGTCTGTGTATTACTTGTCTTTGGTAGAAACACGTTCATTAGTCTGTGTACTAAACATGTGTGTGTGTGCACATGTGGTTCATGTTGTATCTTGCCTTAAAAAACTGCATTTTAACCATGTGTGTTTCCATGAAGTCATGTCTATGAACTCTATCTGACAACAGCTGAGTGAAGCCCCAGTTACAACATAAAAGTGGAGATCTAAATAATTGCTGCAGAATACCTCCTCCCACACACTCCAGTTTAATTCCTCCATTTCCATCAGCTCACTGAAGCACACAGGAATTAGAATATATGTATCTAAGAGAAATAGTTGCTGCTGTGATAAATGCAAAGGAAAATAGTGTGTTTTATTTAGACAGATATTTACCATAATATGCACAAGTGAAATAATAGATATTAGTTGTAGATAGACTTCAACAACTGACATACACTCATGTGTCTGAAATCAAAAGGGTGGTGTCATGTGCAAAGCAGTACTTTTTTCCTATGTGCTTTTTCATGCAGAAATAATTTTCCAATTATTTCCAGTTATATAAATCATTATTACTGTGAAATGAAAGACTTCAGGCCCTTTTAATGTTTTCATATTGTAGAGCTGCAAATTTGAAAAAAAAAAAAAGTACATTTGAAAACACACTCTTGATGGGCGAACCTAATGAAGCGTCGAGGCAAAATGTCTTTTTTCACTCTGAAGTGTTGTTGTTCCAAAGCAACATTAAAGATATGAAAGTAATGAAGCTGTCTGCGGCCTCTCAGTGGGCGGTGGAATACTTTCACGGTATAAATTACATCAATGAACTTGGGTAATACAATGACTGCGTTACTCATTACAGTTTTAGCAGATAATCAGTTGCAGAGTACATTTCTGAAATAAATCTTCTATCTAATGTGGTGCGCCGCAAAGTGTAATTGAGTTCCTTTCCTGGCCTCCAGTGTAGGAGTTTTATGCTGTAAAACAAAAGAAGATGCCTGTTTTTTTTTTTAATTGAAACACAGAAAAACCAGCACACACTAAACCAGATTTCTAGCTGTTGTCTGTCCTCTCGCTGTGATACAAGCATGAAAGCTATGTGGATCGTGACATATGTCTCGTTGATATGCTAGATTTAGCGGGCATGACTAATCTGCGATGACACCATTGATGTGCACATGTGAACTGATGAAGCGATGTCTGTTTTGTATTACAAAGTAGTTTTATTTCCAGGTTTAGTATCTTTGATTTATTAATAATGTCTCTGAAGTGTGCTGCTTGAGTCCTTTTCATGTATTATTTTACTTGTCTAATGCTCCAGTGTTTTCTCACATTATTCATCATAAATGATGGTATTTCCATTAGTCCTGACAGCGACAGGTCTGATGCATTAATGCTGGATCAATCCATCATTAGAGTGAGTGAAAAACTTTGATGACTTGTGAGCATCAACAGTTATTGTAGTTGATGTACTTTATCAGATTAGAAAAGCAAAGAAGGCATTATTTATGTGCACAGACAGTTTTCTTAATGTTCTTGTTGTTGCTTTAAAGGAGGTTGTTCACTGTCAATGTGACATGAGTGTAAAATTTCAAAACTTGTTGTTGCTACAGTTGCTAGCTGTCTCTGCATGTTTATAAAATGATCATGCGATGCTCCTTATTAGTTACGAGCTCACAAGTTTGCAATTGCACAGAAAGGAGGGATTAGCATTAATACACTTTGCTGAAAGGGATCACAAGCATGGAACCATAAAATCAGTGTGCCGCAATGGATGGGAACGCTCCAACACTATAAAGAGATAATTTAAAACATAAGACGCCTCCACAGAAAACAACTAGCCTCATGAAAAAAGCCAAACACATGAGAAAATCTTGAACGTTTCTCCTCTGTTCTATTATTTCTCACCGGATACTCAACCAAACTGCCCAAATGAATGGGTTGCGCATGGCAATGATTTTAATTAGCACAGCCTTTGATCTGTGAACAACTTCACATCAATGAGCCGAAGCTCTGCGATGTATGTTTTTGTTTGTTTGTTTGCTTTTGAAACATTTCAGCAACTCCGCTACTCGTTGCAAAGTGACCAATCTTAGCCACAAGCGCTTGGGATGGTGCTGGGTGGTGTCCTAGTTGCATGTTTGAGTGTGCAGTGCTGTTTACTCCATGAAATAACAAAATAAAAAATATAAAAACTCTCACATGCAGAGCAAAATTTCTCTCGAGATTTAAGATTGACACTGCTTCACGGTGCGATGCAAAACAAAGATGTGGAAGCAGTTCACAGCTGGAAAAAACACTATAAAAGCTGAATGTTTGAAAGGTATGACATCTCTGCTAACAGCTCAGTAAACAAAAACATCCATTAATAAACAGTTTTATGTATAAAGTGTTTAAACCAGCTATTCCTGATGCTTTGGGATTGACAGCTTCACAGCAGTGCTTTGCTCTTACACGCACACTTTGTGAAATTGCAGCCTCCATTATTTTCTTTTACATTAATGGTCAAAATAATGCACCATTACAGTGCACTGCTCGCATGTTTAATGTGTTATTGAAAGTATTGGTATTTAGTGGACACTGTAAACAGCACTTGGCAGGTGTGAGTGCAGGGTGGTGCACAGAGTTACTCTGAGGCCTGCTGTGAGTTTCAGTTTTATTGCATTTCCCGGAGCAAGGAATATGATGTCACCAACATGTGTCTCATCTACAGTTAAGACCCAATTTCCTGGTTTGACAGCTGAGCTTGGGATAAAGAGTTTTTGTTCTCATAATATACCCAAGGCAAAGGGTCCTTCCTCTCTCTTAGGTGTTTTCTCCTCTCACTCTGACTCTACACACTCTCACACAGGCACACACTGTACCTGTGCTATATTTCTCAGCACAACTGTGTTTCAGCCGTTGACATTTCATGAAGGAAACACTTCCAGTAATTTTCCATTTTAATTTATAAAATGAAGCAATTGAAAATATGTCAAGCATTCATCATGACTAGTGAGACATCAGACATTCATAACAGTATTAAACCATTTCTCCCTTTATAACAAAAACACTGGCATCTTACAACAGAGTCTTTACAAGGCAAATAATTTAAGGACAAAAGGAAATCAGGGGAAAAAGAGAGGAAACATGATAAGTATGAGGTGCTTTGAGCACAAACTTGGGGCAGGCTCTTAAAACACATGCACATTTATACAATCTTTTCAATCAAAATAATCATAAGGATTTGTACCATATCTCACTCTGCCCCAGTAAAGCTGTGAGAATGTGAGATACAGCAGATGGTGGAAGAACAATATTTGTCAAGGTTTAAAAAATACAAAAACAACAGGTTTAAAAACTCCTAGAAAATCTTTGAGGGAATCATAACGCATAAAGTGATCTATCATCACATCTGCTACAGATTACATGTAATGTGTAGACAGTATAATGCAAACAAGGCTGCCAATTTACATCACAACTCACTACATTTGCACCACAATGAAAGGGTATACCTTTTTGGTAACATGAAGTTATAAATAAAAAATGCAAAAAGTATGTTAATAGTAAATAAGGTTAATATCAAGTTGAATTTTTGGATCCAAACAAAGGACGTCCCGATTTGCAGCTTTTGAAAATGAATGCACCTGTTGTAAAAAAAAAAAAACACATTGTCTTTGTTTGATGCAACATATGTTGCATTCAGTGATCCATTCAGTAAAATACTGCAAGTTGCACTGTAGTTCTGTGTTAGTGGATAAACACATAAAGTAATAAATAAAGCAACTACATAAAGCATTCTTGTCTTTCAGCATAATTTTTTTTGCTTTAGTTTAAAACTGTTTTACGTGCAAAACCATGTACAATCATATTATCCTTTCTTCAAAGTGAAAACTTTGAAAGCTGCAGGGTTTATTCCAGAAAAACATGTTATTGGAGCGTAATTTTAGTTTTTACCCAGACATGAATGTTAACACTCAGCAAACAAAACCAGTGTTGTAAAAATAAACTGTATTTAGTTTCTTTTTCCCCCTTGAAACAGTCTACAAGCACAGAAGTGGGAATTTACCGTAAAGTACATTTGTGCAGCAATCTTAAATATGCCGTGCATTCTATCTGACTTTCTCAGTTATGACTTCATTACAGGTTTTAGGTTGAGACGCTTATTTACTTATGCAGAGAAGAATGCATCTCTCTGTGTCTGCAGAAAGTCTCCTGAAATAAAAACATTACAGTATTGAAAACAAAGTCACAAATTACCAATACATACATGAGACTTATACCTGTATATTAGTAGTGTCTTTTTTAAGATTCAACAGTATCTCCTGCACAGAGCCTTGCAGTTCCTTTGGGCATGTGAGACACATAGTGTTTTCAGCAGAGGAGTTAATTCACCAGTAGGGCAGACCGGTGGAGTCTCTGTCTTACTGCTGCATGTTTGTGTGTGTGTTATGTGTTTGTTTCACCTCATTATATAACATGCAGGTAGGTCGCCTTGGTGTCCACTCCTATTACATTTTTCGCGGTGCACCTATAAAATCCTGTATCCCTAGTTGTCGGGTTCTGTATCACCAAGGAACCCTGAGGACTAAGGTAGCGGTTGCCATAGATACGAGCCTGACCTATCACCCTCAGCTGTGTCAGATCTGGTGTTTCCCAGGTAACTGTCGCCTGGGGTGTTGCTATAGTCAGGCATGGCAGCTCCACAGCAACCCCAGGTCGTGTGTAGGTCAAAGGGGAGGGGCCAATCGTGATGCGTGGAGGGTAGGCGATGACGATGACGGGAACTGTGACAAGTGAAACCGAGGAGGTGTCATAACTGGTGGATCTGCAGGTGTAGGTGCCTCGGTCAAACACAGAGGCCTGTTGCACTGTTAGTGTCCCGTCTTCTTGGACACTGTATCGGCCTGAGTCACTGCTCTCACCCCGGGACAGAACTTTACTACTGGGCATGGTCCACAAAAGAGAGCCCTGGGTGTGTCCATGGGCTTGAGAAGCAGGGCAAGCCAGGCGAAGGGTCTCTCCATTAATGATGGTCACCAATGGAGCTGTTCTGGAGCTCACTACTGGCTCTGAGACAGGCCCAGCTGAGTGGGGTGGAGGTCCCACTGGATGAGGTGCAGCAGGCAAAGATGGGCCTCCGCTCAGAGGCTTTTGAGTAACTGGGATTCTTGGATGAAGCCTCTCTGGCAATACTTGCCTTGAGCTTGGCGGTTGAGCTGAATCCCTTGAGACTCCTGAGCGAGGTGCCTCAATTAAACCAGCTCTTTCCTGTGCAGGTCTTTCAACAACTGCCCCCCTGTGAGGAGATCTGGCCTCCACCTGTGGCTCAGAGACCTCCAGTTCCACCTGTAATCTCGTATCTCCTCTTTCACCTCTGACCACACACACCAAGGTCCCACTGTCACTCACCCGCACACCTCGTAGCTCCAAGGAGCCATTTCGGTGCACAGTGAGTCGGCTGCCGTAGTAAGGAGCTGGTAACACCCCATTGCCATGCAGAAGCCAGGCCAGGCGAGGAGGAGGGGAGCCATGGGAGGGGCAGGGCAAAAGAACAGTTTGGCCTTTCACTGCCCGCCGTTTCACTGTCGTGACCACACCTGCTGTGTTAGAAGAGTTTTTATCACCAGTATTACCAGCAGCTACACCAGCACTAACACTATTCCTATTGTTCTCATTGGTCAACCCAATATTGCTATTCCCACTGAATCCATTTCCTCTGAGTGTGCCTGTACGAGCTCCATTATTAGGCACACTGCTGCTAAAAACTCCAACATTTCTTGAAATACCACTTATCCTGCCGCTGTCCCTGCTGGTGTTTGCATCATTACTAGCCTTTCCTGCTGCGATGACTTCATTATTATTAGTCACAGGATTCCTTTCTACACCATCTCCTCCAGCTGTGCTCTGACTGTTACCCGCATTATTATTACTACTCAAAATGCCAGGTCCATTTCTATTTATTCCAATGTTATCTGCTTTAATGCCTGTATGTCTACCTGGCCCAGCACTAATTACACTGCTACCAAGTTGAGTTGTGACTACACTAACAGGCCTGTTCAATCCATTTTGACTATCACTCCTAAGGGCAGGATTTAAGCCACTAGTTGCCGTGTTAATGCCAGTGTTTGACACAATGTTCTTTATCCTGGCATTATTATCACTGTAGTTATTGTTGTTGCTGTCAGTGCTACCAAGCTTGCTCCTGACTCCGTTGGTAAATCCATTCTGGATTAATCCTGCACTATTTATTTTGTCCCCCGATCTGCTGCTGTAACTAGTGTCAGGCCCATTGTTGGTACTCCAACCTCTTCCTCCCACATGCCAATTCAGTCCATGGTTTGGAGCCTCCACCTCCAGGCCCACCACCATGCTCTTCTCCCCAGCTGAGTTACTTGCTCTGCATGTATAGTTTCCTGTGTCGATCTTCTGAGCCAGCCGCACCTCAAGAGTTCCATCGGAAACCACCACAACCCGCTCAGAATAAAATCCAGATCCTAAACTTCGTGGGATGACGCGGCGTGTTGGGGAAAACCACGTCACTGTGGGAGTAGGATCTCCTGTGGCCTGGCAGGGAATCTTGGCTGTCGCACCCTGACGTACTTTGACAATGTGGTAGCTTCTGTCATCAGTGAAGGTTGGCGGAGATGTCACCATGACCTTAACTTTGACCTTAAAGGATTGAATTTGAAGGATGGAATCAATTTTTTTCTTCATTTATTTTATGTGTCATGTAGTGCATGAATTAAAGTAAATAAATCATAATATTGATTGAAAGCATAAATAAAATCTAAGTTAATAAATCCAGTTTTACCTTCATGGTGTCTTGACCTCCTTGATTCTCAGCATAACATGTGTACTCTCCTTCTTCTGCCATTCCCACTGCTGGAACCAGTAAGGTCCCGTTGTCAAACACAGTCAGCCTCCGTGCTCGCCCTCCTCTGTCTTCCCCCTGCAACACGCTGTTCACCATGGTTCCATCTGGGAGGCTCCAACTGACCGCTGGGTCAGGCAGTCCTGATGCCTGGCAGTCCACCTGAAGGAAACAGGATCATTATCTCCACAATTTAAATGCTAATTGAGGCTTTTATTTTGATGAAAGCTGAACTTCTGATGACTTCTGGGAAACAACAGTGCCTCCTCTTTGGAGGAGTGAATATACTGTTCTGCATATTTTTTAGGTTGCATTTAGTTCCTTATAAAAAGGAGAAAAGGGAAACTTACAGTGGAAAAACACAAGTAAGCAACCATAATTAATTAATGTGTTCAAAAAAGACAATTTAAAGCTCAAAAATGTTAAAATTAAAATTCAGGACAACAAATACCCACAGTCATTGCTGTCCTCTCACTAGAATTTCACCCTGCTTGACAACCCTGCTTTTTATTGAGCTGGTAAATATTCATGTGTGAAGTACAATCCCCTGAAGGCTGCTCTTAATGATTCATAACAAACCTGACAGGTCTACTTTTTCTTTATGAGTCAAAATATAGGAAGTACTTTTTGATCGAAAAATAACCACAGACACAGCGTGCAGCTGCAGAAATGTTTGCCACCACACCCAGAGACAGAAGACACCCAAATATATCACGGCTTCGACAAACACAAGGCTCGAATAATTCACAGTGTAGGTGTGGTAGATGGATTGTTTTAAGTTTTAGTGAGTTTATGGAGAAAAATGTCTGCAGATCAGATGAAAGGATTAAGTGAAAAGATCAACTGGCATCATAATTATCTCTCACAATTCACTCAATAATTGCTGTTTTTTATTTATTGAATTAACATTATTGTTAGGAGCTAGACAGAGATTAGACTTTTTATCACAGCTCACCTTCAGTGGTTTGCCAAACAACACCATGTGATTGACAGGCTGCTTAGGTTCTATCTTGGCAGGTTTGGTTGTCACAGAGACACGCAGGAGGCGGTAATCATCTGCAACCTTGTTGCGTGCGATGCAGAGGAAGTCTCCAGCATCTTTCTCTGTCACTGCCTGAACTGACAGGGTGCCATTGGGATGTACCTTCAGACGCCGGTCAAAACTGAAATCCAAATGTAGACGAACAAAAATGCAAATCACAAAAAACACCAACAGATTAAATGAGACACAATAGCAACAGAATTAGTTTAAGGTAAAATCATACGATCAACAAAATATAACTTATTTCTTTTTGTCTAACAACCCCACTGTACCTGAAGTGCATGTCCACCAGTTTCTTGTTGGGGGTCCTCCAAATGATGCTGGGAGGTGGGTTTCCTATCACAGAGCAGTGGAGCTGCAAAAACTCTCCATAGTGGACAGTTGTGATGGTGGGGGATGTAGAGACAATGCGGGCTTTACTGAAGGGGGATACAGGGTAGGGATGCTGAACAGCTGAGACTCTGCTTTTGTCAGTGGGGGAAGAAGTAGCTGTTGTGTTGTTTACAATGCTGGGCGAGACTTTGGTGTTATTTGTAACAGGTGGGGGGAGAGGGGAGGGTTTGGGGTTGTTGATGTGGTCTAAATGTGTGGGGGAGGAGGTGGCTGCTTGATTGATTTTAGGAGGTGAGTTAGTGGAACTGTGTAAAGGAGGGTGAGAAGATGCGGAAGAGGAGCTGGGGGTGAGCAGAGAGGTCCTGGATTTATCAGAGGGTGATGAAGGGGGGGCTCTGGCTGAGTTCAATGTATCTGAAGGCTGCCTGGGGATGGACAAAGATTTGTCTTTATGGAATGAGGATGAAAAAGATGGTTTCTCAGTAACGATTGCCTTCACTCCTTCATTTCTTGCCTCTCCTTGCCCTCTTTCCCCCTGTGCTCCTCCTTCAGTTACTACCCTCACTGTCCTCTTATCGGCTCCGACAGCATTACTTGCTGTGCATTCATAATTCCCTGAGTCCTGAGGCCCAACTTTTCGAATATGCAGCGTCCCATTGGGCAAAACAAAAAGGTTACCGTGGAGAAACTGGGATGGGCGAACAAGTGTTCCATCTGGGATTCGCCAGCGCAGAGTTGGTAGTGGGGCGCCTCGGGCAGCGCAGTGAGCATAAACAGGCTTCCCTTGAGACAAGAGCAGGTGTTCCTCTCTGGGTTGCTGTATCACCGGGGGCAACGAGGACACGTGGACGCGTACAGAGGCACTGGCGGCACCCGCCGAGTTGGAGGCCACACAGCGATACACTCCCTTGTCACTTGGTAAAGTTGCTGAGATGTGGAGGGTTCCATTAGTGTCCATAGTGATGCGACTGGTGGAGGGGGCTGCAGAGGTCAGGACAGATCGATCAGGTAGAACCCAGGAGAGAAGAGGGGTGGGAACGCCATCCGCCCGGCATTCCAAGTGCAGCTCTCCACCATGATGAATGGTTGCTTCTCTGTAGCTGGCCAGCTGCATCCGAGGGGGGCGGGTCCGCACTTCCAAGGTGGTTAGTAATCTAATATGGAAAAGAAAAGCCCGAACATAATCAATATAGAAACACATTAAGAGATTTAATACATTTATAAATATACATTTGAATGAAAACTAAACATATAAATCATATGACAGACACAGGAAACACCCAAAGGCATGCATACACATCTCAATACAGGGGCCTGGTAAGAAAAAAAAAATGTTATGTCCCATGGCCATTACTGCTGAATGTACAGTGCAGTTACTGATATCAGTAGTTTCACCTGTCGCGACCCAGAAAGCTTTGTGCACTGCAAATGTATGTGCCCCTGTCCTGCTGCTGAACATTTCGGATAACAAGGGTGCCATTTGGAAAGACCTCAAAACGTTGGGCCCTGGAATGGATTGACATCACTGCTCCTGAGAGAGAAACAGTCAGACAGACAGACATACAGCAAGAGAGCAGTGAGGAGACAGAGTGGGAAAAACAGACAAAATGGGAAAGTTAGAGAGTGACTAAAAAACAGACGAGAGGAGGATCGGGGACTTGCCAAGTGGCACAGCGTGAAGTAAAAACAGTGATACAGTGCACAAAATGTTCCATTACTTTCTTGCAATATGTCTTTCCCACATGGCAAGTGGAAGAAAAGCCCATTGTGTGGACTCCAGTGTGTAATACTGGGTGTTAATGGGTTATTTCACAACGGCAAAATGTGTTCATATTCATTAATTCATAGTATATTCCTAACATTCCTTTCAAATCTATCATCAGAATAAATATACAAGCATTTGTTTATTCTATGATTGTACAGTCTGTATTTTTTAACAATGTAAATAAACCAGGTTTATTTACATATACAGCTACTGCGTGGGGGAAAAAAAATTAGGATTGCTATTTTTAACAGTGTAATAAAAATGTAGCCCTGAAGCTTGTTCCAGGGAGCAGGTTTACTGAGTAATCTGGAGAACTTTTCTGAATTTTTCAACCATATGTGATGGACCTCTGGGGGGATATTCAACATATCTGTTGCATGAAGATATACTGAGCCCTGATCGGTGGACTTGTGCATTTAAAGGTGTTTTGTTTTAAACATGTGTGCATTTTTATATGTTGAAGTAACTGTGTGTATATCTGTTGCCCTTTGTGTACCTGTAGCAACCTTGGTCCATGTAATGGAGGGCTTCGGCTCTCCCTGAGCTTCACAGTCGAGCCTGGCGGTGCTCTCTGCCGGGAACAACACTGTTCTAATGTGTGGGTCTGCAATCCTCGGTCTAAATCTCACAACTGGGGCCTATAAGACAGATTTAGAAAACAAATTATAGTGGCAAAAAAAGTAATGAAGAAAAGAACTAATGAGTCTTATAGAAATAGTTGTAATTAGAGGACATCTGAGAGCAAGACTAAACTAATGAGAGTTATTCAACTTGCAAAGCTGCAGGATTGTTTTGGTCTCACAGTTTTAATTTTTCAACTACATAGCAAGTAATTAAAGGATTTGGAAGTGAATAACTTCAGTGCAGCATTGCCACAATTGATTAAAACATTGAATTGTCTAATTGCAGAGACACCAGAAAAAGAAACTAGAAAAAGAAAAACCAAATCTGCATTTTTACAACAATGTAATCAGCATATTATTTGGTCAAGTGCTATCTGTGTGAAAATTTTCAGACAAATAAAGCAACAACTTACAAAACAAAACCAAACAAATAGATAAAACAGAGCATGGTTGTGTAGATATAGGTTATAACCATTATAAATCAATATTAAAGCTATATTAGAAAATTACCTAATTTGCAAATTGTGAGACACTGATATTAAATTTTTGGTCTTAAGTAAGTTTTTTATTTTTTATTTTTAATTCTTGTATTCTCTAACTGGTTGTTTTGATCTCAAATTCATTGTAGCATAACTGTGATCCCAGTTTTAGATTCATTGGTGTGGACCCAGTGCTTTGATCTGCAGGCTTGTCAACAGAGCTCTGGAAATTAATTAACAATTGATTATTTCAAATCCCTTTGGAATAGGCTCTCATGACACATAATGTTGTTGAATATTGAAAATATGTTTCCCGTCTCTTCTTTATATCTGGATAACCATGAAATTGAAGAATTGTCATAAACATCCCTTGGGTATATAAGTAGTTTATGTGGTTATAGAGGAGACTATTTTCAGATCATTGTGCATTTCTGCTAAGCTGTTGCCTGAGGCCTTGCATGGTTGTCTGTAAAGTGTGTTTGTGTGTGAGTGCTGTTTTCTGGGCCAGCACTCTTTGAAAAGAAATGTTAATTTGAGCACCACTTAGCTGACAACAATGAAAAATTGTTTCATATATATGAGCTGCAAACTACATTTAAGAGTGCACTTACAGAAATGACCAATTCAATAAATGACTGAAGGGAAGAAGCCGAGAAAAAAAAGGAAATCGTTAAATAAATGAGCAATTAAATCAACAAATAAAGACCAAATTATGGTCCTAGCTTGGCTTTTACTTTAGTGGTAATGCATTTGTTTGTTCCAAACCCCATTTTGGGTAAAAGTATCCACAAAATAACAATACTACGTTATTTAAATTGATTTTAACTCACCGGGGCAGCAGGGAGCAAAGGGATGGAGGGCCGATTTGGTCTGCTGCTGTGTGAATCAGGAATAGAATTAGCTCCAGGGTTCTTCCAGTCAATAGGGGGTCGACTGTTTGGAGCCCCAGAAACAGGCCTCCCTCTAGAGTCAACTTGGCCAATGTTCGACCTGTCTCTGGATGAAGCTGTGGTACTTGTTAATATCATTGCTGTGGTTTTAGTAGAAGGTGCTGTGGGTGTAGCTGCCCTTGTAGTGGTTGGAGAAGTACTGGCTGAGATGGTAATCCTGGTACTGGTAGTGGTAGGACTAGAAGTTTTACTAGTTGCTGCAGTAGTAGTGTGAGCAGGGTTAGTAGTTGTGGGAACTGCTTTAAAAGAAACTGTAGTACTAGCAGCAGTAGTAGTGGTAGTAAATGTAGTGGAGGGATTAGTTGAAGAAGTAGTAGTATCAGGGGTAGTAGATGTAAGAATAGGGGCTATGGTAGTAGTGGTAGTAGTGGTAGTAGAGGCAGTAGAGGTAAGAGTAGTTGTAGTACTTCTGGTGGTCCTAGATGTTGGAATAATATTTTTATGTGTAGTGGGCATGATGGGACTTGTGGTCATTGAAGTAATTGTGGTTGTAGAGGGAAGCGTGTCCTCACTCACTGTAGTAGCGGGTGTACTCGTAGTGTGTCCAGCAGAGCTTGTAGAATAAGTGCTCTTAAGAGTAGTTAAAGGAGTTGTTGTGGTTTCTTTAGTTGTAGAGGCAGTTGTAGCTGAAATGGGGACTGTGGAAAAAGCAATGGAGGAATGGGTGGGCGAGAGAGAGGTGGAGGAGTAGGACACATATGGTGCACCCAAGAAATTCCTCTCCTGCTCTACGCTGTGATTGCTTGGGGGTCCATCAGCATGTTTGCCTAAGGCTGTGTGTGGTTTTGTTTGTGTCTGTATACCATGTGTATGCGTCCTGGCGTCTCTATCTTGCACATGTGTCTGCACAATTAGAGTATCTGACTGAGTGGGAGCTGGTGTCGCTGTGTTGGAGAGAGAGGACTCTGCAGTGTCTGGAATGATGGCTGAGTGAGTCATCATGTCTATATGTGTCTTTGTGTCAGAGGGGGATAATGAAGTGAGAGAGAAGGCAGAGGGAGTCAATGAGGGGGAGGTGGATTTTGAAGTGGAGATACCAGGAGTGTTAGAAAAAGGGTGAGACGGAGAATTCTGACCCACATCATTCCCGATACGGTCAGTCAGCAAAAAAGCTGGAGATGTTGTCGTTGACACAAGCAATCGATCAGTTTGATCTGTGGTAGTTTGAGGAATCACAGTTTGAGAGTTTGGGTTTGCAGGGTCAGGGAGAGGTCGGGGTGGGATCAAAGGTCGCCCCCTCTGCCTGTTAATGATTCGTCTTCGCTGTCCAATCCTCCTACGGGAGTTCCAAGGGCTTTGAGGCCGAAAGTTCGCGGACAAAATAGGGAACAGTTCTTGCCAGGGTTTCTGGGGCCTGACCGTAGGTAAATTGGGATTTTCTTCTTGCTCATCTCCTTCACCTTGTCCTGAGATTATTTCATGTCTTCCTGAATTTGGTTTAGGTGTGGTTAGTTCATTCCGTGTCTCCTGATGTGTAACTGTCTCTGCCTGTGGACCTGATTTCTCTGTCTGTTCATGTGTCTCTGATTCGTTCTCTAAATCTGTCAGTATTTCTGTTGACATCTGACTCTCTTTTTTTATATCTGTGTCTGTTTTTGTCTCTGTCTTTGTTTGCATTTGTGTGAAAACAGAGTGAATAGGCTGAAGGCCTTCCTCTTGTAGATCAGCATCATCAACAGATGACCCTTCAGTTTCTGCATCCACCCCTTCTTCCTTAGCTCTACCCCTCTCTGTAATATCACCACCCTCTTGTCCTCCTGTATTTCCATCTTTTCCTCCCTGTTCAACTGTGGGCTTTCCTGCTGTGATGTTCTGGCTGTTGTTAGTGTGTGCAGTCTTTTGTCGTATCTTAGCCAGGAGGTCAGCCCATTTCTGAGGGTCTAGTCTTTGTTTGTTTGTGGTAACTCTATGTCTGTTTTCAAAGCGGTTTCTTCTCTGATCAGTGGATGATACAGGCCCTCCTCTTCTTGGAAGGCCTTCTCTCATGGGCCCACGTCTTCTGGGTTGTCCGAGTGGATAACGTCTGTTTGGGGAAGGGTGAAGAGGTCTTGGACGCTTTCTATTGGGTATGAAAGTTCTCTCTTCTTCTTCCTCGTCATCTCCTGATCCTTCCTCCACTTGTTGTAGTAACGGAGCTCGTATCTTGGTTGAGCGGCCAGCAGCTGACTGTGGCCCTCTGGGAAATGAAGTCCTAAGTGGAGGGGGTGGTCTTGAGCGTAAATTAAGATGCATGGACAGAGAGTCACTACCATAGTGGTTAACTGCAACACAGCGGTAATGACCAGCATCCTTCTGTGATGGGTTAGAAATAGAGAGACTCCCATTTGAATGTATAATCAGTTCACCTGATACAGCTAATCCCTGCTGTACTATGTTTCCATCTGGTAACACCCAACTCATGTGAGGCTCTGGAGATCCAGACGCTGTGCAGGACAGACTGACAGGCTCCCCAACTTTTCCAGTGACAGGAGGCCCCATTTGCTCTCCTGAGGGCGGAACAGAGGACTCCTCCACTGCTAGGCGCAGGGGCAGAACATCGACATCCCTGCCGGCCTGGGCTAAGCAGTAGTAGATCCCAGCATCTGAGAGCTGCACTTTGTGTAAAAGTAAACTGGAAGTTGAGGCCCAGAGCCTACCATCTAGGCTGGTGGAGGGGGGGTTGTGCTTCGATCCATCTGGGAGAATCCACTGTACTTTTGGGTTAACAGAACTAAGAAGAGGGCAGGTTAGCTCCACCTTACTGCCTGCTACTGCTGCCAGTACTGTGGTGGTTTGATTGGTTGAAATCAGCACCCATGGGTGAGAAGTATGAGAGGATGCTGAGTGGTGAGAAGTAGGGTCAGGACGGGCAGAAACTCTTGTGGAGTATATTAGTTGAATTTTGCGTCCATTAGACTGTGCTCTGTTTAGTTGAATGCTAATGGCTGGCTGTAGCAGCCACTGTGGTCTGGCCTTAACAGAAGCTTTGACTCCAGTATGATAATATCCATCTGTCTCTGCTGCCTGCCTGTAGCGGTAGGCTAATGCCGGTTCTTTACTAAGCATAATCTCCCTCTCCAGGCGAACTGCAGTCTCACTATAGTAAGCTAGGATCCTCCAAAGTTTCTCATAGCTCTCTCTTTCCACAGGACAATCCAGAGAGAGGGACAGAGCAAGGGGAAGAGGAAAAGAGGATGAAAGGGAAACTACTGAAGGAGGAGCAATATCCTGGAATTCTGAAGAGTGGGTGATGTTGCAACTGAGATCAACACTGTACCCCTGCTGGTCAGACAGACCCAGAGAGGCAAAGCCAAGAGGCACTCTGAAAGAGTCACTTGATTGGATTTCAGTGACCTCTGTCTCCAAAGGTGTGTCTTTTTCTGGGGAGGGGATGACAGGTGAGGTGCATGATAGGTCAGTCTGCTCAAGCAAGCCTTGCCCTTGAAGGGAATTGGGTGATTCACAGATTGGACACTGAGGGCCCCTGGGACATTTCATTAAGCCTAATTGAAAAAAGAGAGACAGCGAAAATGATGTCATTAAACTGCAGCCTTGCCATCCCCAGCATATCAACTGCGTTACATCATAGCAACTATACAAACATATTAGTGCACATTTCAGCTATCTGCACATATTAGCGACCTCATATATTAGTCATGCCAGATCTTCATTACCCTTTATATCTCTTACTAATTAGGTATGGTTACTTCATCTACTCATAAATCAAAAATATGCATCACTTCATTATTACACAGTAATCATTAGACTATATTTCAACTGCCTGCACACATCAACGCTGTCATCAAAGATTAGTCATGGCAGGTTAAGTCTGGCATATCAATGAGACACATTTCACGGTTCAGTCTTCTTTCACATCTCAGTAACTGCCACAAGACAGGCTGGAAGATGAAAAGAAAATGTAGGGAAACAGGGAAGAGTGTGTGACGAAAAGCAGATGGAAAGATGTCAGATTAGATGTAATAGAAAGGACATTTTGATCATTTTTATCATCTGACTGGATATTACATATTATATTGCACTTTTCAATATGTTTATAGACTGGAAATATCAAGTAGTGTGTCTACTTTTTCTCAGTCTATTACCCATTTTCCATCTCTCCTTATCTCCTTTTTTATTTATTCTCCTTTAGCCACTTGACCACCATATTTTTATTTTTTTGACTAAAAAACAGGCTTAAAGGCACAACTAACAGCCGGCAGATAATACATGTGCATGTGGGAGACAAAACAAGCGAAAAAAAATGTTTCAGTCACCTGGATGAGACAGACTCCAAGTGAGAAACCAGTTCATCCTGCAGTCACAACTCCATGGGTTAGCCTGCAGCACAAGAGTCTCCAGCAGAGGTGCTGTTGCTAAGGTCTCCTTGGGCAAAGTAGTGAGAGAGTTGTTGGACAAGTCCAGGTGTCTGCAGGAAGGAAAATCGAGTAAAGAAAAGTTTACAATGAGGAAGGAAAGGAAGAGAATCAAGGTTAAAGTCAAACAGGAATGAAGGAGTGGGGATGGGCAGTGTGAGGCTACATGTCAGATATGAGAAAGTCATCCATCATTTTATCATTTCCATCCTCATCTTTGTGTTCAGATCCAAGTTATTCCTCTGCAGTTGTAATCAAAGTGTATTCGAAAGAAGGTATAAAGATAATGCCTTAGCTTTAGTATTAGAAGTTTATTTATCTAAACACCAATATGGAGTGTTACTTTGTCACTGGACTACTGGTTTTCTTTGAGGACGCAACTGAGTATCAAAGAATTATCAGATCTGATGTGTAATTTTTTCTAGATGAGGTCTATTTTTCTGTAGCTTGGTTGTAACGCAACTTAGTTCAAATTTGGTTTTTATGATTTTGATTGTCAACATTGCACAGTTTAATAATGTGCCCAGTTTTTGATGAGAAAAAAAAGTACAAACTGCTTTTGGATTTGTGTCCAGTACTCGGCAGACTACAGAAAATTGCTGTTTTTGCTGTAGAATCACCAGCAGGCTACAGTATATAGACTGAGCGTTGAATCCAAACTTTAACAATGTTGTAATTTTTTTCACAAAAATGGTTTTTACATTATGTTCTTCAAATGTTTAAGCTCACCTGAGTGTGGAGAAGTAATATGTATTCAGGAGGGACAGCGTGCACAGAGTATGAGGGTGCAGCTGATGCAGCCTGTTCCCTTGTAGGCGTAGCAGCCTGAGGCTAGGCAGCTGGAGCAGGGCCCGGGGGTGGATGTGCTGGAGGAGGTTGTGATCCAAGTACAGACGCAGCAGTGAGGTCAGGCCAGAGAAGGTCAGAGATGAAGAGATCTCTCTCAGCTTGTTATAGCTCAGCTTTAATATCTGTGGGAGTCGAGGAGATGGAGAGAGTGGAAACAAAGAGGGATTAGATGAGCAATTAAATATTGGACAATCAGGGCTGATGAAGATACCGAGTCTATGCTGTGACGATAAGTCTGTCACTGGACACCACTTGGGTGTAAATTAAATTTATAGCAAATGCCATGAGGAGAATTGGAATGAGGATAAGGAGTGGAGTGAAAAACTTTTTGTAAGCAAAATATGACTCTAAGCACTGTGTGAATATGGGGAAAATGAGGAAATGTTTGCAGCAGCAAAGCATCTCATCTCTGTAAAACTTGAAAAAACAGCCAACGGCACATAAGCAGACTGTAAACTCATGCTGTGAGTTTATCGAGTAAAAGCAGGGGAAAACTGAAAGGATATTCCAGCACTGGGGGTCTTCAACTTTCCAATTTGAAGTTTAGCCCTTTATCCTCAACAGAAGACTCCAGAGGATCTAATGCTCTTCTAGTCATGTGTGGAGAACCCACCAAATTATAAGAAGGCACACCATGAAAACGGGGTTGTGGAGTTGTGTTTCTGCGAGGCTTATGATAAATCTGCTCTCCAGGGAAGCTACTTAGCTGGAAGAGTTCCAGCTGCTGACAGATCCAGCACGTGAAGATGTCAGCACATGGAAATATGGATCCCATTATCACACAATGGCAAATATATCAGCATCTGCCTGTGAGATGAAGGGAACAATTGCTTGTTGAGTAATAACACTTCCCCATGGACTGCTAACTCTGCCCTTAGGTTGCTGCTAAAATGTCCTGTGTGTTTCCTGTCACTGAGCAGTGAAAAGAATGATGGCACATAAATTATGCATTAGTTTTGCAGATATTAGAAACACACATTAGAAAAACCTAAAACATGTGAACAAACTCATGTAAAAACTGTTTTGTTAATTTGCATGCTGGTTTCCCAGATAAAAATGTTAAAAGTTTGACTGCAAGATCAAGGCACAACTTGTACCAAACCCTTTTGACAAATATGGTAATTTATCTTGATAATCCCTGCATTACTCATGTTGTTAAAAGCTTAAATCTGTTCTGTCAGGCAGTTTAAGTTTATCCATCTCTTATAGTTATGAAGCTATGCAGACTGTAAACTACAAGTACTACACATGTATAAATATTAAGAGCTCTCTGCAGCTAAGCTCTTTTGATATAGTGCAGGAGCTCCAGTATGGTGCTTCCTGCCTTAGGCTGGAGAGGGATTGAAGAAAAGGTTTTTGAAGATTTGTTGCAAGTTTGATTTTCACATCTGTGTCTCTTAAACATTCATTTCAAAAGAGTCAAGGGCTAAATATGTGAGAAAACTTTTAATTTATTGTTCAAATTAACAGCCTTATGATTTAAAATGTAGCATCTATTGCTTAGTTTGGCAACTTTTTTGGCTGACATTAACTGCCTGGGAGAGCAGTCTACTGTAATAAAACAAGAGGCAAGACTTCTGCAGATCATCTCCTCCACTTCAAAATATTTTCTGTGCATGATTTTGTTGGCTGTCCCACCCAACATTCATTGGAAAGTTTGGTTATTAATGCAATGTCTTCTTCTCTTTTTTGATGGGTTAAATTTAACTTTATTGTTGCTCTTCTTCCTGTTTACCTGCAGTGATTTCATATCTCTGAACGCTGCATCTGGAAGATGGTGAAGGTTGTTGCTGTGGAGCATCAGAAGCTCCACCTTTTTCAGCCCAGCCAGAGAACTGTCATGGATTCTGCTGATGCTGTTAAACCTACAGGAGCACAGAACCGCAATCAAGTCAGTAAATCAATCAATATGATTATTTCCATGCAAGCTTGTTACAGAATTGCAGTTTGACAGTTCCCTCCAAACTCTATGGGAATGTTTGTGAGGCAAATAAAATCACTTTAAATAGACTCTTGTTTGTTTGCGCGTGTGTGTGCTGACATTTCCCTTACCCTAAGTTTATGCGGCGTGTGTATGCAGGCAGGCCAGGAGGTATGGCAGGCAAGGAACGAAAGGTGCAGTGGACTTCATTGGTCTGGTAGCAGTTGCAGCTCCTGGGACAAGCCTGGCCCATGCACATGGGCAATACAAGACTCATCACCAAGAGAGTCCACAGTGCCACCGGCACACACACACTCCGATTCATCTTCACTCCACAAGAGGAGAAGCTGCACTGTGATTATTACTGCCAAAGAGAAAAAGGAAGTCAAGACTAATGGAGAGCAGGGAAGTGCACATGTGCAGTGACATGTCCCAAAATCCAGATGGGAGTCTTTCTCTCTCTCACACACACACACACACACATACACACACACACACACACACACACACACACACACGCACACACACGCACACACATGCACAAACAAGTCAAGTCAATTTTATTCATATGGCCCAAAAACACAAATGTGACTCAAGGGAATATTCATTCTGTACAACATATGAGACTCTACCCAGGCCCACACTAGAGCTAAAGTCACACCAGCACCTGTCTCCAAAAAAACAAAAAAACAAAGACCCCTCTGGTCTTCTCCCATGCGCACGCGCCAGCTCAGGAGGTTAATTGAATGACAGATATGTCACCACATCAATCAAAGAAAGTGTCGGAAAACGCAGGAAACACTTCAAAAAGGAGAATAAATAAGTGATGTAAAATAGATCCCAAACTTTCCTTCTTTCCTCTCTCTCCTTCTCTCTCTCTCCCTCTCTGATTCTCTCTCTCTCTCTCTCTGACTCTCTCTCTCTCTCTCTGACTCTTTCCTTCTTTCTCCGTTATCTCATCTCATATAAGAGCACAAATGCACCTCAGCCATTCATATTCATCAAACCATCTGCAGAGCAATAGCTTCAAGAAGCTTTTCAAAATTAAAGTAAATTGCGCACTGTAGCGAGGAGCTTCCAAGATAAATAGATTTTTGAAACGCACAAGAACATACCTTGAAATCCTTTGGTCCGGAGAAGTGGGTTATTTCACGGAATTATTCATATTTGCCCGTCAAATGCTCATTTTAATCCAAGTGCGGGGTTCGGTAATTTAAAATGCAATTAACCAGTTTAAACTCCGAGATTGTTCAATTTGGAAAAAGATATTACTGAAGAGAGCGAGCAAAAGCGTGAAAAGTAGTTACACCTTTTTTTTTTTTCTTAACTCCACACAGCAGCAGCAGAAAGCTCTTAGTGACATCCAACAGGTCGTCCTGTGTGTCTCCTGAAAAGAAAAGTAGCACTGGAAGCGGCAGGCGGGCTATTTGCAAACGCGTCTGGCGCTGTGTGAATGTGCGTGTGTGTGCGTTTGTGTGAATGACAGTGGATGCGTGTGGGTGTGTATGGGAGCTTTGGAAAGGGGACTGGACCGGAGTGAACTTTGAGTGACGCTCAGGCGGAGGGGTTTGTCCAAGGAGGGGCTTTCTGGAAACACAGAGGTAACAAGTTACTGCGCTTCAGGCGGCTACTCTCAAAATCTATGTGCGCGCTGCATGTAGGCCACTGAAGAGGACCTGTTATTGATGAGCTGCGGCTCCTTTTACAGCCTCTGTCTCAAAACATCTTTTTTATGGCTTCTGTGCTCATTTTGCCCCCACCTAATTTATAAATCAATTAAGAGAAAGGTTATGGCTGGTTATATTCACCTCATCTGTCTACTTCAATAAGTTGTTGGCAAGACTTTTATAAATGTCTCTTGCATGCGGTTGCTGCAGCAGACCTTAATTAAAAAAAACTGAGGATGTCTACTTCACTATCCCTCTTCTTCAGGAAATTTTTCTCTGTCTCTTTCTTTTTTAGGGTTTTTTTTCATTTTGTCATTTACTTAATTGATATGACTGTTGGATAGATAGAATACTTTTTGCAATTTTATGACTAATGGCAAGGAAATGTGGAAAATACCAAATTCCCCTCTTGATTTAAGACTTTTTTAAAGGCTGAACCTTCTGCAACCAGCTCCATTGCCTATTTGCATGAATGTTTGTTTATTTGTACAGAACTTCTCTGTATATATAATGTATCAACACTTTTATCATTGCCAATTTTCACTTTGTCGCCTCCAGGTTTCAGCTTACCTGAGTGTATTTTTATTGTATACTGTTATATGTGCTTTTGTGCATGGTGTGCTTTGTCCAATATGCCTTGTCAAAGGTAAATTTCCACTTTATGTCACTTTTATGTCAATGGACAGTGGGGTTATTTGAACCTTAGATTAATTGGAGCTTTTTTCAAATTAGAAACAGCCAATTTTTTTATTTTCAGTCTTAAAAAGCATTTACCTAAAGTGATCCTCCTAAGGTCATTAAAACCCCCAAATTCCAGGAATAACACAGAGGACATGACCTGTGTCACCAATGGTAGCTATGTATATTGTCCCAGGTTGCAGAACTATTTGGATGAAAACATAAACCTCTGTTTATAAGGTTTGCTCAAACTTTCTGTATTGCTGTGCAAAGTGTGATGTTTGGGGCTCCAGTGTCCTTTATTTCATGTGCATTTAGTTTTGTTAAGTTGAACCTGCAGTGGGACAAAGAAGCCCAGACTGAACAAATACTGAACTTGGGCTTTGTGTTTCTGCAGATTCATCTAGTATACAGTTTCAGACAGTTGTCCTGAAATGTGGGTTAAGGCAACTAAACACGGGAATGTCCCCCTCTTTCATGTGATCTCAGATTCTCAGAGATCCCATAATGATCACACCACCTCCTGAGAGTCTAAAATAAAGGGAGAACAAAAATAGTCTGATGCTCCTCAGCTGTTGTCTTCTGCATACACAGTAACCCCCCACCCACTATCCTTTAAGGGCCTGCCTATGTAATGTGTCTGTGTGTTTCTGTGTGTGTGTGTGTGAGAGAGAGAGACAACTGAGTGGGCGAGTTGGTGGCCCCCTTCACATAACATTGGTTTGTTTGCACAGAAGTTTTTAACATCCCCGTTAGATCTCACACACAGTATAATCTCTGTTTAAGTCTGTTAATACATGAGCAGACTGTCCCAGTAAAATTGAAAGTGTTTTTTCAAGTTTATTTTCTCCTCACCGTGGGGGGCAGCAGTGCTCGAGAGGAGCTGCAGCAGCAGATGTGAGAATAGGGTCACCACTGACGAGCTCACATCAGCTGCCTGAATAATGGATTGTAAAATTAATCTTGAATGACTGTTTATCCCCCCAGCTTGACAGGCGACAAGTGAACATCCGTAAATATCTTTGAAGTTGTCATTTGATGCTTCAAAAATTACCAGAAAATTTCTCTCTGATGCTTTTCAACACATGACCTGATCTCCAGTCCACTATTAGCTGTGTTTCTGCAGGGGATGTTGGTCTGTGAGGGCTTAATGGTGCTCATGCCGAATTGATTCCCGGTGGCTGTGATATGGCTGTGAAAAGCATTAGGCCCAATCCCAACTCACTTCATTACAATACTCATCACTGTATTGGAATGTAATGGACCATAATAAATGAATCACTGTCTGTCTGACTACAAGGAGGGAACCAATGAAGACATAATATAATATCAGTGGCTCTTTGGGGAGGTGAATGACAAAAATGAATGAACGATGATGCAAAAGTATTCAGATTTTTGACTTCGGAAAACGTTATAATACCACACTGTGAAAATATTCCTTTGTCAGTAAAAGTTCTGCATTCAAATTAAATAATATATGTAAGTATTATCAGCAAAAACTTAAAGTGTCAAAAGTAATATATGCAGAAAAATTGTCTCAGCGCTACAAATTATGTTCTCACATTATTATTTGTGGTGCATTTATGTGCATTTATATGCAAAATTGCTTAAGTTTGTGTGACATGCTGCTGGGTAGTTTCATCTGCAGCAAATGATCATATTATTAAAAAAATGAATTTTAAAATGAAAAGATTCCATGAGCTCAGTGACAGTGCATTTTCCAGCCAATCCAAGAGGTTTTAAATGACTTACATATCTTAAGAAGCAGAGTAATTTTCTCAACTCACATATAAAGACTTTACCCTCCCGTTTATCTGTGAAAAATCAACATCAAAATCACCAAATTTGGATATGCATGTTTATCAAGGGATATAAAAACTGTAATCTGAAAAGCACAAAGTCTCTTAAGCTGTCAGGTAAATGCAGTGCAGGAAAAACATTTGCTTCTAAGGCGAAGTGGAGTAAATGTGCAAAGTTGCATAAAATGGAAATGGAGGATAAGTACAACTGCCTTGAATTTGTACTCAAGTACTAAAGTACATCTACATGGTTAGATTCCATTAGTGTGAATAAAAGCAGAAAGAAGAGAGGGAGGAGGGTAAAAGCTATTAGACGGACGCCAGCTAAATGAAAAACTGTGTGAGTGTGAAACTCAATGAGTAAGTGACTGAATAGCCTACTTGCTGACTTGCTACCATTAAATTTACACAAGTAATGTCTCTCTCTGTCCCTCTCTGTCCACCATCCAGACTCTTTGCACTGGTCATCGGTGCTCTCAGTCTTTTTGTCTCTCGGGTTTGGAGCTATCTAGGTCAACTAAAGGAGTGCTGAGTCATGAATTCAGGAAGTAAACAGCTCAGTTCTGAGATGAGACCAGCTTTGCTGATACATAATTTCAACTCATGCGCATTATGTATTCTTTTTGATCTGGCTTTGATGTGTGAATAAACTCTCAGAAAGTCCTGGCTAAAAATTACTGCATTTTATTAACTCACATTCATCTCTCAGCTCTGCTCTTTGCATTATTAGCTCTGTTCTCCATAGTGGAGGGAGAGGAGCTACAAGATACACAGATACTTATATTGAGATAAGCTTTAGGTACATTTATTGCATTTATTTTGTTGCTAATAACTGAAGTGTTCATATAAGAGTTCATGCTGTGCACCTTGCAAAAGTAGAAAATACTAGAAAAAAAGAAAAGCAGTTGTTGCAAACATCCCCATGCATGGCCCCCCTCTCTGTCAAACCAGAAAGTGAAAACAGGAATAGATGGATCAGAGAGGGCCGTTAGCCTGGAGCTATCCTTAGCAAAACTAAGACCTTCAATTACACTCTTCATGACCTCAGGCTCCAAGCTGGTTGAGGCTGTGGGCTCGTAAAAAGTTGGTTAAAGGCAAGAGCAGGTTGTTCAGCACAGAGCAGGCACTCTTACTGAAATCAGCATTCTTCAATGGTCAGTTCCCCTCCAGTGCTATCTGCACAAAATGTCAACTGACAAACTTAGATCATTTGTTTTACTGACAGTATCCACTTTTACATTCTCTGACTGTAGCGACTAAAGCATGTGTATTGTAATGCTTGAAAAAAGGGATCAGAGTTTCCAATAGTTAAAAAGTCAGCAGTGACTGTTAGAAGGAAACCCATCATGTTTACTTCATCAACATGTAAACTGAAAATTTTTCTCTGCACCTTTTACATACACAGGCAATAATAATGCTCCTAAAATCAACTCTTTCAAACTTTCATCTCTTCTTTAATGTCCCTTCTAAGAAGAGGTGACTTCTGAGGGCCTGAGGGCAGACTGGGGCACCAGGGACCAGGGCCATGTGTCTGTTACTGATACAAGACTCCAGCTCTCCATGGGGTCAAGGCTCATCCAGGAAAATGAGCTTTGGGCTTAGCAGTGAGGTAGGTGGCTGTGGTAGGGGCCCCTGAGCTGATATTGGATGGTCACGAGGCTTTTTTTTTTTTTTTTTACAATGTGCCTGCTTTATTCTCTGTTGGATGCTGCATTGTTTTGGGATGAACAGTCTCAATGGGCTCTATTTTTGCAGCGCCTTTTTAATTTTTGATACAGCACAAGAGGTTTTTTCTTTTCTGTACTTGTGTTAAGTTACTGTTTTCATGGCTCAGTATGATTTTGGTTGCATTGAGAAGTGTTGAATGGTGTGTGTTGGGAAAGATACACCCGTGTAGTGATTCTGATGTAATTTTTCAGGTAAAATCCTACCTGAGCCTCCCCCAGCTTGAAGCAGGTGTAAGTGTAATGTAACTGACTGAGGGCTTTTTTGAATGTCCTATCCATTTCATCTCACTTACATAAATAATTAAAAACATGACTCTTTTGAAAGCAACCTTCTGATTCAGTTAATTACATAAAGAATGAAGTTCTTGTCTATTGAATTGGATGTTAATCAGACGGCTAGCACCCATCATGACACAATAGCAGTTAATTACAGATTTATTACAATTAAACTTCACATAAAGGGATTATAATTCAAAAGCCTTTCACCGAGTCATCTGGTTCAGTAATTAACCCAGTCATGTAAGGCCAGAGAGTGTGACACTCCGTCATTTACACACCAAAGGTTAGGACATTTCATTAATGGTTGCAAAGTAAATTATGCACACTCAAAGCTCTCGATGCAATTCATTTATTACCACCACAACATCTGTGAAGTTTCAAACACATCGCTCTTAATCAGTGTTGTTAATAAATGAGTTGCATCGGGAGCTTTGAGTGTGTGCAATTAACTTGTGCTCACATTTTATTGATGATGAAATAGCAAGTAAAGTTTAAGTCAAATGATCCCTTTCAAATTTTTCTGTTTGGCCCTTCGTCTTGTATCACTGAACCACTTCCTCCATTGGACAGCAGTTCTCATAGCACCAAGGAGACATTCATAATGTTAGTTACTTCCTACTTCCAAGCCAATGTAATATCATCTCCCCATGACAGACTAGGTACAGAAATACCACTAATTTGGTGATTGCAAGCCTGAACTTCTTGAACAAGCACGTTAGTTTTGGCTGGTGGTGTCAATCCCCCTACTTCAGCCATTACAAGCTTGACATCAGTAAGCCAGAGTAGTTTTAAGGAGAATAAGTGGAGGTGATTTGATTGGCCATGACTGGAGTTGGCTGTGACACATCTTCTCATTATCTATTTCTTCTGCTTAACAACTGCACCATGCTGCACTGCAGATGCACTTGTGTTTGGATGACCGAAGCTACCAAAGAGGTTGGCCATACCTGAATGCACTCCAATGATCAGAAGTTAGACCCACACTTGCACTGCGCGTGGAAATAAAAATAAAGCCAATTGTAATGATTTTGCTCAGCAAAAAGAACCTCTGTTTCGGCTTTAGTTCTACAACGTCTATATTAACTTCAGAGATTATTTTTGAGTCGCTGTAGAGCAGGGGTTGGTAGTAACACATTACAAGTAACACAAGTAACCCCCACTATTATAAAGAAAGAGGGAACATGATTAAAATGCAAGACCCCATACAGTTCATATGTGTGGGTAAAAATCGCTGCCACAAGATCAGAATTTAAAAGTGATGGGTACTCAGCTGTGGCCCGACACAGTCTTTATTCAGCACTGCAGCCTAACAAGGACCTGGATGTGTGCTCACTGATTATGGTTGAGGGGTCACAGTGGATTCTGTCATGAGACGGACAGACAGACTCTGTGATTAATAATTCTGGTGAAAAACAACGGACACATTTTGATACCATGAGGAAATATGTTGTATGTATTGTATTGCATTACTGGCCCTACATTGAATAATTTCATTCATTTTGAAATCAGCTGTTAAGTTTGATCTTCACTGTACTGAACAGTCGTGCAGTATGTAAATGCCAAAACCTGCATCTATTTGTAAATGTGCATGTTGCTTTTGCCTGCCTCTTGCCGGCAGTGCTGACTTCAGTAGAAGATGGCTGTAGGGTGAGTTTCCTCAAAGAAGCTTACATCAAGTCTCAGTTTAAATATATTACACCATTTAAAAACATATGTAACAGCCAAGCAAGTGGTGGTAATGTTATTACCCATGACGAACATATTAAAACATGCTCTGCTGTAAGTGTAGGCTGAATGCTAGCTGGCAGTGAGGCTTTGCTGTTGGAGTGATTATTTTACAACTAGAAGATTAAAGACTGTAAAAACACCTCATGCAAAAGTGCCATTTGCATGACTGCATCTCTACCCTCTGTAAGACATCACTGTATTGCCGTTATTTAGGTCATCACTTGACAACTAAAGGAGTTGCAGCAGTTAAAATTAGGTCTGAGAGCTCAAATAAGAGAGGGTTTAGTTAAAAGATGCACAGAGATTACCAACAAGTCCCACTCATGTTTTCCTAAATGATATACAGAGCTTTTTTGAATAAATCTCACAGACAGACAGCAGGGAAATGGCAGAAAAATGGTAACAATTTAGAGCCCCAAAGATTTGACCCTAAGGGCAGTGAGGCGAGAGAAGGGAAAAGACTGAGTGGTTTAAGAACAAGGAGGGGAGAAGGTTGAGAGGGGTCCATCAATGAGCTGGAGGTCTATTATCTGCAGATGGAGCCATTATATTATCACCAGAGAACAACAGTAAATTGCTGTTGCAACATCCCTCAACCCCCAGGAAGAAGGGTATAAGAGATTTGAATTTTAGAAAAGATCTGGCAACCACTTGTTTCTTGTTTTTCTGTTACAATTTCCTGATTCAGTTTCGATGTTTAAACTAGTACAAAAGAGTTAAGAGTTGAATTCCTAACCTAATCCACTATTGCTGCACCGCTGTCGTAGATAAGCAAGGAATGTCTTTCAGATGTTATAAATTAACAGTAATTATGGTTGTTGTCATGTCTTCATGGCCTTGGAGCATGGTTAACCAAAATTAAAACAACGAGTAAAACTGGGTGCGAAAAATAAAAACATACTGAAACAATATCGTGTACCTGCAAACCTTAATTTAAAAAAAAATACAAAAAAATAATACAAAGGAAAATGTCTTCAGAGATCAGAGGGGGGTTGATGAGGGTCGAGGAAGTCAATATGTAATGAGTGTGGTCTGGGTGTGTGGGGGGTGGGGGGCACTGTGTGTTGATCCTTGAGGCGTGACGTCTGGTGGCCTGTGGTCCTTTACATATGCGCCTCATAACAGAGGCTTTAAATCAGCATGAAACACCAACACACACACACACACACACACACACACAAAGTATCACACAGAAGATGTCAATAACAAAAGCTCAGGTGGGACATTCCTTTTCTTGTCTCCATCCCAGCTCTTTTTCACCTCTTTTCCCCTTTCTATATAACTGTTTCTGTGCCGACAGCTCGTTAGCAAGGTCACACGTGTTTTCATTACACTCTGACAGATACAAACAACATAAACTTACCCTAATTAGATTCAGGACCATTTACTAGAAGATGATTTATTTCCACACTGTTTTTAATGTTTACATAGAGACAGTTGTTTTTTTTTTGTTATATTACTAATTTTTATTAACCAAAATCAGCTCAACTTAGTTTTAAATGTCCTGTCACATCATATGACATACAAACAAACAAAGTTTAACCAATCATGTCATCATCTGTTACTGCTTGTTATAAAGATTTACAGACATTTAATGGGCAAGATATACAAACATTCAATGTGCAGTCACTTCTTTATTGTCTCACTGTCTTTTTAAACCGTTAAGTTGTTTATGAACTTACAGTAGCTCTTTTCTCAGAGATTCCACATACTTACAATAGGACAGGCACCGTCACCATGCTGCCTTTTTTACACCGAACCAAAACAACATTGGCATAATGCTATCCTCTTGTGCTGGTGTTCCTGAGGAAAGGGGTTGTAATGTGAAACCCCACAATCACGGCATTAAGTGTGACATATATTATATGCATTGAGTGCAATACTGCTTTTTTAAATGATAACAATGAAAGGTAAACTATGTGCTGTGGTTTTACTAGCCGTGCACATTGTGCAAATGCAAAAAAAAAGTTGCTGTGCATCACAGAGAACAAAAAATTGAGTAAAAGAAAACTGGTTACTGTTCTTTTACTTTGAATTAATTGCTTTTCAAGTCACATTCACTGCTAACTAAAAGATGAAACAGAAATGCATTAACTCTGAAGCTAAAACCAGCATTTGATTAGCATAGCTTACCACAAAGACTGCAGACTGGAAAAACAGACTGGCTCTTTCTAAAAGTATTAATGGTTTGAATATTTACATATGAGTTATTCAATCAGTAAGCTTTGAAGGTGCTGGTAGGATGATATTTTATGTTTTGAGCTAAGCTAACCTGTTGCCAGTGATAGAATCATATTGAATAAAAAGATGTAAGATTGCTACTGATCTTTTTATCCAGCCTTGAGTGAATGATGTATTTTGCTATTTTTGAACTATTTCTACACTCATGACTGTGATTTGATGTTTTTGTCCTCAGAGGCCCTTCTCACTCTAACAATAATAGTTTTTCCAGGAAATCCTGAAGATCTTGTTTTGACAAAAGAAAAAGACTAATGGCCTTGAAAAATCTCAGTTGAATCCTACAATACAGAGCTTATACTTTTGTGTTTCTTCATAAGAAACCTTTATTTGCCCAGAGGCATGAGCCTTTTTTTTTCTTTCTTTTTTTTGCTGTGGCCCCTCACAGACCAGCACTGGAGTACCTTTTTATTGAATCTGGATCCCAGGTCGAGACAGCAAATTACCCCACTTTCCTTTAAACAGTTGAGGAACCCCTGGTCCGAACAAACAAAAGCGAAAGTCAGTCTTTTTAATGGTCTTATATATTTTGTACTGACTCTATCTCAGCTGTTGCTATTTAGACAGTCATTTACTACAATTGGTGCAGTTCAGTGTTCAGGTCCATAAAATCCATTCACATAGAGGTGTTAGTAAGCTTTCATGCTAACAACCTCAAGCACTCGTGGCTCTTTGGAGGTTTTCTCGACTCCCTTATGTCCCTCGGGTCTTATTTCCCATAGTATTCATAGCCAAAGGCTAAACTGGAAATGTGAAATTCCTTGAACTCCTTTAGCTCAAAGGCTGACATTTAAAGTTGAGGAAACACATCTGAGAAATAAAATCTGGCTGTTATTTGCACTGGAAGTGCATGATCAGGCTTAATCTGGTTAAATAAAAACAACATTGTGAAGTTTGAGTGTTTTTTTGTCTGTTTTACTGTCTAACATTGAATTATATTTCCTACATAAATGTGAAGTGTCATTTTTTGCTAAAATTAAGAAATTAGGTAGTCTACTGATACTCCCCAGAAAATATAATTTTCTGTACTCGAATCTTTTCATAGCAGCCAGCAGTGGAGTGTTCAGGTCTAAATATTACCACCGTGTTAAATGTTTACAGGCAAAATGTATAAAGGGCATAAATCCAGGTCATTTGGTTTGAGGGCTAAACATTATTCTATCCAGACCCTTAATTCTAACATTATTTTGGTTAGATTGTGTAAGAAATGATGGACTTACTGAACTAAAGCCTGCATATAGGACATGGACTATTCAAAGATTCATTTAAGGATCTTTGAAAAGGAAGAAATGAAAAAAAATTTAAACTAGGTCTCAAAAGTCAGAGGTAATAGCTTGTCCAATAAACCAATTTGGAATTTAAACATAATTTAAGGCTGAATGGCAGGCAGCTATCTTAAAAAAGGAAAGAAATGGCATTTCACAGCTTTCCACAGTAATTTAGTCGGTTTACCTAAGAGTGCAAAAAGTGGCAGTCAGCCGACGAGCCCACAGAGAGGATTTGAATTGGCTCAGCCTGGCAATATATGAGCTCAGTGTCCCATTGTATTATATGACACACACACACACACAGCCAGCACAGCCAGCACAGACAGAAAACAACATCAATAATACTTTAATGGAATATAAGATTAATCAGGGACATTCACTGTCAAGCTCAGAAAAAACATGTACTCTGTAGAAGATACGGACTCCGACTAGGGACTTAGACTTTTTAAGGAGGCAGTTTCCACAGAGTCGCCTATTTTATGAAAATGACTGGTCTTGCCACAAGTTCACATTTTCACAAGAATACACACAACCAACAGTGAGAGCTGCTGGAGCACTGGCACACGCTCGGACAAACACTGAAAGGCTTTCCCTGCTGGGACACACTTTTTTATCTTCTGTCCTTCTTCTTTCTCACAAACCTAGAAATGGACTCGCATCAACATCAGCTCTTGCAGACATGTACAAAGGCACCAGAGCAGACACATTTTCTGCCCTGCAGGTCAGACAGACAGAATATGTAATTATCTCAGTGGAATACTCTGACTTTTGCATCGAACCTTCACACAAGAATCTAGACCTTCTTATGTAATGGCCAGTCTCGCTCAGACACGTGTTGAAAACACTAATTAAACTCATTTCTGAGTGTTGCACAGATGTAGCTCACCTGTTAGTTCCCTAACAGGGTTTATTGGATAATTCACAACCAGCATTGCAGTCACTGCACTATAGTGTTTATCCTGCTCTTGTAGAGAAGCAAATGAGATGCCACACTGAGTAACAACATGTATCCTGCTTCATGGTTTGATCTCTACTCTGCTTCATCTTTGGAATATGATCAAGCTGACCATCTGCATTATGTAGAAATAACAGTTTCTCAAAAATCCAGACAAATATATTATAGAAGTAGAGTCAGTGTAAAATTTTAAAAGGACTTGTTTGATTCAGTAATTGTAAAATCTTTTCTATCCTTATTTGCACTTGTAGCCAGTATATTAAGGATTTAAGCAAGATTAAAGCGCAAAAATGGAGACAAGTGGGGCAATTATATTTTCTAGACTTTGTGGCACTGCATTCATAAACACAGAAACAGCAACCCATTCTCGTCAGCCTGTGCAAAAATAATGCAATTTCAGTCCTTTCAATTTTGTGCATTGCATTTAGTGTAATTTTGCAAGCAGGTGCAAACTCCTGTAGAGAGAAGATTCATGGTCAGGTTACTTTTATTTTCGTAGTCACAAAAATAAACACCTGATTAAAGTTGTGAAACAGTCACAGTTTGGTTGGTTAAACTCATGAAGAGGAAGAGAAAGAGATCACATATGTGACTTAATATTAAAACATTATGCCCACTGATTGTCTTACATATGTTAAGCAAGTCAATGCTGATTTTTGATGTCATGTTTGATATCAACCCCACTCCCCCGGGTGAGAGTCCTATGTTTTTTCTACCGATCCATCCGTTCACCCTGAGCAGACTTTTCATTCTTTCTACACAGTTTGGATGAGCGTAAGGTTTATTCCATCCAGTTGTTGTTGAGACATTTCTTTCAAAATTACAAATGTCAACATAATGGTGACACTAAGTAAAAAGTCATAGGATCACCAAAGTCAGTAAGATCCAGCCACTAGGGACCATGAATCAATGGAAATTAACAGTTGTTGAGATGTGGACTAATGGCCTGTTATTGCCATTCCCACTCAGACAGCAATACATCTAATTTCAATGTCCCTGCCTCCTGGTGGCTTGGCAGTCCTTCTGCTGCAATGATGTCTACTCCCTTTTAATTTGACAGCCTAATCTAGATGTATTTGAGCTCACACATCAGGTCTGCATACTGTACAGACAGTTACCAGACATCCTAAAAATGCAATGGCACAAGCATGCTTAAAATGATCATGTTTTTCATAAAGTTTGAAAGAGAGAGCTTTGACTTTGTTCTTCAGGTGCACATTGAGGCTTTGTAAACAGTTCATTTGTTTGAATCACTGTGAGGGCGTTTCTGCAATTAGCGAAGCTAAAAAAGTCAACTGTTGTGTCTGATAGAAATATGATCCTTCATCTCCTACAAGAGCTTGTCCCTTGAATTAGCTCTAAGTGTGACTGAGATGAAGGGAGCTGATTAAATTCACTCTGGTGGAAAAACTATTCTTCATTACACTTCAAGAGCTTGTATTCATAATTAGTTCAGTTGATAAGTTGGTCATCTATCATGCTGGCAGGTGCTGCACTTGGGCGAAGTTCATGGCAGGAGAGTGATTCAGGTTGTGAGAAGGTTACTAACTTTGCAAGCATGTCAACACACGGTCATGCTGTTGTTGTCCATAATACACTAAAAAATATATAAATCTGTCAGCATATAATCTTTCTGACTTCTGATGCATTTCTTTCTAGTTTGTTTAGACCTGACTATCAAGCATTAAAGCTGCAATGATAAATGTATTATTAATGAACTATTATCTAATAATGGATCAAATGACTAATTGTAGGTGAAAAGTGTCACTCCCTGTAATTAACACAGGGAGTTATATAACCTGATTTTGAGTTTGTCCTCTTTAACATTTTTCAGGTTGTTGTTTCATTTTCTTGTCTGTGACTTTAATGTTTTGGTTAAGTCTCACCACTTTAATTGGAAATTGCCCTAAAAACTTACTGTTTCTACATCTTTTAACCAAGCAAGCTGCTTAACATGGTTGAGCATTTTACAGTTAAAGAGTCAAATATTTCCTTTGGGATTTGGTGAATACCCTAAAGAAGCTAAAAGGAGAGTAAATATTGGACTTAGCTTCACCAAATGGCAGCAAAACATCTAAAAATATGGTTAAATTTTAGGCACTGCTAAAAGGTTTCTGCTTATGTCATTTTTGTTTTCAAAGCGTGTTTCTGACACTCAAAACAAACAAAAAAAAATCACTTGATACAGGTTCAAGTTTTAAATAAAAGAACCTACAAAAAGCTGTAGGCTTTGGAGGTGGTTTCCTGCACAAAAAGACAGAAAATGTTTTCTGGAGTCTGAAGCAAGAACTTTTAACTTTAATTTTTCACAAGGGTCCCCCTGGGTAGAAAACGTTTGTCAAGAAATGGGTTTTTTTTCTCCCTTTTTTTATCTGTTTCTCGCTTCAACTTTAAAAATGTTGTGTTCTCTTTGAACAACTTGATAGCTCCAGTTACAGTTTCTTCACAGTTAGTATCAGAGACAGTTTTGCAATATGTGGAGCTGGGTATTTTTATGATCACCGATTAAATAAAACAAACTGCTTAAAATACAAAATAGACCATTTGAGCTTGTTTATGTCAGACTCTAGAAATCCATTAAGTCACTAATGTCTCAGCTACACACAATAAATTACGTCTGTAGGCGTTCACAAGAATAGTGACTATGCAAACTCCTTTCCAGCCACACTATCAACCAGCTGAGTTTGCCAACAGAGCAGCTCTGATAAATGGAAATACACTGTGAAGTATCCTGGAAGAACACAATGACAATCACGTGAATATTTGGCTTTAAAGGTTTTTAATATGACATCATCTCCAGGGACTTTTGTGATTAAAAAAAGGGGAAAAAAAGAGATTCTTCACAGCCAAGATACAGTGCTGGAAACCATCATGTTTACGTGAGCCTACTTTTTGATTATTAAAAATAAATAAATAAAGGATGCAACTGTAATTATTCCAGTGCCAAACTTAACAGTTGCAGAAGCAAAGAACATTCTCCATTTGAGACTATGAAATGAGATTTAACTTCAGAACAAAGTATTCAACTGAGAGTTTATAAAAAGTAAAAGTCAAACCTCCTTATGTGTTATTGCTCTGCATACTATTATGATATTACAGCAACTATTTTAATTTTAGGCCCTCTCTCAGGGTGACTATGTAACGTGATCAGGGAATACAGATGAAAAATAACCTTTTGCCGCATTTGCAGTAATGTTAATTACTCTGTTCCCTGTTATATCCTGTTTAAAAGGCCCAAAAGTAAATAAGTAAAAAAAAAAATGATACATGCACAAGATCTATTTATTGAATAATAGATCAGCTTCTCTGACAGATGTGCAGGTAGTTCTGCAAGTGAGATCCTCAGGTAAAGACCATGGAGTCCTCATTAAAACAGCTCCATGCTTTAATGACTTGTGCTATATCTGTCCTGAGGAGAATAATATTCTGAATGATGACAGTCCAACAGTAGCATGATGTGTTACTGCCATTAGACCACTTCTAAATCCCTCTGCCATCTTTTTTCCCTTCTACTCCACCCTGTACCTCATTCCTTGTCTCTCCCCCTTTCTGCTGCAAAGCTTTCACTACAGTAAAGACAGTATAAGTGTGTGTCTGTGCGTGCGTGTATGTGTGTGCGTGCACGCTCTTGTCGTTGTGTCTCAGCCAATCTCCAGATGTCAGGGGGCGGGAGGGCTGCAGATGGTCGTCATTCCCCTCTGACAGCGACAGGAAGAGCGAGATTGAGAGAGAAGAAGAGAGACAGAGAGAGAGAGAGAGAAAAGAAAAGATAAATGGAGCATGTGAGGAACAGAAGGACACAGAGAGAGAAAAATAAAGGGAGAGAGAGAAAGAGAGAGAGCGATAAAAGACAGTAAAGAGGCTTTGTCCCAACAGTGGCTATATTGCTAACCCTCCACTCTGCTTCAGGGGACGTTCTGTGCAGGGAGACTGATGGAGTGAAACACATTAGAAATTAGTTCCTTACACTTGTAAGGAACTGTAGAAAGTTAACACTGCTGTTTTCACTGGCAGAACTTACATTTCTACTGTACTTAATATTTAAATGTGAAGTCAGTTTAACATTACAGCTTAATTATTTAAATATTTACACTTTTTGCTCTTGTTTTACACTTAAAAGAGTTCAGGGTATTTTTTTATGCTTCATATTGACACACAATGAAGAAAAATAAAGCTAACAAGACAATAATATCACTGCCAAAAAAAAAGTCTGTAGGTCTGGATGACAAGTAGAAGTACTCGGGAGATAAGTCAGACAGTAAGTATGTGGTATTTGGCTTCTCATTATAAAGATGGCAGGTCATCAAAAAGGAATCTTAAGCTGGATTCAGAGACAGAAAATCTGATTCTTGATCCTATGTGGCCAATACAGTGTGAAATACTTCCTTGTGAAAAGGAATTCCAGGGTCATGTAGCTGTAAATTTTGCCAAACATTCTTCTTTGATGGGGTAATAAATCTATCTATTTATCTGTCTACCTGTCAATCTCTCTTTCTGTCTTACTGCCTTTTAATCTACCTTCCCTTAAAATGATGCTCATCCAACTAAATGCAGGGCACGTAATGATCCTGTATCTGAATTTCATAAATGGGAACCATGTCCTTGAGCGCAATTTAAGATTGGTAAAAGAGAAAAATCTCTATTTAACAGACAGAAAGCCTTAATGAACGAGGAAATTACCGCACAGAATATTCTTTGATGTGAATGCTGCGTATGGAGAGGAGAGGAGACTGAAGAATGTTGGATTAGGCAAAAAGAGGAAAGAGAGGAATGAAAAGATGAAGAGAAGGTTAATGAGGAGTCTGACGCCTCAGGGAAGCTTTTCTTGGCTCCAGACGTACATAGAAATGCACACATACACACTCAGGCACACACACCTAAACACCATGGTAAAACCACAGTAAAAGCTGTTAACCTATAGCTTAGCTTATCAACTAGCCAACAACACAGGAAGGCTGCCTCATTAACACGCTTAATTATACGTACAACACAGTAACAAGACAACAGGCACTTTTGTGAAATGAGAACAAGCCTACAAGCAAACATGACAAGGCATTGGCGCCTCTATAAAATAAAAAGCAATCATGCAAACAGGATAAATAACAATATCTGAAGTCCACTGCCTGACTGCAAACTCTGTAAATGCAGTAGAGGAAACATTTCAAAGAGTTGTTGGTTTGGCTAATGACATGTATTTAGCACACTTTAACCAAATGCACTGTGTGGTTCGGTGAAAAACATTTTTATTGGAGGAAAACATAAAAAAGTAACAAATTTAAAAATATTCTCCAATGTGGATAAATCTGTAGTGTCTACAAATTTGACAATAGGTTTACAAGAGTATAAAGTGCAGACAAAAATATGCAGATAACTGAAAAAAAAGACATAAAATGTGAAGTGGTGGATATTCATTGTTTTCTGAAAGGGCAAAAGCAAACTGACTGCATATTCTTTTTTTGTAGTTGCAGATTTTTATGATGCTTATGTGGTATCGAATGTAGTAAATGTGTTTCCCTAATTTTTATTTTAATTCTTTTATTTGTAGCATGGCTTCAAACCTAAGTAATGTGTTGCTGAGGTAGTGAACACCTTTATTGACTGGGTTTCTGGCTTTGCTAGCATCCTGGCATGGATGCTAGCAAAGAACGTTGGCTATCTACTTTGATGTTTCATTGGTGAAGCACTCTGGTCTATACACAGAAATATTGTGCTTTTGAGTGAAATGTGTCTGCAACTATTGAATTGCATCCCATAAGATTTAGTAGGCACCCATCTGGGTTAAGCTGAAGAATTTTGATGGTCATAAACTTTCCATCTAGTGCCACCATAAGTACAATATTTACACCTGTCCAATATTTGTCCAATTCCTGCAAAACCAACAACATTTCATCAACCTCAGCTGTACATTGTGTTGATTGCATATTAGCAAATGTTAGAATTATTCATTTTATTATATCATAAACGGTGAACTTTGTAAAAAAGTATACCTTCTAATTATGTTAGCATTGTCTTGTAAGTAACTTTCTAATGTCAGCATTTAGCTCAAAGCACTCACAGAGCTGCTAGCATGGTTGTAGACTCTAATTGGAGTTGTAGACTCTAATCTCAATAGAACTCACATGGTCGAACATCCTTCTGATGGACTGGGGGGGGCTACAATTTGTGTTTCTTTTCAAAACTTCCAATCTGACTTCAGTCTCTTCATGCCACAATTGGCCAGCAGTGCACTGACGGGAGAGTATGCAAGGTAGTCCTCTTTTTGCAGTCTTTATGCATTCCTAATGCCATTTGCTTTTACTTTTACGGGCTTTTGTGTACGAACAAGTGCAATAGTACCTGTCTAAAAATGTCTGCCATTATCCTCATATTTAACCCGTATGTCCTTTTGTCAATTTTTGCTACCCTCAAGTTAAGTGTGGCCATTATATCAACCATAAGTACTTTTGCTATCTGACATGGCCAGGTGGTTTATAGTGTATACATGCATGTAGTGTAACCCAGCCCAGTTCCAGTGTAATTATTGCAAGTATGAGTGGCAAACTTTTTAGAAAGATAAAGAGAACTTTCGATACGTAAATAGCACTTTCACGTTTATCCATATTTGCTTGGCCACGGTCTTACTTGATATCTTATCCTTCGGCATGTCCTAGGTGACTTCTGACAGAGTGTCTGTCAGACATTTCACAGCAGTAATGTAACAAAGAGCATATCTAAACTAGTCAAGATGGAGGATCATTGCTTTGTAGTTCAACCTTGCAGATTTAATGTTTCATTGGTTCTGTTTAAATATCCTGCCTGCAGCCCCCAGACCTTTGATCATCACTGATGCTTCCACCTTTCTGTCCTCAGCTCTTTCCTCCAAGTTTAATAACAGACACTTCACTCAAAGTCTGCATTCGAAGGCAGAGTGTGAAGTGAGTGTGTGTCAAATGTCAGTGGGTACGGTGGGTGTGTGTATGTGTTTGTTTTGGTCGAGGGCATGCTCTGTAATCTTTGACCAGCTGGGGTGAAGAGAGGAGTGTTTCAGCATCGTGGTGTGAAATGATTGGTGCAACACACACATACATATAATCATTCATACTGCCTAGTCTGACCTACAAGAAGCAAACAGACCCCTAAAGTAAATATAGAGATTAATGAGGTGTAGAGATGGTGATACAAAACGTAAAACCAAACCATCCAAACCAGTGGTTCTCAGTTTTTTTTTGTGCCGAGGCACATTTTGAAAAAACAACGAAATCCCACAGCTAAAGGCACAAATAAATGCTTTCTTGAACTAGAACCAGCATATTCAGTGTAGTTGGCCTAAAGCCTTTGACACTGGGAGAAAAATACTGAAAATGTTGCCATTAAATCCTGTTCAAGTGAGTGCAACATATTTTGTTGGATATTTATTTATGCAAAAATCACAAGGGACAGCTGAGCATGCACAACTGGCAAGCCAACAGTGAATCACTGATGTAGAGAAAACACTTTAATTCAGTTTGAGTTCAGTTCAGCATTACTGTAGCCCTTTGAGCTGCAGATAAAAACCTGCATCAAGGCTGGGTGCTTCACAAAACAATCAGACAACTAACCAGAGAGACAGAAGACAAAAAATAGATGGAAGATGAGAAACACAGCTTTGGTCCATTAATACCCATCCATAATGCTAGATCAGATGAGTGTCTCCAAACTGGTTTTGAAGGGCTTCTGATGCTCTGTGGTATTCTTAACATGGTGATATGCTGTTTGAAGTCATCAGATGTGACGGACGGGGGGATGGGGGCTGCAGCCAAAGCCCACAGCGATCCTGAGATCGTCTGAGGCTGGCAAGCCACTGAGAGGGAAGTGGATTTGGACGACGTGCAAGAGAATGACCAGGAACTGGAAGAAGGGCACGGAAAGAGGTTTAGTGGGGAAAGAGAGCATGATAAGAGTGTGAAAAGATGAGGAGCCTGAAGAAAGAATGAGAAGTAAGGTCGATGTAATTCTTTAGAGGGATTAGTGCTATCTTGCACAGGGTTTTGGACATTTACACATGGTTCATCTCACACACACACACACTTAAATACTAGCAGACCATGAGTGTGCGTGCACACACATGCAGGATTATCCTTATCCAGAAATAATCACATCACATCTGATGCTCTGTTCATGACTTCTGGCGACATACATACTGGCTCACTCTGTATTTGTGTGTTTGTGTGTGTGCATGTGTATGTGTGTGTGTGTGTGCACATGTGTCTGCAGTGAGATAAAGCAGTCTAATCCTAAAGGAATGGAACATCTTTCTTTTGTCAGTGCACCCTTCTTTCTTTCTCACCACATTTAAGGATAATGTAATGCTCCTTAGGTCTAGTAAGAGGGAGGGCAGGAAACAGAGAAAAATGGGAAGATAAAGGGTAACAGAGATGAAGTGATTAAGAACAAAGTTAAGTGAGATTTGGCAAGGAAAAATGTTACTTCCAGTTTAAATCTTATTTCTCTTTTTTGTAACTTCTTTTTCTTCATTTGTTTGAGACATCTTTTTCCATATGTATCATGTTGCATAATGTTTACAATACAATACAATAATTCAGAATGTGAGACACAAAAGCAAATTTTGGCATCCTGCATATCATACACAATACTACACCACACTATTACTACAACTTAATTACTGGTACATTAGACAGAAATCATATTATTACAAACAGATCATGAAAAAGATTTTAAAAAATGAATGCAAGCAGGTGCCTGGTGAGTTCAAACATGGCGCTGCTTGTTAGCATCAGCTGTTTCATTCATGCTTCACAGTCTCTGGCTCATTCACTGCAGATGAGGCGAAAAACATCCAATCACATGTATGCAGGTATGACGGGCATCAGTTATTACCTGACTCATAAAGCTATAATATTCTGTTGTGTTATGCCAATGCTGTTGTTGTTTTTTTGGTGGTATTAATTTGACCATTTCATGTCATTTAAAGGGGTTTATTCTCCCAGTTGAATCCTTGTTTCTAATTTTACTGTATGCTATTCATTACTAGCAGTATTATTATTTGCATCCACATTTTTGATGTGTCTCTGACTCTGACTCTGACCACATCACAAGATGATAACTTTTTTCTGATGTATCAGTAAAGATGAGAAGAAGAAGAAGAAGAAAAGGCATCTTAAAAACATGTAGAGGAGTGGTCAAATTTTGAAAGAGCTAAATAAAGTTTCATGTGTTGTTCTCGTATTTTGCTCTCAGGCAGTAACTTGCTTTGATAATTTGCTGCTTCTAATTTTTTCTCAAAGTAAAAACTGAATTCTGAGTTGGCGTCTGAGTGTGTCAGCTCCTTGTATTTGAGTTTTAATTTGGCAAAGAACTTGGTTTGTCTGTCTGCAGCACATTGTGTAGCTCTTGCTGCTGGCAGAAGTGACACAGTCTGTTTTCTCCGAGTTGCCAGGTTTGTCCATAGGTGCCCAGACTATTAATGTTTTTCTTAGTTTCTGGTCAATTATGGATCCCAAATAATGTACCACTTAGTGTAGTCTGATCATTTCTAGATACAGTGGCACACAAGTTTTTGTAGATGGTGTCTGGTGGTTGGAGAACCTTTAGTTTATCTGGTCCAGGTTGTGTTAGAGCTGTGCCGGGGCTGGGCACTACTCTCTTTCCTGCTCTCTACTTCCTATAGAAAGTTGGGATAACATGTGTATCCAGTTACCACGTAGATTTTACAATCAGAGAGAAACAGTCAAACACTAAATGAAAGGGCCAGAAACCTCCATAAATACATGCACACAAGCACTCGTATATCCACGAGCACGGAAAAACACACACGAAGAACATGAGAGTGTGCGCATGTCAGACACACACATACTGTGTCAAGCACCCACTGAACGTATACAGAGGTTTCACGAAACAGACGCCGTGGCTGCTGATGTGCTTGAAGTGCAAAAGAAATGCCACAAACAGGAAATTCTCCAGGATTTCCCACAGATCTTTGCTCTCTTCATGTGGTCGATAGCTGGTAGATCAGACTTGGCCGCAAACATGTAAATACACACAAAGATGTTGTTTTGTTGGAGGAACAGAGGATCCGATTCAGACTTGTGCTTATCATTATTTTTTTGTTTTTTGAAATGGTAAACTATAAGAAATTCCGTCTTCTATCACAACATTGTTCTTACTTTGATTCATTACTGATAAAAGTGCCACCAGAATATGAACAAAACACATATTAATAGCAACAATAATTGCATTTCCTCATAAAATGTTCAAGCTCTTCCATTTCAGAGTCACAAATCATATTTTTAGAAGGCACTGAAAGTGAAGCTCTGAAATAACTCAAGCTACAACAGTTAAGCTGTGCCAACAAGCAATGAAAATAGTTCTATTGACAAACGTATTGACAGCAAAGTCTAGTCTGATCCCTCAATATACAAACTTAATCCACTCTTGTTTGAGAAAGCTGAAAATCACTCAGTGTATTCAGTTTTTGACCTGGCTCTGTCTCCTTCTGAGCCACAAAAGAAATGATCTGAAGTTTCTACCTTTCTATCCTCCTCTTTCTTTCCTCTCGCAAGAGTGATGTTAATTTCATCAATCTAGGCAAATATAATGAGGCACGATGTACCTCAAAGGATCCTGACACTCTTTTCATTTTCTATTTTTTGGTCATTTCTTCAAATACTATTGTATTATTTCTATGATTGCCTCCTTTGTAGCCATGACGAGTATGTCGCATGAAAGGTGGATGACTTAGAAATACATTCCTTATAGCCCACTGTGATGAGCTAGTCTTCTAAGGATGAAAGCAGCAGAGATGAAGACACCCCTGGGCTACAAGAAACATAAACTGAATAATAACATTAAAATTAGGATTGACAAAGTTGCAGCTACGGCCAGCTTGGTGATAAAACGTTGAGAAAGCTTTCAGAGAACTACAGCTGAGAGATCTTGCTGTAGATTAAAGGGTTGTTTGCTTTTTTGTCCAGAATTGCAATAGACAATCAAAACCATTGCACCTGTGTCCGCAGTAAATATGAGGCTTGAGTTAACTTAGCTGTTTCCTGGTGCTCCCAGTCTTTGTGGTAAGCTAAGCTAAGCTAACTGACTTAATTCACAGATATGAAAAAGATGTTAATCCCCTCACATGAATCCTGGCATGAGGTTACATATGAAGCCATGTTCTATCTCCTTTACATGGCAGGAGATTGAGTCTAAAACTGTCTGTAAAGACTAAGCAGAGGAGAGAGGATACACTGCAACTTTTTCTGTACTTTTTAGTTTGTTCAGTTCAGTACCCACGTAAATTAAAATTTTTTGGACAAGACCACATACTACCAAAAACCTTAGAGAAATTGTCCTTCACCAGCTGTGAATACAAGCGACTAAATTGAAGAAAAGTACAAAAGCATGTTTTTTCTGACCTCTAATGAGACACCATGGGCGGCCGGTGGATTTTGGCCCCATTGCCTCAGTGGTATGTTTGTGCCAAATCTAAGATGTGACCCAAAGAGATTAATTAAATCAAATACATCTGAGTAATCTTGAGCAGATTTTGCTCTTGGTTTTTATGAGCTCATCAAAGCTCTGTGTCCACTGACTCACAGTCTCCCGTCCCTCTGATAAAGAGCACACTTCCCTCCAATCTGTTCTCAAAGAATGACCTTTGCGAAAGCAACACAAGACTCCCCATGGCGAGAGCATGTTTGGATCGCACTAATGCCTCTGATAGGGACGTCCACTCTGACAAACAAGCAACAGATTCACATCCAGATCATCAAAAGCCCCATGATTACTTTCAGTGCAGAACATGTAGGGGTACTTTAAAAATGCCACTGCTTTTATTTAATGTTTAAAATTGGAGTTTCCAAAGCATTCCCAAAACCCTGCAATTCTTCTGTTTTTAAGCCACAAAAACAGTTGGTTTCGCCCTCATTAGAAACCTCAGAGGAGCAACAGACACCAATAGTAATTGTGACTGATGTAGATATTTGGAGACTAAGCAGAGAGAAGAAATAGGAAAAGGAAAGAAAATAGTAAACATAAATAAACATAAATTAACATTAACAGCCTCTCTTTGATTAAATAAACATTAAAAACACATGAAACATTCATCAACAAGCGGAAATTTCCAGCTGTAGAGTGACTTTAAGCTGCTTTCCGTCTGTTGTCTGAAAGAAAACCAAGGGGATCATCAATCCTACTGACACACAAACACTCACACTGGAGTCCAAGGATTGGTAAAATCATTTAAAATGTAAGGCCTTCTCTCTCTCTATCTAAATCCATATTGCCATGACAACCGCCAAGGAGAGAGGATGTGTAAAACCCCCGACTTTGTGGTTATGTAACCAACATCAGTCGCTCAACCTGTGGAGAGTCTTACCAGCTTTCATTTGCTACCATGAAGGGCTCAGCTGATAAAATCTGCACTCCTGCAGAGCAGAGATGTGACACAGATCTGATAATCTTTCTGACTCTTTAAATTGGAAAAAAAAACACTCTGTGCTTGTTTGAAAGGCAAACGACCGATCAGAAATGTGCTGCTAAAGTCCTATAAACTTGAGGTCTGTTTCTGCAACTGTGGGAGGAAGAAAAATTCAGAGTGAAAAGGGCGAAACATAGAACAAAAGAAATCACGCAAAAGGCAAATGTTAAGTGAGGATAATTGAAACATTGGGGAAAATGTTTCCTAACAGACCACCGCCCATTTCCTAAAAGCACTTTGATCCAAAAGCTGTTTAAATAAACTGCTGTATTGAAAATGTGATCTTTGACACTTGACTTTGTTGTACTTTTGTTGTGTAAATGCATGACGCCAACGTCTGCATTTCTGCATCAGTATGAGCAGGAATACTGCAAGTGTTAGTGTGTGAAATCACACCTCACTTACGTGTGCAGCTCTTGTTCACTATGAATGAGTCCAGTGTTCTGCTGTTTGTCCATAGCTGCTGGTAGCAATAACGCTGATCACTGATCCCCAGGTACCAATAGACCATTCACTGGCCTGGAAACACACACACACACACACACACACACACACACACACATACACATACATACACACACACACACACACACACACACACACACACACACACACACACAAACACAAACACATGCACACTCATATTATATAAGGTCAAACACACCCAGAATGAAGCACACATCCAGAAGACAAAAACAATATAAGTTAAAAAACTAGAAACACTTCCATACCATACACACACAATTTGACTAAACACAAGCATATACCCACACACAACCACAAAAAGGATCAGGTATTACTATAAACATCCCCTCTGGCCTGTGTGACCACCTACAGAATAATAATTACTGACACACGGGAACACTTTGAGACAGAAAGGGCCAGGTGCAATACGTGCACACTCACACATGCAAACATGTATACAAACAGGGCAAACACAAACGAATGTACATATGCAAACACTTATGTGTGCCACAAATACTGATCTTTCTGCATTTTCTGTGCACAAAATCTGCACATACCTGCATGCACGTGCAAACACGGCCATGCTGCTTAATCCAGTCTGTTTGCTTTCTCCTGGTGTGGCCTGGTTTGGTTGCATCTTTTGCCCAACATATACAAGCACATGAGGTCCAGATAAAATCTATCCTTTCCCTTTTCCCTTTCTTCTGATCTTATCTCTAGAATAAAGTGTTATGAAAAATGTTTAAATGATTGAAGCTCACCATCTATTTTCCAGTATTTCACTGCCAACACTGACAGCCATTGTTGTTATCAATTGATTAAATGTAACAAGATATTATAAATTATGGTTTCCTTTTGGATATTTAGTTTACCTGGCAAATATGAATAAAGAAAAAAAAGCCATGATTTAATTAGACACACCCTGTGCCATGTGTTGGTGGATAAAATCTTGTGTGTATGTTGGACTCTGAGTTTTTCTGCTGTGGCGCCTGAGCTGCAGGGAGAGACAAAGCCAAGTATCCAGTTCACATTAACACCCTGGCCTCCTCCAACACACATGCATGCACCAGTACGTCCACAAACTGATGCCAGACCCAAATTGAATTAATATTTGTCTTTTTGCTCTCCCTCTCGGTTGCTTTTTCAATTTGTAAGAAGTCAAAGGTTCCGTGCCGTTTAATTTGTGTGGAAATAATTAAAGAAAAAAACCATCTCATGAGGGACTACTGTCTGCAGCTACAATCTGATCCAATGCACACTTCCATGGCACTGCGTCCAGAGCCAGAGCAAACCGGCCAATTTATTTAGAATTACAAGCAAGACTCTCAACAAAATATTGGTGGATTTTTGCACCGCTGTGTTGATGGAGGACTGAATCACAAAACCTCCCGTTTACACATGCACACACACTGCAGAGACAGAGGTTTAAATCAGGTCGATGGTGTTCTGGTTGTTTGACACAAGGTCATGGAGTCAGTCAGACAGACAGACAGACAGACTGAATCAACTTCCACAGTCAGCCTCTCCTCTGGCATCACCTTTCACTCCTAACACCTGAACTGTGACCTGAAGCAGCCATATTCTGACACAGGGGAAGTCCATCACACCTTTGGAAGTGTCCAGGTCAAAGATAGTTTGTATTTCATCAGCAAGAAGGACGGCAGCTAAAAGTTGAGAAATTGACATTGACATTTTTAAATATACACTGTGGTATTTGGATTTAAGTGAAAGACCTGAGTACATTTTCAACCTCTGGGAAAAACAGAAACACATCAGAAAAAACAATTCTGGGCAGAGAGAAAATCAAGTCAAATCTGTTTAACTAAAAATTTCATTTTTTCTCCTTTATTTAATTTGACAAATTACTATTTGAACTTTATAAAAAAAAACAAAGGTCCTTCTATAATATCAAATGATATTTGTCCACTTTTCATTCTTTTCAAATAAAACATTATCAAACCTACAATCAGAGAAATCTATTAGATGAAACTGTAATAGCCGGTTGTTGTCAGCTGACAGTGAACATGCTACCAACTGTTGGCATTCGTTTGTCATGTGACCCTTGCTACTCACCAATCACACACTACTGTTCAATGATTAAATAGGTGTCCTCTCAGTTACAGTCATCATATGACTGAAAATAAAAACTGGTCATGTGGTGTCATAGAAGTAGTGTGACATCAGGATTATGCAGTTTGATACCCTGTTGAAATTACTTCAAATTGAGGTCAGTAATATTTACATGCACAGTTCCACACTGCTTGACCTTTAACATCACTATAAGTTATTTTTCCCCTTTAGTATTTTTTTCTGTGATTTTTAGGGTTTTCGAAGATGGAGGACAAGCCTGTCTGTGGAAGTGGATACTATGACATGGAGGGTTATCATTTTCATCCATTTAAAAGTTTGTATGTGTCTGTTTGCCTCAAAAAGCATTTTTTGTCTCTGCAAGCTAAAATATTGCAGTTACATTTTTCCTGACAGAGCAGTCTGCAACTTTGGGATCATATTCAGCAATGCTGAATATGAAACTTAGATAAAAGATGGTTACTCCAAGCAGGCCATTGATTCCTGTGACAGACCTTCCCAGCAGAGAATGTTGTTTGTCTAAGTGTTTCTCCAGCCAGCGGATATCAACCACCCATGAGTCCAAAAGCAGAGTTACATACAACAAGAGCAACTGTTTCTATGTCTGAGAGAAGTCAAATAGAGTTACACGAAGCTCTTTGGCTAAAGGAAGAACTACATTCCCTTACTCATAGCTTTTCCATTCCTGCACTGGTTACATGCACACTTACATACTTAACCAAAAAAACAGATGCAATCTAAATGTAAAACAACTTTCTTTATTAGTTTGGATCTTGTCACTGGTAACATTAAAGTAAAGTTTCATGTAAGCATGCAACACTGCACACATGCACTGCTGCACAAAGCCAGATGCTGCAGGGCCCCAAATGCTGCAGGAGCATCGTTAGGGAATTATGGGGGGCGGAGGTAGTAGTTTGTACTTTGAGGGGCACTTTGAGAGTCGCAAATGTCAGAGGTAAAACTAAAAACACAGCCACTGGTAGAGAAAACGCCCTCGGACTGCCTGTGACAGACGTACACACATACACATCTGCAACCCAGTTACACTCTCACAAACCCAATTTCTTTCTAACACACACCTGTTTGACGCGCATGGCCTTGTCTCTGCTGGCCTTGACACACCTGCACTGCTATTTGTCTGCTCCGAATGGACTTGAAGTGGGAATCCATCAGGCTTTGGCAGCATGGCTCTATGTGTGTGGCTGAGAGAGAGTGAAAAAAAAATAGAAAGGCTGAAAAGAGAGATGAAACAAGATAAAAAAGCAGGGAAGTAGTCTGAAGTGAATTTGGGATTATGAATTTATAAAACCATTGGCCATGGGGAAATGACCCATGCAATTGTGAAACATGCTGCTTCCTCTGAGAGAAACAGACAATTGGATTTGTTGTTGGGCAGACAGCACATACTGAACTCCAGCAGACTGTTTATACAACACAGATCTGAGCTTTCAACAAGTCTTACAAGAGCTATTAGCCCTATACAATACTGGGAGACACACAGAAAGGGAGGGAGACCAAGCAACAGACCAACATTCTTTCGGTGCGAACCTGGACTAGGACAGATGCGCATTCAAAGCTGTAAACTATTTTTCTGTGAACTCGTCTGCGTAAAAGAGAGGTGGGGGGGTATAAAAAAAGGGAGAATGGAAGAACCCGTGCAATAAAGCAAGCAAGCCAGACTGCAAGAATGGAGAAGAAAGAACAGGACGGGGAGGGAGGAAGCCGGCAAGATGGGAGATGAAAAATTGCTATTCTCCTAGTGTGCTGTGGCAGAGGTAACTGGAGGAGGTGAAGAAGGGTGGGGGGAGGAAGGGAAAGAGGGGGAGGAGGAGAGGGGGGAAGGTTACCTTGACATCAAAGAAGAAGGCAGAATATGAGTTTGACCTCTGCAGGAGAGGACAACTGGCTCTGACCCCTGACATCTGTAAAGATACAGTTACCCCGAGACATCTTTAATAAACACTCACACACTTGCGTGTTCCACACAGGGTTGAACAAACACAGAGAAAGTCATTATCTGCCATTTTCAGCGTTTGGGTCTCTTTTCTCTCTGTTCTGCATGGCTTGCTTTGCACCCTTATCTCGCCTCTGTCTCATCCAAACACACATATCCACTCAGCTTATACAGTATTAAATAAAAGCTAGTCGGCTTTGTCTATTTTCCCCTGAAACACACACATAAAAAGTCACAGATAAGCATGTGTCTAATGAATGCTATTTAAATACTGCAGAGGTTTAGAGTGATTCCACTACACAATGTGTCATCTGGAGAAATCTCAAAGTGGGGCTACGCTAGAGACAAGTGTCACCTTCCCTCTAATTGAGACACTGCAGCTTCACCCTGTTTGTTCAGATTGTTTGTATTCTGGTGCTGACTATGAGCACTGATAGGAAGTCATATCGGCATAACCATCAAAACTGAAGAGCAGAATACAAAATTGCTCCTAAGCACGTCAACAGAGCTGCTCTCACCAAAAGTGGCTGAAGCTGTTGGGAAAACATTTTTCTCATTTCCTGTAGCCACCAAGGGGAAGATATTAAAGTCTGAGACATTAACAGTTCACAGACATGATGGTTCAATTTCTGGAAAATTAAGTACACCAGATTTTAACTTTTACTGGCTTTTTGTGCTGCCAAAAAAGGCAATTTTTCACCAAACACCAGCTGTATTTTATTAGTCAAAACAAATGATGTACTACCTTTTTCATTTTCAAACCAAAGAAGATATAAAAGGAAGGAATTATATATTTGGCTGCACTACAATGTGAAATGAAAGTATGAGGGTTGAGAGATGTTTTGCTGCACATATTGAGTGTATACTGATTGTTCTACCAGAGCCAATGCGATTCAGAAGGTTAATTAGAATTTTATCAGTTCTTTACATGTCTGAGACCTAGATACGAGGGTATTTCCAGGTTAATTCACACGATCATGAACCACCACAACACGAATACTTAAGAATTTTTGATTATTTTTATTACCCGATCCTTTTTGCATTTTATTTCTCTTAGTTTATCTTTTTATTGTGACATAAGTTTGGAAGTTCCTCTTATTCAAACAAAATTACTGTCATATAAATACATGTGCTTACTCAACTAGGTAGCAAAAACCAAACTTACTTTTGGCTCTTTGGGCATTTTCAAGGTAAGCTTGTGACGTGACAGCTCATGGTGTGAGCATGTTCAGGTATACTCAGGGCCTTTTGTGCAAGCAGGGCTGTTTGGTCAGTTTTACCCAGAAAACTTTGCACCATTTCAAGGTCAAACAAGAATCCTGTTCACTTCTAATCAGCTTATCGTACATCCAGAGAATATTGAGAAAACTTGAGTACGCACATCCAAGTAGTTATCTGTCCCTCCCAGCTGTGAGCCTTTAACCTTACAGTTACATCACAGCTCCAGGAGACACCTGGGTGTACTTTACATAACGCAAAAACACACTCAAACTGAACTCACACAAGCATGCACAGGCACATATTCACCCAAAAACTCAAAGATCACATGCACACAGCTACATGCACGCACACAACAATGTACCTGTCTGTATGCAGGTCTGGAGCAGGGCAGATAAAATTAGGACTACATGAGTCTCAGCGGACTGTGGCTGTGCATCTGTCGAGTGAATCAGCACACAGACAGTACAGTACCTGGCTGCCTACCCAAGTGATTCTGTTTGTCTCATCTGTTTCTTCATGACCAGACTGAATAAGCAAAGCCATTTTTTAAAGAGTTCTGTCAGTGAAACCTCTGAGGCCAGAGCACCTCCACATCCTGGATGGATAATGAGCGAGTGCAAGTAAGTGACAAAAACAGCTCTGGAGAGTTGGAGGTGAGTGCTGCAAGAATAAGAAAATGGTTTAAACCCGGGTAGCAAAGATAGTTTCTAAGTTTTAACAATTAATCCTAATTAATGTTCAGAAGTATGTGTGCCATTAATTAATTTATATGAATTCAGATTAGATTATGCTGAACAGTGCAGCCTCAGGCAAAAATTCAGAATTTGCACAAAATGATTATAATCAAAAGCAATGCATCAAGCCAGTTCAGGATTTTGAAATATTTTAAGATGCAGGGACTGATGTGGCCTTGTCCAGTGAGACAGAAAATGCCACAAGCCAATGATTTTTTTTGTTTGTTTTTTGTTTTTTGTAAAGCACACGTCAGGGTATGAACTACAGGTGCTTTGTGGCTGTATCTATTTGTAGAAGAAAAGAACCGAAAAACAACAACAAACACATCGGCAGACTTCGACTTCATGGTTTGAGCTCTGTTTTGGGAAACAGCCTCATAGAAAAAGCTTGTAGCAGCTTCAGAGAACAACTGGCTGTAATGTTTATATTAAGTGTTAAATGCAGGAAGTGATTCTTGTAACCAGCTGACTACTATTAACAGAATAACTCCTCAGTTCAGGCTACTGTGCTAAGGAGGAACAAATTAGAACAAAATGTCAATGCCTGCATGATGTCAAGTAAAATCAAGTGAAGCTTTTTGACATATCCCTTTAATACTTTTATTTTTGCAAAGAATGAGTCTGGATTGAACCATTTACTGTAAAATGTGAAGCAAAAAAGGAAAATTATCTCTTGTTCTATGTATTTTTTAGTCTATAACAGACCAGCTTGACTAAAACTAACCTATATATACCACCAGTGTGGCTGAGAGGATGAGGAATAACACAAATGATGAAGCTTTCAAGGAAAAAAATGCAGCAACCTTGACTAGAGATTCTCACACATTCCATGGCTGAGGCAGCAAAATGTGGCTATAACAATGAGATGTTTTCTGCATTAATTCACTACACCCAGTAATTCACCTCATTTTAATACAGCAAACATACTGAAATATTAATAAATGAGGCACAGTGGGGATACAGAGATGCGCAGCATTCTTAAACAAACACAACCAGCCAAACAAACTTACAGCACAGTGGGCGTTAGTGTTACACAGGAGGTCACATTGCAACACCAATTAAGCTGGTTTCCAGGATTTTTATTAAGGGGCATGATGGCTTAAAGCAGCAGCGTGGGAACTTTAAAAAACTGAACTGACTTCAAGAAAATTTAAATGTACCAAATGTAATTTGAGCAAGTGTGTGAGTAGTTTTCAGCCAGCAGAGGGAACAACTAGAGTGGCTGCAGGGTGTGAGATGATCAGATTTTATCTTCAGAGAATTACACACAGATCACACCAGCGGTGGAAGCTGGTTATGACAGGCCCCAGGCCCTGTTTTTACAGTATCTGCTGCATGGTTATTGACACGCCCCTGAAGGCAGCATTGATGCTGATGATAGTCAAACTGCTGCATTGCTGCTAGAATGGGAGTCATCTATGGGCTGGCAAATGTTACTTTAAAGCCAGAGGAATCTAATTTAAAGAGCTTTGCTACCTTCTCCTGTTCTTCTGTCCCTTGTCTTTCTTCTCTTGTCTTCTCTCTTACTGCTGCTTTCATTTGAAAGTCATGAATACCAAAAACATGTCAGATGTTAGTTTGCTTTTTCAAATGCATATACGAACAAATTCCACTACTTTTAATTTAATGTGAATTCTTCTGTGAATTATTTATAGGTGGAAATCTGAATCACTCACAAGGACCTTAACACAATGTTGGAGGGCCCACTCTCTCTATGGGTCCCAGTGTCTATAATTGTGCCTCTGGTTCACACCCTCTGTGTGTGTGCATGCCTGTGTCTGTGTGTGTTTGGTATGAGAGCTTTTGCAGTGAGGAAAGTCAATGCTGAAAAGCCAAACTTCCTTCCTGTCTGAGCGATATCACAGGCCAACAAAAACACACACACGCACTATTTTCATCTGTCTATCTTACTCTTTCTTTCCTTGAGGGCAAGTGCACCCAACACAAACGCACACACACACACATACACACACATTAGACTGAGACGATCCATGTGAATGGTACACTATACACTCACACAAACACCCACAATCCTGTCAAGCAGCAGGGAAGCCTGGGAATGGTACACACACACTCCTCCATCCCTCACTTGGATAAGAAAGAATAGAGAGGGACGGTAGAAGAATTTCATATCTCAGTAGAGTCTGTGGACATTTTCCATGAACACCAACTGCTGTAAGCAATATATGCAAAAAAATGTTCACATATATGTTTGATTCTCCTGACTCAAGCGATTGTTTAAATTTTACAAGTTGATTATCATTGACAGTGTGAGTCATTCCTGTTATTCTCTGTCTCTACCAGCAGATTTGACTGATTTCCAAAACATGTATATTAGCTGTTCTAAAAATCAATGTAATCTTTTTTTATTTGCACCATTGGACGTGCATTACACACAAAACAGTGGTAGCAATGGCTCACTAAAATGCAGGGCAGGCAAAAGAATGTGTGCTATGACTTTCCTGTAATAGAGAACTGGCTGTTTCTGTAGAGAAAACAGCTCACATAGATATGAAAAAATTCATTTACCTATCCTCTATGGACAGGTAGTACTGTGATCCCATAATTACAATGCCCCCACATGAACCAAAAGTGCAGATAAGGGTTTTAAAAAGTGAAACTTTGCCCTAGACTCTCTCCTCAAGGCATTCGCTCCTGCTCTTAATTTATCAGGAACAATGCTGACCTCAGCTGGACCAATTGTGTTACTGCTGTTGTTTACGCTCCTCTGAGAGAAGTAGCAGGCATCATACAACTGAATTATGTAGCAATTCTCCCACTGAGAGAAGTCTGACGGGGCATACAATCAGGGAGAGAGACGGGCAGACACTAAGATAAAAAGGGGGTTAGACAGGCAAAGCAGCAGACAGAGAGACAGATAGATGAAGCAGGCAGGTAGACTGATTCTTAAAGGCAATGTAGAGGTGAGAGAGAGAGAGACAGATGGTCAACAGACACAAGGCGATAGAGACAGACATGCAATAAACAGACTAAAGCGTCCCACACTTAATTAATTAGAGAGCAAAAACACTGCGGGGCTGTCGGCTGCCTGAAAGACAGTTAGGCATGTAACATCCAACAACGCACCCACACACACACGCACACACACTCACACACACACACACATGCACACAAAAACAGACACTTGCCAAAGCAGGCTTGTGCACACACATACACACACAGCAAAGGAACCTTGTATCATCTCTTTTCACGGGTTTTTAGATGAGGAGAGACTAAAGAAAACAGGGATGAAAAGAGCAGAGAGGGAAGTAAATGACTTGGGCAAAAAGAGGAGGGGGGGACAGCAGTGGGAGGAGGAGGAGGGGGATGGGAGAAAGAGAGACAGTGCGAGAAAAATTGGAAACAGAAGTGGGGAGAAGGAGAAAGGGAGGCATGAAGCAGAGATGGAGTGAAGATCAGAGGAGAGTCGATGAGGCCAGATGAGGTAGAGATAGATGTTGGGAGAGGAGGAGAGAAATAGAGTTTGAGATAAAAGAGAGAGAGAAAGACAGAGAGAGGAGGGGAAGGAGGAGGAGGAGGGCAGATTAGACAGAAGAAGGAGAGCCAAAATATAAGAGTAGTAAAGTGCAGTGGAGAGGAGTGAAACGAGATGCAGGCGGATGAGAAAAGACAAGAGAGAGTGGAGACGCTGTGACCTCACATGCACGGCTGCAATGACGCTTTGAAGATCATCTCAAGGTTGTTAGATAAGAGGGAACACTTCCAGACAGAAAAGGAGAAGAGGAGGGGGCGAAGCAAAGGGGAAAAAATTGTGATAGTGAGAAGACCAACAGGGAGTAAGAGAAAGAAAGACAAGATATATAGAGCAAAGAGAAGCAAGAGGAGAAGAGGATGAGAGGGAGGCGAAGGGAAGCGTGAAGAGATAAGAGGGGGATAGTTTAATAGTGAGAGAGAGAGAGAGTGATGAAGGCCACGGAGAAAATGATTCAGTGATGCCAAGTTGCTATGAGGCATGCAGCAGTGAGTGTGGGTGTGTGTGTGTGTGTGTGTATGTCAGCGTGCCTGTGCATGTGGGTATGAAACAAACATACATGAACATGTGCATAGTGTATATGTATCAGTAAAAGCAGACATGCAAAAACGACCAAGCATGCATGTGTGTGTGTGTGTGTGTGTGTGTGTGTGTGTGTGCATCCTGGCAGGAGTGATTAAGTACAATTAACCTGCCAGCCAGTAAACAACCAAGCAGGCTGTGTCCCATTCCTTAATGAGTTCCCCTTATCTGTTACCCTCCCCTCTTCTTCTCCATCCATGCATCCTCTCTTTACTCTCCTTTACATTATTTCAGTCACTCCTCCTCTCCATGTCCCATTATCATTCATCAGGCATTCTGTACTTACACTCCTCTTTTAATATTTCCTTGCTTAACTACTTTTTTTTTTTTAACTTTATCATCCTCCCGCCCTACTCGTTCCCTCGATTCCCCTAGACAGAAGAAAGCAGGAGGAGTTGACATTTTCACGGTCCTTCAGACTGTGAGATGCAACACTAAGCAGGGATAATTTGCTCAAATCAGGAGCCAGAAGTGTCTTGTTAATGTTAATGTTAATTTTAGCAATACTAGTGGCATGACTCATATCAAAAAGGCAGCGTTGTCAGTTAATTCAACACTGTGGATGGATTGCCATGAAATTTTGTAAATACATTCATGGTCCCCACAGGATTAAGGGTCCAGATTTTTTAATTGAGCTTCACCGTTATTCAAAACATCTTTGTCTAATTTGAATTTTTTGTATAATGCAAAACCTACAAAACATAAGGTTATGTCATCATTGTCATAGCCCATAAACATGCAGTTAGCATTACACTACAGGCACCACTGTGCATAGATATAGCCTCAGGGGTGTATGACTGTAGACTCTATTAAACGATGTGTTTGAATAAAAAAATATATATCTCACAGGTGCCATTAAATGCTTTAGCAGCATCAGACACAGCCAGAAATTTCCTTAAAATAGTCTCCAGATGCTTAAGAATATTAGTCAGGTATCTGTGAAAATGTTCCAGCCCCCATCATCTGAAAACATCTTGGTACACAAATCATTTCTGGCTGTACTTAGCACATACACTCCACCTCTGCTGTTTAAAATTTAAAAATATCCTGCTGAAATAACCTTGATCAAGCTGCCACTCTTCAAGGGATTAAATGTAGCCTACAAAACGAGAGATGTTCAGTTAAGCTGTAAAAAAAAAAAAGTACTTCTGTTTCCAAGTGACTTTTGATTCAGTAAAATGTGGTCCACCACAGGCAGTGCTTCGAAAACTGTCCAATAGAAATGGCAGTGAATTTTCAGTTCAGAGTCACTTTTCAGCTCGGGTCACTTTCTGCACATGTTGACGGCAAACAAAAAAACACCTGGTCATGACTTGAACTCGTGCTTTCTAATGTGTTGCCTGCCATAAATCAAATCAACTGCACTTATATCTAGATAATAGGATTAGAGTGGGGACACAGAGTAGAAGACATCAATCTGGTCTGGAAGTCAGCCATGAATTTAGTTCTTTCACATCTCACAGGGTCTCCTTGGCCAGCTGGCAGGGGCTGCTGCTTCCATGATGATTTATAGTAATGTCTTCCTTTTTGCTGCAGTGGTGACTTCAGTAATTGTACAACATATGCACTATAGAGCAAGGCTAAAGATAATCCGTGTTGAATTCTTTACATTGGTTGTTTGAAATTTAAAGAAATTGTTTGACAAATAATATTATTCACTTTTGGTGAAATATGAAGCTACAGACAATTACCACTTAGTTTGGTTTAGCATAACGTCTGGAAGCAGGGTTAAACATCTAAGCTGACGACCCGCTAGCTCCACTTTCGTATATACTGTAGAAACATGGCCTCTTCCCATCTAACTCTGAGAAACAAAGACAGTAAGAGTATTTTCCAAAATGTTGATCCTTTCAATCCCATGCAAATTCATTCTGCTGTCTTTCTAGGCTTCTTTAGCCTGTCAGTATGTTTTATCATCAAGTTTCAAGGCCCTGCAAAAGATGTTTTACAGGAAATACTGAGTCAAAATATTTTCAGTCACAGGTCCCAGCCAAGAAATAGTCAGCAAGTAACTGCCCATAAAGCCACTTTTTCATTTCTGCATAAATGAGATATAACATGTTAATTGAGGAGCTTTAAACCTCTAGACAGAGTTGGGTTAGCAACTATGCAAAGCTAAAACAACAGTCACCAGGATAAAACTTTAATTTGAGCATACAGACTAAGATGGATCTATCTCTTTGTAAGAAAGGATATCTGTGTATATCTGTGCAAAATATCAAACTATTTCTTTGAAATTGTATAAATAGGATTGTTTTTTTATGACCAAAATGGAATGACCAAGTTCAAACAAATGAAAGGTAATGTGCCTGTTAAACATATTACTCCTGGTGAACTAATCATTATTTGGAAATTCCACTCCTAAGGAATCACTTGCAATTAGTTTTGTACATTGCCACTAAATTTCTGTGATCAATACAATAAATATGTTAAATTAAGACATACAAGACATTTCAAAATGCTCATAAATTGTAAAATACTGATATTTTTATTTTTCAAAAATGCAGCAGAAATGTTTTATGCTTGACACAATCCAGCCATCCGCTGAGTCAATAAACCCATATGAAAAAAAAAATTCAGTCAATCAAACACATCCATTAAATGTTATTTTTATGTCATTTTGTAAACGTTCTTTGCTTGCCATCCACAAATGTCTTCGGCTTTCATTTTTCATGTATTCTACTGACAATTAACTAAAATCTCTCATGAAGAAGTTACTTAGGATGAGAAGAAGGTTAAATAGGCCCCACTGTGACAAAGCTGCATGAAGTCACACAGATGAGGCTGGGAGGGTGGCAGGAAGAGGGTAGGTGGGACAGATTAGGGTGAGAAAGGAAGCAGGAAAAGGGGATAAAACAGGAGTTACAATATCAGCGTTTAGGCCTGTTTCAGAGGCAGCCATGACAACGCAACATCTCTGCCAGATTAACTGGGTATTTGAATTGTTGAAATATTTTTTTAAGAATGTAAAGAATCTTATTATGATGACACACAGTAACCACTACCATCCTCAAGCACTGTAAAGTTAGCAAGAAAACCTCCAACTTTTTCTCTGAAATAAAGGCAAAAATGTTGGTTGGGGTTTTAATAATTAATTTCACTAAAGAAGGCCTACCTCTTGGTGGCAATTTAAAAAAATATTGCTCCGTAAAGAGAATATTAAGGCTTAAAAGGCAGCATGTTTGGAGGTTTGTTTGCCATCAATGTCATGTCAAACTATCACACAGAAGGATCATGTCATCAATTCCTCCTCAGCTTCACCCACAGCTTCACCTAATTAATCAAATATGGCTCCAAACAATTGACAACTAGGTGACAGGTAGACCAAAGTACAGGCTTGTAAATATGGATGACAAATCCATGTTTGTCAAAAGACTATGGGTGACACTACTTAATATTAAACTGTATTACTGATGAAATGCAACTTGGTCAAATTCTTTTAATCGGTGCCTTTGAGAGGGACAAGGTTTCAGTAAGCATTAGGTAGTTCAAGCAGGGGCTTTAAAATACTGGAGCCCCCTGTAAGGTGTGAAACAGTAAAATCAGAGGTATAACAAGAAAAAAAGCATCCTTCACTTTTTGGGACATGCTGTGACTTAGGATCCCCTGAATCATCACCACCTGCCTGTTATTATTAAGGTTGTTTTTTTAGTGAAATTAAAACTAAGGCCTTTAAGAGGATTTTTTAGGAACAAGGTGGGGGAGGAAAAAAGTGGGGAAGGAAGTGGGTTCAGGGGGTTAAGGGTCATGGTTTTTGGCTGGTGCTCAATCATCAAACCAATATTGCATTATCTACACAGTACTAGCTCATCATTGTATGGTCAAACAAATAGACAGGATGTTGTGAAAAATGTCCTATAGTTTAACTACTAAACAAGTATCTAAATGTTTACATAGTTAAGAATTATTGTAATGACTGTGCATAGCAAATATAGCCTTTAAATAAAGGTACTGTGTACATACTACAGAGGGTGAGATGGAAAGATAACCAGCCTTGCTTCAGGACGTCTATACAATAATATAGTAATATCTGAAATGAAAGCAATAATGTGGTTAAATAAGTCATGTTTTAATGCAAGAGCAGGTAAATGCTATAAATCATAATATATCATCTGTATCTTTCCATTCTATTTACAAGAGTTTAACACAAAGCTGGTTAGAGTGATTTTTCAGTAAGTCTGACAACACTTCAGAGGCCCCTTCTTCTTCTGAAGCTAATTTTTCTCTCTTGGCACACTTTCTATTCCTGTGTTTTCCATATCACTCTATCTCACTTTGTCTTTCTCACTCTCACAGCTGTTAAATCCCTCTCAATGAAATCTTAATCTCTTTCCCACCATCTGACTAACTTTCCCCTCAGCCAAAGTTGTATTTTTTAATCCTCTCTTCCTCTCTGTCTGTTTTTACATCCATCTCTCGCTGAAATTTGTTATTTTTTTTCTCTCTCTCTCTCTCTCTCCACAGCTTGGTTTGATCCTTGGCAGATAGGGCCTTTGATCTTTTAATGGGAAAAAATGCTACATTCACATTTCACAGGTTGTTCAAGTTGACATCAGCAGTCTGTGTGTGGTACTTCTTAGCTCAGTTCTGCATCTACATCTGCTCTGCTCGGTCCCAGCACTGCTTCACTGTGCTGCACAGGTACAGTAGGAGATAGAAACTGATCCATGACTGACCCTTTTGACACAGTTCTCCTCCTCTTCCGCCTCAGGTGTAGAAAAGCCAGATTTAATATCCAAAGCAGGTTTTGAGACGTTTGATGGATGTCTTGGCTTGTCTTTTTTCAGGTTATGCATAGAACTGCATCTCCTGGGATCCGGTTTGTCTTCAGTTTCCCCGACATGCAACACACAGCTGTCTGTCTTTTCATCCTGTTACTGAAAATGTCTTTCTGTCTCTCCATCTGTAACAATCCTGCAGGGTAATTAGTAGAGGTATTTAAGTCTGTTGTTCTGTGTGTGTATTTGTGTGTATGAGTGTGTGTATATTTGTGTGTGTATGTGTGTGTGTGTGTGTGTATGTGTGTGTGTGTTTGTGTGTTAGTATGTGGGTGTTGTAATTATGTCCCTGTATGTGCAAGTATCTTGCTGCGGTTATACACGCGTGGTGGAGTGTGTGTGTGTGGAGATGTGTGTGTGTGGCAAGTGTGTATTACTATATGGGCTATGGTGTGTGTATCCCTGGTGTGGATGACCCATCCTCATCCCAACCACTGATCCAGGCGTCATGGGGGTCATCGGCGTCGCCGGGGTGACAGGATGTGACCCGGGAGTCACAGGCAGTGACCCTGGGGTTAGAGAGGTCATGAGGGGGACGTCGTCGGGGGAACGGCGCAAGGTGAGGGTGTAGTCTGGCGGGCAGGTGAGGCGCACGGTGTCCAGTGTGCTGTAGATGTCCTGGGTGTCTAAGCCATCCAGGGCGTCCAGTGTGTCCAGAGTGTGATGGTGGTGAGCATTGTTCCTCTCGTCCGCTGATGCTGCATCACACTCCAGCTGCTTCACCTAAAAGGTTGGATGGTAGATAAGGTGAAGGTTAGATGAGAAGATGATGAGGAGTCAAGTCATTTGGATCACATAACAACAGAAACTGGAAATCAGGCTCGTCGCCAACGAATCTAAATAAAGGAGTATTATCACTACTAATAAACCTATGAATTACTTTATTGGTTTATCAATTAAATCATTTATTATTTTAGGACATAAAATGTCAAGAAATGGAAAAAATATGCCACTTAGAGTGTCCTAAACCCCAAGGTGGCATTTTCAAACTGTTTTTTTTTTCTAAAAAAAACAGTCCAAACCACAAAAAACTTAAAGAAATCTAAAACAGCAAAGCACCAAATGCTCACAAAAAAGAAGATGAAACCATATAAAAGTTAACATTAATGATTGAAAATTACTTGAGCAAGTCATCAGTCAGCTGTTGGTTTGTTTTCTGTCAACAACTGATTAATCAACAAATGGTGTGAGCTGTTATAATGTTACAATGGCTGGGCCTTAGAGCCAAAATCATTGTTGCAATATCATTCAAATGTTTTTTTAATTTCAACATTCTGTAACATATCAAATTTTAACATAACCATGTAGGAAAAAATAAAACTGAGTTCCACTGAAATAAATTATGCACCATTGTTATGTATTTAGTCTGATAATGCTTTCTGTGTAAAAGAACCTTTGGCTCATTTTGTTAGAATTTTAATACAGTTAAACGCAATTCATTATTACGGTGTATATTCACAATAAGAAAATTGATGTATAATAATATTCAGTTATCACCCTTCCTATCATGTAATGAAAAGTGTCTATAAATTCACATTGTGCTCAACAATCATTTAAAACTCTTGAGGGAAAAACACTATATCTGTGAAAACACTATATCTGTGTGTCTGTTAGCCTTAATTTTCCTTGGGGAACAATAAGTTGAAAATCACTGCAATGACACATTTTAATAAGAGAAAATATCTATAAAGAGTCTAAACTCTTCGGGTAAATTGAGGGTTTACTCCTGTCAGATTTGTTTTAGGGCCAGTCTGACACCAGCTGGAGCTACAGAGTTCAGATTAAATTCAGACTTCATAACTGCTATTTTTCATCATCAACACACTCTGACTGGGTTAGATAGATTTTTATGACATCCTCTGCTTGGCTATTATGTTTGTTCCTGGTCAGGATTATGTATCCCACAAGAATACAGTACATGACAATGATGAATGCTAACACAAAAACCCTATTGCTTGTCACACCAGATTTGACACTGGTGTGCAAAATAGCACAAAGCACCGCATGAAGATAAACTGTATTTAAAATACATAAAAACACAACTACAAAAGCAGATGCTACGTGGGGCTGCACCATTGTTCAACTGCCAATTAACAGGATTTGACAGCAATAAAAAAGAAACCTGACATTTAGCACTCAGTCTCTGAGATTTCAGCACACTGGAGGGAGCACAAAAGAGGCCAAATAGTCAATGGATGAATTGGAGGCAATTGGAAGCAATTCAGGCAATTGGACGCAGCTCACAAATGCTTCAAAACACACTCACAGGTACACACAAATAGCATACACACACTCCTACTCCTAGCTGCTCTACTGGAAGCTTCTTCACTGGCTGTAAAGATACTCTTTACGCCACTTACACACACACACACACACAACAGCAAAAAAAAAAACATTATGTAATTGTTTAACCTGAAAACAACAGCTTCCAAATCATTCTGATGGCTCTGACTTGTGATAGAGTGAATGCCTTCTCTGAGTCAGTGGTTGCCAGTCTCTGCTCTGTGTAACTTGGGCGAGTGCTTAGGATCACAGTGCTTAATGCTTTTGCACTTCATCTCGCACACAACAACAACTATCACTGACTGTGGTGAAACTGGGTCATATTTTGTTGAGAAAATGCTCTCTGGTTTTGCCTCTGATGTTCTCAGGCTGCTCCTCCTCAACTCTCTCTGATTTACAGTTTTCCCAAGTAGCCAGTCGCTGCTACTAACTGTAGCTTCTAGCTTTTAGCCATACAGCTAGCTGACTTCTTGAAGCACAGAGGAGTGTTGGTATTTACATCACGACAGAAGCAACCAACACAGCAGCCTCTACAGACATCATCAGGACATTACAAGACAGGTTGACAGACAAGAGAAAAGGATGGTGTGACCAGTTATTGGGAAAACTTTGCAAAATAAAAGGCTGCGAAAGAAACACGTAGACTTAACTCTTGCTGTTTGAGGAGTAAGTAACTCAAACAGATAAATATCAGCTGACTTGCTGTTTAGTCTTGTTGCATGTGCTCAATGTTAGAAAAGTTGTTGACTCGCTTGCTTTCAATCATGCGCCAAGTCAGCCTATTTTGACAGAGGTTTAGCCAGTCATAAGTAATAGCCAGGTTTTAGCAGCATAATGTTCCTGGTTCAGGTTGTGTTTGTTTGGCATGCTGCCATTTGTGTGTGCAGCACTGTTGTTGCACTCATAAACTGTGGGGGCGCCAAAGAGCACAAAATGCCAACTGTTGCATAATGTTTTAAGTGGCTTGATTTTACTCAAACTTATAGAGAAATGTTTCATTATGCGCAATTATTTTCAAAATAAATGTTGTGCTACACAAGCACAAGACACTACACACATTCTACATTAGCTTCGGTTATAAAAAAATCTCCTCAGTGACCATGCATGCAAAATTTAAAAAAAAGAAAAATTTCTAAAACAACTTACCTGTAATGACATCAGTCCCTCCCCTTGCAGGTGAGCAGCGACATCAGCCGGTGTGATGTCTCGTCTTGGTGGAGGAAGTGGACGTGGTCGGCGATGCTCCAGACGCCTCTTGTCTTTCTTGTACAGCAGAGCCGCGAATGCCAGGATGTTAAGAAACAACAGTGACGCTCCCACTGCGATCGTCACTGAGAGTTCAGTAGAGTAGTCCTCATTAGGGACACGAACGCCATTTTCCCCTCCACCCTGACCTAGAGCAGGCTCAGGCGGCTGTGGGGTACCTCCCTGTGAACCTGGATGACGTGTACTACTAGGCGGCCAACCTTTGGCGAGACGCTTGGTGTAAGAATACGGAGTGTCATCCTGTGGAGAAGGACTATGTGTGAAGGAGGACACCGACTGCAGAAGCTCGTTGACGTGATGCAAGTGAGGGACCAGCTGGAGCCAGAAGGAGATTTTGGTGGCACGGTAGTGGTCTCTGACACGAGGCTTCAGGCCTATGTGGAGGTAGAGCTGCTCTTTGGGGGTGTACTTAGACCAGGCCACTTCTTCAAAACGGTTAGGTTTAGTGTGGATGAACTTGGTGTCTTGAGGAACCGGCTGGTTTGGGTCACTGAGAAGATTGAAACGCAGTGAGTTATTTATTCACATCTAGATGGGTTGTGTGTGGTTGAGGCGGTTATATAATGGCTTATAATTTATATATGCAAAAAAAGGCATTAATCATTTGTGCTAGGCAAGGCAATGCTTTTCATCCATCCTGAATCTGTTTTCTGACACATAGCTGTAGTCATAAGCACAGAAATAGATAGAAATATAATATAAAAATTAACTCAGTAGTTGTGAAATACCTGTCAGCAGCAATTAGAACTCTGACAGATGAAAACTGTGTACAAATCCAAATAAAACAGCTTAAATAATAGCGCAGACATCACAGTGATGCTGTTTAACAAAGGCTTAAATAAACTGCAACAACATTGGCACGCAACAGAGAATACAATTACCACTCACATCTCTACATTCAAAGGTTATGTTTAAAAAGTAAAGGATTTCAGTCCAGTTATACAGTGTTTCACCATGTGTGATACACACATTCACTCGTAGCATAAATACCAGTATTTCGTGTTTTTCGGTTTTTCAAATGTCAGAGGCTCCTAATAAAGCTGCTGAAGACTTTTTCTCAGCTGGCTGTCCTCCTGTGTGGAGTGTGTTTTTCACATGCTGGCCAACAATTTTCCCTATTGCCAGCACACATTCTTCCTAATCGATAAAAAAGCAACATTGGAAAAACTGGTGTGAAAAAATATCTAGAGGAAGCAAAAGAAGGTTTTTTTTTACAAGCAAATGCTGAAAGATGATTTAGTAACAGATCATTGATTTTTTTCCCCTTTCAATGTCTCCTGCAAACCATTTCAGATAATGCACAGTTCAAACAAGGTGCATATTTGCCTCGCTAACACATAAAACTGTCAGAAATCTTCATTAGAGACAAATGTGTGCATGGCGTAGTGAAAATCTCCTGAAAAAATCACCTCTCTGACACGCACAGACAGGCATTTATTCCTTGATTTACCGACTTATTTGTGTCAGCGGCAAAAATGGCGTAAATGTAACAGCGGCACATCTTCACAGACCTGCCAGTTACACGCTATGTGCTCGCTTGTCAATCAACACCTTATGAACTGCACACAAAGGCAGCCGGCGTAAAGGACCTGCCGGCACAGAAACACACACACACACGCACACAGGCTGAAGATTTATCCGCCCACACAGAGGCGTACAAAATATACATCAGGGAGCATCACATCCTCCCTGTTAAATTGAGCTGTCGCAGAGTTCCATCAGCATCTGAGGCACTCTCAACGGAGTGAAATGTTTCTTCAGAGAAAGTTCCCCACTGATAATTGAAGTGCACACTAAAAGCTTGTCATGCCTCCTTGGTGATTTTTGCTCTGCAGCTTGCTGTGGTGGTAATGACAACACGGACTACAAGCTCAAAACTGCTAACCTGATGTGTTAAAGACACTTTTTTCTTTCTATTTCTGAGCCAAATTATGAGACTGCTGTTCTAATTCTTTGTGTTGTGAGATAGCAAAGGCTCTGTGGTGATTTAGATCAAGGTCTAGACTGCAGATGTCTCTGTAAATCTGAAGAGGTCTCAGCGGAGTGAGCCTCGATTGGATTAATTACTGGTAATTACTCACTTTGGGCACTGCAGAAAGAGGGTCCATCCTCAACAATTACTTTTATCTTATATATCATGTCAGAGCTGGAGGACTCTTATCAGCGTGGATTTTTTGTTTTTTAAGTTTTCATTTCCATTCTTTCAAAAACAACTGTAGCTGTCTTTGCTACTGGCGTTTCTCCTTTAATTTAATAGAGAGGATCTTTTTTTAACTACAGGCAGATAATTCTAATTTGAATCAACACAGTGAAAAATCTCTTCAATCTTATCGCACCAGTCTTGACCATAAACGACTGAATGAGGATGTAGAAGGAGAGAAGATTTATCAAAAAGTGACCAATCGTTCAGTATACCTCCAAGACCTTACCTTGGCTTTTTCTCAAGAACTTTTTCAAGAGCTGGGGTTCTGTAACTTTCTTAGCCAAGGTCTAAAGAAGAAAAGCTTTGTCAAAATTTCGACATGACAGAGAACCAGTGTGCACCCTCTGCCAAAATAAGTCTGCAGCTCTGCTTTCATGATTGCTTCTAAAGTGCAGCCTTCTCGTCAGACATCAGAGTCTTTTTGGATGAAAAAGCATTTTAATACCATATCCCTGTCTGTGAGCTCATTATTTTTCTTGCTCGAAACGCCAGTGTTTTCCCCTAATGCATCATAAAATCTCGGCTTGACTCAATTTAAACTTCCCCTCCAAATGAAACCTAATAGTTCCGAAAAACATTTGCTACTGAAATGTAAGTTAAATTGATAGAAAACTTGACAGAGGGATGGATTCAGGCTGATCTGTCTCCTCTACACATTCATGCTAATTCATTTTTCCTAAATTCTTTTCAACAAATTCAAACTATTTACATATGAATATCTTCTGTAGGAAATACAGTTGCATAATGCTACTTAATCATCAAATTACCCTCTCCTTGTTATTCTGTTTGCTTGATTGTTCTCTCTGTGTGAACCCTGCCAGATAATTACACTCTATGCCCATGTTTACTATCAATCAGTCCAACAAATTAAACATAAAAAAAAATACTTATCAAGTACTTGTTGTTTATCTTGATGAACCACAGACTTTAGTCTTGGCTGTGTTATATTGAGCTCGGAGGAGGTTTGCTCCTGTAAAATCATGAGCGAGCTGTCCACAGTTACAGCAACAACAGCATGTGCTGCCAAAACCTGATCTCTGCAGAGAGTCAAATATAAAAGGATGAAAAACGACTGACTTCCTACTGACTGTGGCGCATTTCTTTTACATTTAAAATGTGCATAAATTGCCTGGCTTTCACTGTTATGACACGTTTTCTACGTGTGGGTGGGGATTACATGTCATAGTAGAAATTAGAAACAGATTTCTGTGTCTAAAGAAGGGAAAAATAAAAATAAGTTAAGCATGCTGAAGCTTTGATTTGTCTTGTGTACTTGATTTTCTTTATATAGTATAGTCAGGCATACAGATGATATAATAAATACTGAATGGAGCAACTGTGATGGCACTCATTGGTTTGCTGACGTATATTTTGACACCTTGAGTTTAGCACTATGGCCCTCGCAAACTTGATTTATGGAGGCAGAAGCGTCCATATTACGCATTGAGGATAAGCATCGCTGCCAATAACTGTGTGACGTTTTGCAGACAGTTGGCAGCTGCTGTCACTCAAAATGGACATGTTCTTCATTATGCATAACTTAAGCCTTAATAAAATTGAAATGATTGATTTGTGAAAAAAAAATCAGGCAGTTGTCAGGAACAGAAAAATTAGCTCTAAAGACCAAAACTGTTTTTGCTCCACGCTGTTGACATGTTTATTTTTGCTGTAAAGTTTAGTATTTCAACATCAGGGTCTACAGGGTTTAACTCGAATCTTGAGCCAGCCTCAAGTGGCCATTTCAAGGAACTGCAGTTGTTGACATTTCTGAGTTGGCTTCGCTTTTTAGTGCCAGAGGACTCTATTTTCTCAGGTAACAAAAAAAATGTTCTGAGTAAGATTTCGTCTCACATCGGTGTGTATTTTAAAGAACTCACCCCGTCTTGGCAAAGTTGGTCCAGTAAGTCATGACTACAGCACTCAGCATCACGTCGTTCTTGGAGAAGTTACAGTTGAACAGATCAGTTGGTCCCACCATGGGCACACCGAATACATAGGGCACCTACACACACACACACACACATACACACAAACGTTAGCATAGCTTTGAGTCCTGCATTCACAACCTTACTTAAGAGTGCAAGTTCAAACCTGTGTAACAGCAATTATCATAAGTGCAGGTCACTAAGTTCATATTCAGTTTGACACAACTGCAGTCAACTGGACTGAAATTCACCACACGAATTCCAAATACCAAATGCACCCATACACACGCACACAAACACAAACGCAAACAAACACACACACTAATTCAATGTGATGATTTGTAAACATGTGTAACTATATTACAAAAAGCAGGGAAATCAAAAATTTACCACTTTTTAAACAATAATAACAGATAATAACTTTAAATCTGTAACAGGTAAGTAAGACAGCTTCAGAAATTAGACCGGCAGCAAAATAAATCCTATGAACAATCAGATATTTTATTCCATCAAAAGTTACTCGATTTGACTCATAGGGCACTTTGAACAAATCAATATTAAGCAGCATTTTAATCTGAACCAAGAGCTCCTGCGTCATTGTTGAATATTTCTAAAATCTTTGAAACATTCGTCACGTACATTTATTGCTTTTGGAGTGAAGTACCCAAACCAGTTTCTCTAAATTAGGTCTAAACTAATATCTTTACTCCTCTCCCTGATACCTAACATCACATCTTGTACCACAGCTGCAAGTAGTTCTTTTACTGCAATTGTCCCTAGTACCATCTCTGTAAAACACTATGTCACTGTGACATCATCCTACCTCATCACCATGGGCGGAGTCAGCCCAGGGCGGTGTGGCGTCACTCTGGCAGTGGTGGTAAAAGGAGTAGAAGTAGGTGGGGGATCCGTACTGAGCATGGAGGTCAGCTGTGGCAATCGCTGGCGCCACCCATTGGTGGTCTGTGAATAGAGCAACTAGAGTCTTCCGCCGAGTTTCTGCGTTGTCACGATCCGCCCAGTCGGTGTACATGAACCTTTAGTGCATGAATTTAGTCATAATTTGTATCATTATTTAAGTATTCAGAAATGTATTTGTGTACAGTTCATGTACATTTATAATCAGGCGTCATAGTCAGACATATGCACATGACATCTCTGTCAGACATCCATTTAAGAGAACAGTGTGGCATTTGGGGAAGTAGAAGACTGACACCACTTTTAAGCCTATATGAAGCTACCTTCAGCAGAGGTTATGATATATTAAGTCTTATATTAAGACAGGAAACGAGCAAACAAGCTGCAAGACCCTCTTTAAAGTTAAATTCACATCCCAACATCTTTAAGGCTCACTAATTAATTAATCCATGAACAAATGGAAGTATAAAAGTGTCATGTTGTGGTTTTGCAGAAGGTAATGTGCTGTGACTATGTCTTGGCAGGCCTGTGCTGATGCAGGGCAACTGGTGAAGTCTCAAGGATGTCAGTTCACCATCCAACAGTCTGGCACATCACCAAATTGTCAATATTCCACTTTAACTTTTGTGCCAAAAAAAACAAGATGTAGATAATGAATTTTAGAGGTGCTAATTTTTGTTTTTTTTTTCTTTGGGTAGAGTAAAATAAGCTGTTTCCAGTCCTCAAGCTAAGCTAAGCTCAGCTCAGCTAAGCTAAGCTAGCTTTTTTCTCACTGTAGCTTCATATGTCACACATACCATGAGTGGTATCCATGTAAGTATTGTACATAAAGTGCTATCCCAAAATTTTAAGCTACCTCTAAAATAAATTTACAAACTCACCATGACGAACCCTTTTAACATTTAATTTACATTTAATTAACCTAAATTAACATTTTAAACATCCACTTCTAACTAGTCAAAAAGACATTTTGGCATGTCGAAATGTCATTTTGTCAGTTTTTTTTTGCTACATGTTGATTAAGTGAAAACTAAATTGCTACCTTTCAGCCCTTATAATTAAATTTTAAAAAAAGCCTGCCAGTGACTTACTCACCTTATGCTCTCTCTCAGTGTATCTCGGCCTTCTGGGTATCCGTACAAACTATCCACAAAGTCTGACACAGCGAAGTCAAAGTCCTCAGCCGTGACACCATCTTCTGAGTCCACGATGCCCTCCACAAACTTCACACCCTCTCCCTGATTAACCCCCAGCATCACGTCATAGTTCAGAAACTCTCCCTGCTCCATCAGAATCTGGGGGTCATCTGGTATAACATCACCATCAATCACCGGGGCAAAAGCCGTGTGATATTTGGCCGGCGTTATGTTCTGCTCCACGAGTTCGCGGTAACTGCGGCCCTGTAGGCAGGCGACAAGTTGGGTGCTGTCATCGATGCCACAGCCCACCCTCTCACCGAGCTGCCGGGCGTACTTGCTGGGCTGGTAGTTGACAGCCCAACTGGCTAAAGCACTGCCGCTCTGGATGATGGCTCTGTGAAACAAGTCTGAGACACACCAGAACACACACACATAAATTCAAACATGGGTGTAAAAAAGCAGGTACACTGAGGAACACTCATGTATACATTTATGGATGCACATGGGCCCACACATGCTTGGAAGGTTGGACAATACATTTGCATGCATTACCAGTCACAGAGCAAGAATTTCCAAAGAAATCACTGGACTCAACACAAGCATGCATTATTCAAATGGATGACAGGTCGAGGATAGAGCACCAGGTTCAAGTCAATAAGGGTTAAAAATTTAAATAACACAGCTCTTAGCTATATGAGTCACGTGCGAGCTGTATTATTCAGAAGACTTATTCATATAATAGCAAATGAAAGCTGTATTGCTCCACTGGAGACCTTGAAAAGTTTCATAACTCTAAATGTCGCCGCATTCACAGCACTTACCTACTTTCCAGCCATTACAAGTACCTAACTATCCATCTGCTTATACAAATCTGTGCCACATGAGGTCAAACTGAATAAAGCACACAGCAGGGTTTTTGTCCATGATGCTTCCTTACCTTCAGAGTAGTGAGACAAGGTGAGCAGGCTGACACAGGAGGCTCCGGCTCCGGATCCAAACACAGTGACTCTGTTTGGGTCTCCTCCAAAGGCAGCGATGTTCTCCTTCACCCAGCGCAGTGCCTGAATTTGATCCAGCAAGCCATAGTTCCCTTTTGCTGCCTGGTCACCGGTACTTAGAAATCCTACAGACAGATGGAGAGAGATGCTACTGCAAATGGTAGACTATTATAAAGTGCTCTCTAGAGAACGGAGCAAACAATGTTAAAAAATAACAAGTCAATCAAGATTAGTTTTTCCTTCTAAATTTTTAAAAAGTAGAACCTCTTCATCTAACAATGTACAAACACACAGAAGCACCCAGGAAGGTAAAGGGTTGGACCTCCCCACATCATGCCACCCACACTGTTAAGCTCTAATATGCATGAATCTTGTTTAGCCCACATTTAAAGAGAGAAATATTGAAAAAATGATGTTCCTCCCCTCTAATCCCTCAAAAACTTGATTAAATCAACAAGGTGCATCCATATTCATGTGAGTGAAAATCAGCGTACACACACAAACCTGCACACATATACGTTCACACACACCAAGTTACAAATGCACCCCTTATTCCCTTTACTGCTGACATTGTTAAATAAACTCAAAGGATCCTAATGGCTCACTCCACCGCAGTATATCTCATTACTGCAGAAGCTAATTTCTGTGAACTTCAAGCTGGCCCTGAACATATAAAAGCCTAATGAGCAAGAAAAGCGACATTTTGAAAGTAATACATTTCATCACTCGTGTGTAATTTGTAAGGAATTTCTCTCATGTAAAATGGACACTATAAGGAAATTATACTTATTCTATTATAACAGTATCAACATGATTTCATATTGAATTTTCTTTCATGTTAAGATCTTAGTAAACATTTTAATTTCTTTATGTTCATCACACTTCCAGAGAAACATGCCTGTAGGATAAGTAGCAAAAATACTTCTGTGCATAATGGTAGCATTCACTGCCTTGTATTAAAGGGCTCACCTCATGCATTCAACTTACAATGACAATGATGATGAGGGGGATGAAGACGAAGACACTGCAACTCGAGATGATGGATGATGATGGTGGCGGTGGTGGTGGTGCTGATGGTGATGATCGTATTGGAGGTGGTGTAAGGACAGAGGATGGAGATGAAAACAAAAAGAAGCATGTAGGATTTGCTTTGTTCAGCTCGATATGGTGATTACAGCTCTAGCGACTAGTTTCATCCCCAGGGTCAGAATTTAACAGTTGTTTCAGCCACCAAGCAGATGCAGATTTATGCCATCTCATAAAATCAATATCTAATGAAAGCCCTGAAAGCTTCGGAGACAAAATGGATTTCATACACTTAAATCAATGATTTTTGGTTGAGTGTTTTAACATTGTAACATGTATTTAAATCTAGTCCACTGCATTTTTAAAAACATTCTCTGTCTAAATAAAGAGGAAACCCAAAAGTGACTTTCCCTCAGGGGAAAAAATATTTCTCATACACTATTAACATATTTTGTGTGGACACATGATTCATAAACTGTGCTTAAACTGCATAAAAAGACAGGAAACAAAATAAATGTACTGAATTATTTACAGAGAAAAAGCATTCAAATGCTGTATGAATTTTTATATAAATATAAAATACTCCTTACTTACAGTAAACCCATGTAATTGAGTAGATGAAAGTGATGGCATGTGGGTTAAATCTTTTTTAACATTGCTGAATAGGCCAAATCACATAGCTAATTATAAAAACGGAACCTGCTAGCACGTTTTAATTAATTCCTTCATATGAATTATTAATCAGTGGGCAACTCCTAATGAGAGCGAGTGCATAATTAAACCCAGCCAATAGAATGATGTGCACCTCAGCACCTCAATCATGCACCTGAATTGATCAATATAAAGGCATTCAGTGTTCAATACTCCTGCCTTAAGAGTAGTTGAGTAAATGATGCTTTTTAAAGTATGTTTTTAACCCTCCTGTTGCCCTGCACAGGCTTTCAAATATTTACAATTACAGCTGCTAAATGCCTTGATTCTAAGATATTCCACTTATTCAGTCCGTGAGCTTTGCATAGCTGTCTAAAATTAGAAAAACCACAGGGAATCAGATTTTCCCTGTTCAGAGAGCAATGAGTCAGAGAGTCATGGAGGTAAAAAGGATCAGATTTGAGTCAATGCTAGTAGTGGAAAAAATTGGCTTCGGGGGGTTTATTTCCACTAGGGACACCCATACTGAACATCTTTTTCATTAAAAAAAAAAAAAAAAGACATTCTGGGTGGAAATATATCACTTGTGGTTTCTACATTTTGTAGCTTGATGAAGAGTTAAACAATCCAGATGGTGACTAAAATG
>JAQMCX010000011.1:13761751-13783116 GCA_029814765.1 Acanthurus leucopareius | reverse complement strand
GGTGCTGGAGTACACAGTGACCTCTTCAGGACCAGAGCTGGAGACTCTGTTGCGATTCAGCTCTGCCTGCGATCTTTGTGTGTGTGTGTGTGTGTGTGTGTGTGTGTGTGTGTGTGTGTGTGTGTGTGTGAGTGTGTGAGTGCGTGTGTGTGAGTGTGTGTGCGTGAGTATGGTAATGCAGTGGGTCTGCAGTCGCTACTAACTGTGTTTGGGAACACTCCTCACGTCAGCACAGCCTGCCGCAGCAGCATTCAGAACTTTCTATTCCTCTCTTCAACAATCTTCCATCCAGCCATCCATCTCTTTGTCTGCCTGCCTGTCTGCCTCTCGCTCTGCACGTGCACTTGTTTGCTTATTCCTCTGCGTTGCCCTCTACTCATGTCTCCTGAGTCCTCTATCTCTCTTCTTCCCCCACTTTTAAAACAGGTTGTACCTTTTTTTAGGCAAACTGAAACGTGTAGGACAGTATGTCAAAAGGCTTCGGTTGTACAGATGAAGTTTAAGAGGTGATTTGGCAGAATGACATTGACTTAAAGTCTAAGCTTTACAAAGACACACAAAGACCTCTGTATCAGCAAAAGTCCTGTGACTGAGCGAGACTGTCAAAAGAGCCCTGCATTAGTATCGAAGGCTGTGTTCAGGCTCAGATCGGATTAAAAGGTCAAAGTTGTAGCTTAAGGTTTGGCCTGTACAACCCAAAGAAGTTACTGATAAAATTTAAGAAAAACACTTAAATTTCAAAGGTGTGAATGTAAGGGCTTAAAAATAAGCAATAACAATTTGCACAAAATTACTTCTTGACAGTTTGATGGAAATATTTCCCAGATCAAGTCAACACGATCATTCAAGAAAGCTGTTTAAAGGTAAAGACAGTATCAAAAGTGTAGAAAACAAGACCAAAACAGACTTCTGGGTATGGTTAGAACTGGATTCAGGGGCAATAACGATTCTTCAACACAGAACATTTACAGAAAGTTTATTTTCTGGAGCAATTTTTACCAACAGTGTGGACTTGACTCACTTGACCTGGACTAAAGTCAGATCGGAGTCAACAATTTGATTTCTTTAGACTCAACTCGATTATCACTGTAACAGCAGTGAGTCATGACTCCACTTGAACTTGAATCTTTTGACTTCGAAATCCTCAATAACTTCCCCCAACCCTAAACATTAAAAAATATATTTTTTAAAAAGTGTGTCATGAATCAACTCACTTCTCCTCGTTTCCTAAATGAGGTGACCTTAACGTCGTTCTCACGCCATTTACGCTCAGCCAGTTGACAGTTGATTTCCCAGATGCACTTTGTTTGATCCAGTCTGAGAGCATCCAATCAAATTGCAGGAGTGAAACAGGAAGAATTTGTAGTAAAGTACTGAGCTTCAATTAGAAAAAGATACAAGAGATGATATCATTCACCTATAAAAATACAATGTGGTCAACGAATGATGAGCTGCAGTCAAAAACTGAACAAACGATCTGTCAGCTGGGATGTAAGAATGTGGACATGAAGATTTTATTAAAATCTCTCCACATGTTTCTGTGTTGCACTACAAAAACAAATCTCCCTCTGCAGTACATCTAAATCTAAATCCTATCCGATTTTAAGATTTGTTGTTTAAATGAGGGTTTGTTTTTTTTTTTACACTGCGACCCACTATAGTAGTCTCTCTATGTTGCTGTCAGCAGACTGTTGTTGCTGACACAAACTGAACACACCCTTCATTGACATTCATAGTCACATAAGGATGGGTTTATCTTCTTTTTTCCTACAGGCTGCATTAATGCACAAGCATCAGGCTCATTGAATGTGTGCTTTCAACCAAAATTTTCAAACCAACTTGCTGATATCTTTTCTGTAGTAATGGTTCCTGCAGTTACAATGTACTCAGTCTTTGTGACTGAAGCTCCTGTCACCCATAAGCCCATAATAAGTCTTCTTTCAAAGCCTTTTAGAGCTTTTCCTTTTTGTCAGCTGAGCCTGCTTAGCTTTTTGTGTACATGGCACAGAGCATAGTAGGAGGTTAATTTTTTAATTAAACCATTCATTACATGTGCGTGGAAGATTCCATTTTATTTATTTCAACTAATTTATTCAAGGTTTTTTTTAGATGAGATACATAAAACATATTGAGGGCTCTGTGGTATTTCGGTGGCAAAGGGTTTGAAGAACTTGAAATATTATTATTTTAAAAGCATGAACTGTACTTTCAATTTAATTGCCCCTTCACCAAGATTGCAAACTGCTTTAGTGCTGCTCTGGACAATTAGTTCAGTGTTTCCTGCTGGTTTTAGGGAACCTGACACACCAGATGGTTTGTAACACAGAACCATCTGGAAAGTCATCCATAGAAACTGTTTGGAAAAGGGCAGGCACTTTAAAAAAAAATACCGGGCAAGTGATTGGACAAACCATCTTCCCGTCATTCTCCATCACAACCAATCAGATCTGCAAACAATACAGTGTAGTAGGAGAGCACTGCCAGCAGAGATAATATGCAAATCAAACTGCTGAAGCCAGTGGTGAAAAGAGTTAAAACATGTTTTCCATCACCAGAGGCCTTTAGCACCATTACTCACTCTTCTTTCAATAAAGAAATAATTTCCATTTCTGGTATAACTGATACTACGATAGCATTTTTTGTTAATATCTTTAGGACCACCATTGTCGTTTTCAAAGGAGTTGCTCTCAGCTCGCTGGCTGATCCAAAGCACTGTGGTTCAGATACAAGCAGATGGCTTTTAAACAAGACAAGATGAATGTGTGCAATCACATGATCCTATGATATAGTTGTGTCCTAACGTGGCATTGGTGGTAATAATTCTACAGGACCCTTAGAGAGCTTACTATTGAAGTTTTTGTTCTATCTGCCATTTTAAATTTTTAAACAATTGGATTCTCACTAATTAAAAGCAGAGAATTTGTAGTCAATATGCATATTACTCTATAGCATCCACAGTGTAATTATAACCAGTGGGATATATTGGACCATTTTTGCAATATTTGTGCTCTTTTTGGACCTCACGTGCATTTTTTTCTTTAAATCTAATACCTTGATGCTACCTGAGGAGGATTTTCAAGCTTAAAATGAGCTGCAAGCAATGCAGCAGACAGACAGATCATTTCTTTTGTTCCTCTTCCCTTTTTAATGCCTAAATTTGTGCTTAATTTGAGCAGATTAAATCTATCACCTTCTGCTCCCTTCCTTTTTACTTTGTGCCCTAATTCTACACCACAGGGGCATCTGAGTGATCCAAGTGCCCCTTTGCTCAGCTCTAATGCATCTAAAAGCCTCTCTGGTCAGCCTAGTTGCCCAACAAGTGGCCCCTTGGTCAAGCCTCAGGCCTCTTTGGTCGTCTTTAAGAGCCTTCAAAGAGTCCCACGGCTCATTACAAATGCCACTCTTGCTTTGCTTAACTGATGCTATTGTGTGACATTAGGGCAAAGATTAACCCTTAACCTGCACGCAGCAGAGTTGGCCCCTGTTCGTTTTTATAAATGCTGCATAGAATCAGTGGCTGGAGTCGGAGCCTATCAGTGCAGGCAAGATTGAATAAGATAGCTTATTTGTTTTCCATCCTTTCGTTCATTTCTCTGTTTACCTCTTCAGTCCTCATCAGTTTAAAGCCGTTTTCTACAAGCATCTTCCTTTATTGTGCTTTTTCTAAACCATTACATTCATCTGTAAGACTACACACACACACACACATGCACTTTATGTTTGTCACAAGCCTGTCCAGGTTTAGAGATTTTTTTGAGCATCACACAGTGCATCTATTTGTCCATTCATCCATCTTATTAAATTAATGCCGGTTCCTCTCTTCATCCCTTAGTCCAGATTAGTTCACCATTCATTCATCTCCCATCCCTGCAGCTTTTCTGTCTCTCCTCCAACACATTTGCTCTGCTCGTCTATTAAATTATCTCTCCGTCTCTCAGCAGCCCAACTCTCTCTCGGTTCAGCCATTCCTCCCACAGCTCCCGCTCTCTCTTAAAATATTCATTGATGTCTTAAACACTTTTTCTGTCTCTTTGACACACACTACCTACCCTTAACTCTTTCCTTGCTCTGTTCAACCCTCACACACTAGAAGACTTTTTAGACACCTTATCAGGACAGTTATTTACATTAATTCACAAACACATACATCTTCATTTTAACCTCAGAAAGGATTTCTAGTTGGAGTATTTATTTTAGTTAATAAACTGCATGCAGCATAACTAATAGCCATATCTACGGTCATAATTTTCAATCTTGTGACAATGTGGTAAATTTCTGCTCAGAAGCTGAAACTGGCACCATGACCGGTGTTTGACTCCAGTTATTTTAATATCAGTAAGAGGACCACATCAAATTGCGCATCACAGAAAGGTGGAAAAAGCTTTAAACAGGTTTAAAAATACCTTAAAAATAATGCAAAATAAACAGCAGGCTTAGGTTGAAAATTCCGTTACAAAAATTATTTTACTTCTGACCAAATTTAGGTTGTAAGCTGAATTTTCTCATCAGGAGGTTAGAGAAGATGTTGGAGGTGTGACACTCAGTCACTTTAGCAAACATCGGCCATATTTGTGATGATCAACACCTTTTTTAGTTTTTTTGGGAGGGGGGGTTTAGGCATTTTTAACCTTGTTTCTTTCAGTGACAAATCAATTTATGTCAAGACAAAAAAATATCATAACCCATTGGATTTGACTTCAATTACAGAAATGTGAAGCTTCAACTTAAAAGAACATAAAAAACATACTGCTTCAACATATCTGTGGTTGACAGAAACACACAATTCTTACATTCATCCATGGTAATTGGGTTGCACAGTCACTGAAAACAAACAAACAAATAAACCCAACTCATATATTAAGCCATCTTCAGAAGTGTCATTTCCTCTTATTCATATCACAGTTAAAATAAAAACAAGCGCTCTGTCTCTGCATATCCTGCAAGTAACGAATGGTCCAATTAAATTTCAGTCAACCTGCATGATGTTTTTTCAGAGCCTCTCCTGTCTGTCTCTCTCACTGTGAGTAACTTGTACAGCCATGCTTTAAGAATAATTATATTATATCATATTATATGACCAAATCAAGTCAGATTTATTTATAAAGCACTTATCACAAAGTGCTTTGTCACAAGGAACTCTGCTTCAAACAAAAATAAAGGACATACAAGCAGGTATTAAAACAACAGGCCAACAAAGGACAAAACTAAGAACACACAAACCCCACAATGTGGAGTTTGTGCGTAAGTGTGGCTGTCACCATGTGTTTGATAATATAATAAAGCAAACAGTCATGAGAAGACACGCTAGACTAACACTGACTGCCAGAAAGCAATCAGAGAGAAAATAATGACTGTTCTTCATGCAGGGAGTCTTGATTGCTTTAATGGGTGTGTATTCTGGTGTAAGTCTGACACATTGTCTGACATGATGACATAGGTGGACTGTGAGTGTAAATTACTCCACAGTACTTGATAAAAAACATCTCACAGGTGGAGACAGGAGCGAGAACAGAGGATGTATTAAAGATTATAACTCTGGGAAGACATATCTGCTAATATGAATGTAATTGTCCATTTCAGACTGCAGACCTACGCATTCACTTTTCTCTCCTCTCAAGCACTTGAAAAACAAACACCCACGTACATGTAGCCAAACTATGCAGGATATCAACAAATGGCTGATACAAAACCCTGAGAGCAGTCGGGTATTTTAATTGAAAAGAGGTTAATGTGATGTGATAGACTGTGAAATCCTCAGCACTTTTCTTAATGCTGATCTTTCCTAAGTTACACTAACATTTAATCAGCTATGAATGTTATTAAAAAGTATGTAATAACCACAAATTTGAGCTATGGGAACTGTAGCATTTATAATGTCAGCTGTAATTCGAACATTATGTGCACACACTGACTTGTGTCTGTTGGGAGCCAATAATAAGAATACAAGTATTCATTTATAAGTATAATTTATTTCATATACAGCATATTTCATGCACATCACCCACATATTACTCACTATCCAAGTGCAACCAATTGTTCCTACCAACAAAAGGCCTTTGTTTTCAGCTCCCAGTGGCAGACATTTCTGTGCCAAAATTTGATTTATTCTAGATTTCAATTTTTCAAAAACTCGCCTACACATACCCACACTTTTTACTGCACATGAAGGCCTGGGTCAGCAATAAAGTCAGTGATTTTCTGTGATATGCAGTCCAGTTCAGTGGTATGGCAGGAGTTACGTTACAGGTACCTCTGGTAGACACACAGCGTTTCTGGAGCACACACTCCTGCACACATCAAGAGTCCTTATTTGTATTTCCAATAAAAACTTATAACATCTCACTGCAGTGTGAGGAGGTAAGAGATTAAGATGACAGATGTCAGACAGAGATGGGGGGTGGAGATGGAGGGGCCCCTAAGAGACAGAGAGAGAGAGAAATGAGGGATGAGGAGGAAAGGAGATGAAAGAGATATAGCAAAAAATGAGGAATAGTATAAGAAAACAAGGAAGAGAGAAGCCGCAGGAAGGGAAAAAGAAATTGTTGCAGATGATAGACAAAAGTGAAAGGGAAAGAGAGGGGAAAGAGGGAGAGCCTACAGGTGGATCAAGAGTGAGAAAAAAATGTGGAAAGCAATTAGGAGAGGTGAGAGCGATGCAAAGATAGAAAACAATAAGATGTTGTACAGAGGATTCTCTTATCAGTCTTTTAAGGCAACAGTTTTGTGGATCTACTGAGATCACACTTGCAGGGATATGGGTATAACACAGGTGAAGATGAGTATTGATTGACTCGCAGCATCGAGGTGTACGTATATCCAGAGGCTGTGAGGAAATTGACACGTCTGGGCCGTACTAGTGTGGTGTGAAAATAAAAGCCCTATAATTGGTCGTTCTCTGTGGATTGCTCGGAGCAGAGGTTAGAACAAATAAAAAGCATCGGACAAGTACGTGAGAATTGATGCTCATGGGAACCAAAGAGACACAAATAACCTTTTTTAAAGTAACAGTCCTACATAAGATTAACAGAGTAGATGTTTTTTTTAAAATTATGTGTGCCAGGGAATTGGCCACTTATAATGATCAGACCAACTTTTTATTTAGGTGTTACTTGTTTTTGAATGGTCAAACAACTGGAAATAAGAGCTGTGATTTGTGACTCCATGATCACTTGACTGAATGACTGACTGAATGAACTGAACTGAACTGATTGGTTTATGTCTTGCATAGCGGTCTGAAATTGGAAGGCAGTTTTGAGGAAAATAAAAAAACTGCATTTGTCAGATGAGTGGTTTTCTGTTTTTTTTCTTTTTTTTCAACATTTTTTTACTTTATTAAGTTTTTTTTACCAAAAACAAAAAATCTTAAAGTTGTGTATTGCATGAGGCTGAATGAAATAAAAGTACCTTTAGAATAAATGCTACCTGACACCCATAGCTTTTTTTCATGTTATATTTTCACCTCATATAACCCAGTGATAGTAATTTTACTTTTGTCTCAGCGAGTTGCATGTAAATCCACAGTGCCTGAAATTGATGTCCGTGTATCGTGGCCCTAAAGGGGCTTCCTGCTGTCATCTCACATTGAATAGAAAAAGATGTTCTCATCGCTCGGGGACCGGAGCCTCTCTATTTCAAAATATGGACGTGTGTATCCACAAATATGTGTGACTTAAAGCTCCAGTTCATCCATCAAGAATGCTGGATTAAAGCAGAGAGTGTGATGTGGTAGAGTTGTGCCCACGAGTGTGTTATGTATGCATGTGTGTCCTTCTGCATCTGCGTCAGGAGATTTATTACAAAGGTAGATTTGAGCTACAAATAGCCACGGCTCTGGCCCTGGAATTGATACGGCAGCTGTTCAATCAAGAGACCCACAGACCCTGCTATGCAACAAAGCCTCCTGGAGTGCGGTGAAATCCTGTTGCTTAACTTGAAGATCCCTCCTTTGCTTGTCTGAGTCATCTCTCTGTCAGCTTTGTGTTTGTCTGTGTCTATGCATGAGTCTGTGTCTCAACTCCCTGTGTGGAAAACAGTGCATCAACTCCAATTTGTCAAATCAGTATGAATTTATGCAGGAGCTACACACCTCCTGCTGTGTTTACTTAAGCTGTGTTACAACAGAATTACTGTCATAATTTTGATTGTTGTTGAGAGAAAGACTTTTCATCAGTGCGACTGTTTGATTTAGTAGTTCTCAACCAGAGGGATGGGACCCTTTAGAGATCTGGAGAACGCACAAAATTACTTATTCATAACACTTTATCATATTGTTGCATAGACAACATACAAAGCCTAAGATCTTGTCAGTAACTGACTGACACCAGTTATCATTTTAAGTTTTTTTCAAGGTAATTTAATATAAAATGTACTAATTATAATACAATGATTAACTTTGTTATCATAGTGTATTCTTAACATCAAAGGGTTTACAAAACGTAAGCATGCAATCACTTAAGTCAAAATTTACTAAAAAAAAGACAAACCCCTGGTTTTATTGGTGACACTGAACACCAGGTTTGTGCTCTGGACCTTTCTAAAGAGGCAAAGTGATCAATGCTGCTGGTAGTTGACCTCGGTTTAATTTATTCGTGTGTGTGTGTGTGTTTGTGTGTGTTTGTGTCCGTGTAAACCAACCATGATGCTACAAGCACACCCCGAGCACAGCTAACACTGCAGTAAATGAGGCTGGCGGGCTTTTTTTGTCCAATAGTTGATCATCTCTAACGTGGCCATGAGCTCTGCCTCGATCGCACTCTTTCATGTTTCTACGGCAACCTGCACTCTTCTCAGAGGCCGACCTTCCCTTCCAGCACACACACGCACACATGTTCAGGAGCACAACAGCAGGTACACAAATAATTACATTATTCTACAGAGCCCATTTTTAAAATATGTAATTTGTTTGTATATGCTTGTGATTTCTGGAGTGGTATTTAGCATGATACAGGTTTTGTTCTTCAGCAGAAATGTAAAGGGAAAAGTGCTCCTGAGAAAAGACACACAGCCAAGTAGTTTTGACAGTCAGACACAGAACCAAAAAACAATTCTAAAAATAAATATGCACTAAGCTGAACCCTCACTCAGTGTCACTTTTGAAGATAATTGATGCTGCAATTGACTAAATCTATATCAGCAAACATTTTATTTAGTAATACATGCTTTACTTGTTTGGAAGTAACTTTTTAGAAATATTCTACTACTTTTTCTCACCATTTTCATCAAGCTTTGATATTTTGCCCAGTTAGAAAGATTTTTTTTAGTAGGAAGATATATTCATTAATAAACACAACTAATAAGAAAATAACAAAACATTATGGCAAAACATTGCTCATAAGTTTAACATGAAGTGTACAAATTTTGCCACAGTTTAATGTGTTAAACAATTTCAATATTTTTAATGCAAGTTATCTATAAAATGCATCATGCAGACGGAAATGGATTTCCCTCAGCACAGCTGTTTAATTGAGCTGCTGCTCCAACCATTAACTCATTTTCCTTGTAAGTTAAGATATAGAGCAGAGTGAACTATGACCTGTGAGGCAGCAGTGCTAACATTAAATTTCCTTACATTAGCTTGGCATGCTAATATCTTGAGTCCCCTGTGCAAAGCTTGTGTAAATTTTGACTGTCTCATGGAAAAGAAATGTCTGAGCATGCGTGTTTACTTCAAGACATGCATTTTCAGGAAATAACATTATTAATATTACGCAGTTGTGTTTGTTTTAAGTTAGCATGTACACCAACTTAGACAAAAGTGGGATTTGTATTAACAACAGTGGTGTCGTACTGGGAAACTATGGTGTGCTTACTTGTGAAAGATAGATGAGAGGATACAGAGGCAGATATTACAAGTAAAAGGCAAAAAAGAATTCCTGATGGTACTGGATGCGCAGCATGATTCTGATGCCTACAGACTCTGTTTGCCGTAGATTGTTTGTCAGTGGGCTAATAAGCACAACACTTCAGGGGCAAAGAAGGTCGATAACAGTTGTTAAAGCAGAGTACTCCTTCTACAAAGGCAGATAAGAGCTCTCAGATTTAAAGTTTCAGACTGAGCATCTTTATTTATGAAAGAAACACCCGCTGACTGAAATTTTGCCTCATATCAGAGGGAATGATATATTTATATCTGCTAATTCTAACTGAGGCTGATTTTGAAGATGCTTTGACTACAGAGAAGACTTTCGTTTATTCTACTGTATAATGCATGAATATGATGAAATATAAACAGATTGCCGATGAATTTCCAGCAGTAATGAGACATGGGAGAAATTTTGTGTCTACAGTCCAGGTTTGCACCCAGTGAAGATGACAGCGCCAAATGCATCAAATCATGTCGTTAAAACACACGTCCTCTCCAGATGCTTCACTCATGATGCATACCAATGCATCCTTTCTGACAAACGACCGGAAAAGAAACATGGAGATAAGAGTCACTGTGAGGCTGCATCTAGGAAAACAAATACGGGTCAATGTTGTCGACCAGCGCGCATTCAAAAGTGGTAAACATTGGATAACAACATGAGACAAGCTAACAGACAGCCCCTTGTATTCTCAAAGTCAAACATGTCCTGCAGTAAATTGGAAGAATAACCAAAACAATGACACATCAGACTTTCTGTCCTCTCTGTGATACAGCAGGGTGTTGTTTTAAATGGTTGAAAACTAAAAAAAAAAGAAGAAAAAATTGGTGTGAAAATAGACATACCCCTTCTCTGTGTTATACTGTGACATGTTCTGCAAACTAAAACGTGTATCTCATACCCTGAGGTAATTGCTACTTGTTGATACAGCATATATATCCATACAGAAACACAATGAATGCTACAAGAGCAAAAGTGACAAAAGCTGCAAATTCAGCCTTATTTGTCTGATAGCTCAGCCTCTCAGCATGCTGAGTTAGTCACCTTCTGATAAGGGACGCATTATCCACCTACAAAAGTAAGTGAAATGAGGATCATAATGTCATAAATTGCCTGATTTTTGTTCCTGGGGTTGGTGAAATTGGACTCCATCTGGTTGGACTGGAGTAGGAGGTAAAGTCATGTGAGCCATGAACTCCACAACTGCCTCAGCCACTCAATGAAGTTGCAGATCTAATCTATTTTGCATGGAAGCCATAATTAATGCATGCAGCAGTGGGCAAAAACATACATTTCTTGGCTGTCTTGCTATGTTAGGGTACAGTGAGTTAGCTTTAAAAGAGCTGTCATGTATAAAAATGTGTACAAGAACAGTCAGGGGTAAAGTCTTGGGACAGCAGCAGAGTGAAAATGTTTGTGGCTGTTGGTGAAAGTGAGTCAGCGCTTAACACCTTGCATGAATAAAATGTGCAAAGCGCAGTCCACGGAGAAAAGCAGTGGGATAGTGAAGAGACGATTGTTATATCTGCTGCACATGGAAAACATTTCAGTGCCTTTGCCACTAACTGTATTCTTGTAACGAATTTTACAAGAGTGAAATGCATGCAGCCACTGATGTAAATTGAATTACAACAAAGCTTTTCAGGCAGCCTGCAAAAAAACAAGATACCCCGCACAGTTATGGGAGCTTTTTTGTGTGTATCTATAAAAGATTAAGATGTGAATTTTCCTAACTACATATCAAAGAGCTATTCCAAAAGTCATTCATTTTTCATTTAAAGGAGAAATGTGTAACATAAGGCCGTAATTTACATTTGAAAGATTTAAAAACTGAACTAAAAATAATCAGCTGAATGTGAAGAAACAGTTCTGATGATAAGTCAAAGACTTTTGTGCGTTGTGCTGAAACTACTGAAACTAGTATGCTAACCAGCTAGCCCCAGGTTTCCTATCTCAAGCTAAAATGCTTTTTTAATTACCTAAACCATCTCAGTTTGACTCTCCACTGTTGCAACAGTAACCAGCTCTGGTTTGGTTAGAATATAAATCATAATGTGCTGAGTTAGATGTGAAAATCCCCGCTGATGCTCAACCATTCTCGTGCTACTTTGGGGCTTTACAACTCTCCTTTTGCTGCTAGCTTTGTCTTTGTAGTCCCTAGGAGTCCGAGTCCTGGTCAGAGTCACTGCAGATCACTTCCTCACAATAATCCCCGTCATCAAAATGGTCTCAATCGGTCATGGAGTGTCATGAGTTCAACCCTGTTGGACTGAGTCTGCGGAGTGGGCCTGACTAGCCATTGAATGTATTATAAACACCAGCACTCATCCATTGCTCCAAGTTCTGCACACTGATCATCTGCCTATAAGGGTCATTAGTTGCACAGCTGACTGAGCTAACTGAGCTAACAAACGTATGGCAACTACCAGGTACAACCAAAGACAGCTAGAGCGAAGACTAGAGGTCACTCTGATGATATGCCCCCACCCCTCTCATTTTATACATTGTTCCTTTAAGTACCTTGAATGAGTAGAACATGCGAAATGGGTATGTGCTGGGCTGGACTGGGACTGGATAAGATGGACAGAATAGGACAGGATTGGACAGGATAGGTTAAGAAAGGATAGCACCGGACATGAGAGGATGAGATAAGATAGTTTAGGATTTACTTTACATGATATAAGCTCATATAAGAGTTCCATGCAGGTAGTCAGCATGTGAAACCAGGCACTACAAATTCATTAGATGGGTTTAAGTCTGCCTCATTACTTAGGTAATGCCTAATAAAGCCGAGGCCACAGAAAATAACCCTCAACCCTCCCTCTATTAATCTTTACTGTCACTTCCAACATTTTCATTCATGTCATTTCAAGAAAAATGTAGAAAATGAAGGTCATCAAAACACTGACAATCATTTTTTTGAAACTGAAAGCTTAAAAATTGCTGTCGTTTTTTAAATAAATGGAAAGGAACCAGAATTCCTTTAATGTAATGAACAAGAAGACAAGGGACGACCAATGAATGAATTAGCCAGGAGGATTTGGTTTATGATTCAATCGGACATCAGTTTGTCCAGAAATAGAACTTGTGATCTCTCAGTAAGCCTGAGAGACCACTCAGCTAACCAACGTGAGTACTTTACAGCCCTGTGGCAAGTATGAATATTTGATCAGCCAGTTGCAGATTTCAATATTTGATTAGCCTGTTGCAGGTGGGCAAGATGCAAAACCTGGATATTTTTATCCCCATGTGTAGTTTACCTAAACACTAATTAATAGAATTGTTCACAATGACTGTATGTTCATGACATATGATTTATTAGCTCCCATGAGCATTTTATGAGCTAACAGCCAATCAGAATAGATTACCAGCATATTCTCAACACATATTTTCGTCATAGGAAAGAGACACATGCAGGTGGCTGTCAAAGCATTGACATGAAACAGCAGCTCCTCATACAGTTTTTGTATTTGCTGCTGAAACACTTTCAAGCTCCTAAAACTTTTGTTGTAAATGTCAGCAAGACCGATGAACAAGATCTTGCTTCTGTACAAATGACAAATGTACCAACACACACCGCTTTACCTCATTGTGTCATGACCTGACATTGCTTTGTGATGTTGACACACTTGTGTCATTCTCACTGTGAGCCCTGACATGGGCGATGGACTGGAACGTCTGTGACTCTATAACACACACGTCTCAATAGTCATGTTAGGGGCTTAGGTGTGGAAGTGAACTGAAACCTCTCATACATATAATATACACAAACATAAACACACATATAACTGCTTAAGTGGTGTGTGGACAGTGGCTACAGTTATAGGATAATTGTTCTGGTGACATCCTGAGCGATTTAAGTTGTTGTTCTTATTTCAAATTATTTTACATTGTAAATTTTATTGATTATGGCTAATACAGATTTAAGGTTTAATATATGTAGAAAACTACAATTTGCTGCCCCCATCAGTTCAATACATGTTACAGCTGGATCTCACCTTTGATGTTTGAACACATGCCATGTTAATCAGTGTGGACACAAGAAGAACTTACCTTCCCTGCAGCTAACACACACTCACAAACACACACACACACATTAACCTTGATCTACCTTGATCTTTGTGGACGTCATCGTGGGTTCTCCCTCAATTCCTATGACAAACCGAACACACATACACACACTCTACCTCTGCTCTCATTCTCGAGCAATGGACCGGAACTAACATACACATTCCCGCGGCTGTCACACACACGCACATAAACACAGAGGAAGAGAGACAAAGAGGACATGTGTACACATACATGCACACAGCTCTTCTACTGTGTCCATACGCACATACACACATGTACACACTATAATACAGACACTCTGTCTCCCTTTAGAAATAAATCACTTGGAATCTATGCTGCCAGACACACACACACACACACACACAATTTACACTATATTACCTAGATGTTCTCATCATTCACACCAAAACATGTGACGGCCTGGAAGCATCCGTCTCTGCGGCTGACTTTATAGGTCAACTCTGCGACAGCCGGCACCTCCTCCGCCCTCGTGGACAGAGTTTGATGACCTACGTCCAGCTAACACGACGACAGGCCACATTTCGAATACTCCATTTTTAAATGATATTTGAAATTAGACAAAAGAACACACAAACGTTTAGAAGGACATTCATAGGAAAACTTTATCTGGACACACAGCAGGGCAATTTTTTGTTTTGACACTATACTGTTTCCCCATTTTCTAACAGATCTGCAAGGCCTCTAAATTGCAGCGGAGTGACTTAGTTAATTATTTTGCAAAAAAAAGGTAGATAACATATGCTCCCAATGTCCCTATCAGCCTGCTGACCCCACCTGTCATATATCTAACCCTTCATTTTGTAGTCCAACTTCCTTTTGACCCTTCTCTGACAATCGGGTGGTAACCCCTGGTTGCCTCCCACCACCCGACCACCTTCTTGACCATATGCCCTGTCAACTTCTTCAGTCTATTGCTCTCATCTTTTCTTTTCTTCCTTTCCTCTCCTACCTCATCAACACCTCCCACACTCAGTCCTTCTGACATTAAGGAGCACAGAAAATTACTTTGGATAAAAGCTTCAGCTATTTAAATGTAACATAATGTAATGCAGGTCAATAGGTCTGCTGCTAATGGGTAATTTTAGATCATTTTCTCTGAGAGGTCTTGTTTAAAGTAAAGGTCAGATGTGTAACCTCTTCTAAGGAGAATCACCTCTGTCCGATGTTTTAGACCTTGATGACTAAAATGAGCCATGCAGTAGAGAAAATCTAATTCATGTCTATCTGTAAATATAAGCAGACTGACGTACAGGCACATATATGGAAATATGCAGTTAATCTGATCCACACATAGGTTGCATTATCATATCTAAATGATCAGTTTTTCAGATGTTGTGTATCTTCCTGTTGCAACAGTCATACAGCATATCCAATACAAATTGTCATTTAAATATTAACCATAAATTAGGAGAGAAGAATTCCATCCTGGCGTTTTAATATTCTTAGTAAGTGTGCAAACTTATACATATTTAAATTTTCAATCTGCAATGGTGAATGAAAAGAATATTTTGAAATTGCTTTTTTACTTTCCAGTTGGCATGAATACTTAAAATGGGTTAACTTCACTCATCCATAAATAAAGACCTATAGTTGCTTCTTCCCATTGCCCTCATGAAATATTCATGTGTTCCTGCAACATGTGTGTCTTTAAGCATGTAGATATACATGTCCACATCCTATTGTTGCAGCACACTCTCCTGTTTTTATGCGGTTTTGGTTTGGTAGGATTCTGTCCAGTCAAGGACATTGACACACACACTTGAACTGAAATGTGCACACACACACAGATTTGACAGTACAATGAACCGACAAGTACAGTCAAAGTCACAACCTTTATTGTACTACTCTGACCAGTACATGGACCCTCTCAGTTACAAACACAGCTCACTTGGTTCTGCAGACAGCGCTCCAAATCCTCCTCAGTAAAATTAGGCATCTTATTTTCTCTTTTGTTCTCAGTCCTCCCTCTCCTTTGTCTCCACTCTCGTCAGCTTCTATCTCGTCGAGCCTCTCATTTCTCTCAAATCCTCTTTTCTCCTTTTCTCTTCGCTGTCTCTGTTGTCTTCGTTAGTCTGTCTCGCATTGTGCTGAAACAAGTTCCTCTCTGATCCAGAACTCCACCACGGGCTGAATTCATCGGCTTATCCAGTGTGTTATCGAGTGTGTGCCTGTGCATGTGTGTGTATGAGTGTAGCGCGAGGCAGAGTTGTGAGAGTAAAGTGTGTTGTGAAAATGAAAAAGCAAAAGGGGGGAGATGAGAGGAAATTTGTGTACATGACCTCCTTTCCTGGCTGCATGACAGAGTGGGTGGAATGCTTAGATTGGGTGGTCGTTGCAAAGCACTCAGCCATCCATCGACCGACAGCCATTGATCTGCAAAATCCAATGACTCACTAGCTGCTCAGTATGCAACCCACATATGAATACATGCAAACGTGACTGCTGTGTGTAAACAAGCACACATGGGGACTCTGACAGAAAGGCCTGTAACAGAGTAATTACTAATTAATGTAATTACAGTACACAAATTAAATGAGTATAATTAGTGCAGAATATAAAAACAGAGTTACTCCTTCCAAGATTGCAGTTAATGCAGATTACCAAACCTAACCCACGCGCAGTAATTAAGAAAGCAATATTGGAAACTTAGAGTGGAATGAAACTACTCGCCCTGCATATCTAATTAAGAGGTTTGTCGTTGTTGTTTTGTTTTTTTTGAGTGTGTGTGTGTGTGTGCATGTGTTTAGGGACTGTAACAAAATTATTTGGGGAGAGGTGGTCAAAAGAAAAGGTTTTGCTTTTGCTAAAGGGAGGGAAGGGACTTTTATAAAAAGAGAAGAGGAACGTCTTTGGACTTTTATTCAACCAGGATCTCCCTTGTGAGATTTATTACAAGATAACACCAATAGTGTGACAGATAAGACAGCTTTAGTATGCACCTTGGCTAATAAAGGTGTTTTGCCGTATAGATTAGGGCTTTACTCTAATCAATACAATCAGTATTCACTTGCCAAGTCACTAATTTGATTGCTTTTATAACTTTTTATTGTTCAAAATAAGAGACTATCTCCTTACCAGTAATAATGTAGGATATTGTCATGGGGAGCATCCAGCGCAAGTATTACTGCTGAGGAGGGCACCTTTAAAGGGCCCCCTTTAAAACAAAGAACTTCAAATTTCAACCCTTGCTCCCTACCTAAATAAGGTTTGCACAATCCCTTACTTTCTTTCTTATTTCTTAAATACTGTGGAACAAAATTTTATTTTTGATGAAACCAAGTGCTTCAGATATGCAAGCACAGGACGAGCCATGATGAAAACATGCAGTTACCCACTGGTCTTACATAAATTTGCATGTATTGATCTGCATCCACTGCTCTCGCCCTCTATTTCAGCAACAGACAAATACTGAGATTAAAAAATACCTTGCATACTTCAAACTTGTTAAATAAGTGGAGGACAAAAAAATCTTTCAAAAGACTGATTTATGAATTTTATCAAGGTTTATCCAGAATTTGTTGAAATGTATCAATAACATCATGAAAATTTCATAAAGACACAAAAAAGGCATTGGCAAGCTTTTTTACTCTTCTTTAGTTTTTTTTAATTCTAAGATGAAAAAAGACTGATAGCGCTGCTCAGTCCAAAGCTCAGAATTTATGACTTCACTAATGATCATATTTTTCATCAGATTGTATGCCATGGAGATTTGTATTTTAAAGCGGACACTCTTACTCAGAAGTTTTTACCCTCCATGTCCAATACAGCGAGCAAATCCACAGATTAAAGCCTTTAAAGTTCCCTCATGTAAACTGGCCTTGGCTGCCCTTCACTCACCATCTGAGTTCATCAAGATTTTGTCAACTGAAATTGTGTTTACCTGTCAAAGCCCTTATGCTTTACTTACTTCACCACCACAACCAGAAAGGTTTACAGCACAAGGTTTCAAGGCCTTTTTGTTGATGGACAAAGTCCAAAATTACTTGATTGAAGTCTCTTACCTCCACAATAAAAGTGCAGTGGAAGGAAAGAGAAAGTGCACCACTTGTTGGATAGTTTCATAACTACATGTGATTTGTAGCGTGAAATATTCTCTGAAAGGACATTTTAAGTATCACAGTTCATAGAGAACGACATGGTGACATCAGCTCGCTTCAAACGCTCAAAAACATAGTGATCTTTTTCTTTCTTTCTTTCATACAGGCAAACATACAGACTGCACACACACAAGCAGTCTTGTAAATCAATACACTATATAGTCAGGTTGTGCTGAAGGCTTTCATATAGATCTGAAAGCTGGTGGCTCACTGTAGTGCAATACACAAGTGAGACAATGTTCAGCCTTTGATCAACTGAATGCTGATGAATAAAAAGGACTGTAAATTAAAGTGCATCAGAGGCAGGAGCTAGTTTGTAGATGTTTAGCAGATAAGCAAAATATATTATGTTAGTTTTAAAAGATTACATAATTAGCATTTCCCACTTAAAATACACACAGTATCCTTTCATTAGTAGCACAGATTAAAAGATATATTAAATCAAATTGTGCAGCAATGAGCTTGACTGAAGCAATCACAGCACAGAAGGACGAGTATATACGGATCATTGAAGTTTTTAATAATCATCAACACATTTATGTACAAAGCAAGCGATGACATAGTCAAAAGAAAACAAAGAACCCTAAAATGCATTTCCTTTTTTTCTCTCATTTAAAATAGCTAAAGATTACTTGAGGGAATCATTTCAACAATTCAACACTTTTGGTACGAAGTCAGTATAGTTTGACAAATCCGTCACAGATTATCTTCCACAGTTAAACAGCCCTGGGCATGAAAGGTTGACAAAGAGGGATGGATCCAGAATTATTTGCCTCTCTAAAAAAAAATACAGAAGTTATTTGAGTGCAAGATTCCTTGTTAATCAAAAAACTTCATTCCTGCCAGTTTTCCCCAAAGCACCAATTATATCTTTGTTCTTAAGTTATCCAACGGGACGAAAAGGGACATACACAGATTCAGTAAACACAACACAGCTCACACTGCAGGCCTACTACAGACCAAGGTTGCAACATATACAAGTAAATTTACAAATATTAAATGTGTGTTAGATTAAATGAAAAGGGATTGTTGGGTCTCTCATTGAGTTTGCAATTTACCACATTCTATTGTCCATAATAATCCTCTGCTATGTGCCATCTGAATACTACAGAGCTCTCAAAGTGGCCATAGAGAGAAAAAATTATGTAAAATATATTAAGGCCATGTTTTGCAATTTTGAGCACTCTAAATGCCACTGCGCTCATACCAGATACATATTAGTACCATGTGTTGGTTAATTTATGCACACAAACTAATATATCAATCACATAAGTGGTTTATCAACACACAACTAAGATTCAACAAAGTTACTACATTAAATTTGAAAAAGATTAAAGGAAAAAAAAAATATGTCTGCTGTCCAATCAAGGATATTTGTCACGAAATCAACCTGACACAAGTTTTTTTCACCAAAGTGAACCTCCAGTGAGCACACAGGCAATTATGACAGCCAGCCCACCACACATTGGGAGGCACACATCCTGTTACTTTAAAACCTCAGTTCGATTTTTCAACAACTTGCTGAACAATCATAGCTTTTACCAGGCAAATTAGAGCTAGTTTAAAACAATTCAAATTTTAAAGAAAAGATCCGTGGCTAAGAGTCACTAAATGTTTCAGAAAAGTTGTGATAAACAGCTGGCACACAATTTAGTCTTATTCTGTGGATAGCTAACATTGTTATTGAACAAGTCTTATGCTTCTTTATGTGCACTGAGTATACTTTAAGACGTACCATAGTGGCATGTTGTAAGCAAATCTCTGAAGCTGCCGTACATGGCCTCCATATATAAACATGTTTTTTCTCTAAAGTTACTCTGGGGCTCTGTGAATACAACACTGCAAGATGTGAATTTCATGTGATTTTAGTTCTTTCTTTCAAAAAGCAGAGAGAGAAAAGAACCTGATTGTCTAAAACACAAAATATGTTCAACAATGTCTCAGCTGGGAACAAATTATAGTCTCTATTCAACTCTAAAACCACAAGTCATTTGTCCCTCCTGGCACAATTACACAAACTGTGTTCTCCATGTATGCCTCTAAGAAATCAGCAATAGAAATTGTGTTTTAATAATAATAACAGTAATAGAAAGGCAAAAGCAAACATAATTTTTAAAAAATGCCAAATGTTTATGTTTTGAATTCAGTTACACAGTGAAACACAAGTGTTCTTCTAAAGAAGTGATAATTATATCCATTTACAGTGTGATGTCAGAGAGCAATTGCATTTTGCCCCTCTGTTTTATATAAAAAAAACCAACAAAAAATGTATACACTGATGTAATTTTAGCCTTGTGGTTCAAAGTCCAGTCCGTTGGATCTTTGTTGTGATCTGAAAACTGAGATTACAGTAGGTTTTGTTCTGTTGGCAGGCAATCACAACATCTGGAATCTCCAAAACAACCATCAATCCAATCTCAATTAACAGCAAGTTCTAATGGTATGGTTTCTGTGCTTCTTAAATTATATTGTATAAAACACACGTTAGAAACTTGTGTCGTATAAACTGTGGCAGATGAAATGTCCATTTAAATCTGTAAAAAAAAAATCTACACAAAACCTAAATGAAAGACAAGGTCAAAGATTAGCTTGGTGCCATTTTAAACAAGGGGAAAAAATCACACCCAGGGCAGTCCTAACTAGGTTCAATTACGTTTTATGAATGGAGGGGATAATCTGCGTCATAGTCAAACTTCAAAACTTTCTTCTTGTTGCAGACAATATATTCAGATATTACCTTCCTTCAATATATTTCAATCTGGCATCCAGTTCCAGGATTTACATCATGTGGTCACTCTATGTGAAAACAAATCCCATGTGAAGATCTACCAAAACCTCCTCTGCATTATTAGTTTATAAAAACCAGGATCTAGCGATAACCCAGGGAAATACAGCAGAACACTATCTTAAGAGCATAAAAGTAAAACAAATTTAGAGAAACTAATCTTTTACAAAAACAACTGAGCCACTAGTTAGTTTGGTTTGTTTCCTCTTCAGTCTTTACAACAGTGAGTGCCTAAATGAGCAGCAACACTGAGGTGTTGGTGGTGAAACTGACTATTTACACACACACACACAATACAGACTCACACTCACTATACAGTCATACAACTGTCCACACGCATCAGTGTGTCCAGTTTTCTCAGTGGTATCACAGGTGACAGTTTGCTACTCTCTCTCTCTCACGCACACACACACAAACAGACACACACACACACACACACAGACGGACACACACAGACAGACAGACAGACAGACAGACAGACAGACACACACACACACACACACACACACACACACACACACACACACA
>JAQMCX010000011.1:13742398-13761651 GCA_029814765.1 Acanthurus leucopareius | reverse complement strand
TCTGACATCATTCTGAAATCACACCGACATCACTCTGACATCACACTGACATCACTGTGACATCACTGTGACATCACACTGACATCACTCTGACATCACACCGACATCACTGTGACATCACACTCACATCATTCTGACATCACACTCACATCACTCTGGCATCATTCTGACATCACACCGACATCACTCTGACATCACTGTGACATCACTGTGACATCACACCGACATCACACTGACATCACTGTGACATCACTGTGACATCACACCGACATCACTCTGACATCACACTGACATCACTCTGACATCACTCTGACATCACACTGACATCACACTGGCATCACTTTGACATCACTGTGACATCACACTGACATCACTGTGACATCACTGTGACATCACACTGACATCACTCTGACATCACTGTGACATCACTCTGACATCACACTCACATCACTCTGACATCACTCTGACATCACTGTGACATCACACCGACATCACACTGACATCACTGTGACATCACTGTGACATCACACTGACATCACTCTGACATCACTCTGACATCACACTCACATCACTCTGACATCACACTGACATCATTCTGACATCACACTGACATCACTCTGACATCACTCTGACATCACACTCACATCACATTGACATCACTCTGACATCACTCTGACATCACTGTGACATCACCTGGTTCCTCGAGGCCCGGGCGGATGACGTCATCAAAGATGACTCCGCTGTGGGTGCAGCGGTCGAACTGTCGGCGGTACATGGCTGGCGTGAGGATCCGTCCCATCCAGGTAGAGTTCCTGCACAGATCAGGGAACTCCTCGTCAGGAGAACCCCTCCTCAGGTGGAGCTGGGACATGGGGTCGGGGGGAGCCAAACTCTGAAAGCACAGGAAGTTGTCATGGAGGAGACAGGAAGAGCGTTCAGGTGTTGGGGTGATGTCACCAGGTTTCCACAGCGTTTATCTGACACCTGCTCTGTTTCACAGAATCACGAGGAGTCAATCCTCTGTTTTGGTGTCGAGGTCAGCTGACTCAAACTGCACAAACCCCAAAAGCTCTAAAACACCAGGTTTTCTACAACGCGGTGGAGACACTTTTTGCAACTTATCATCAGTTTTAGCTTTGAAAGCCTCAATATTCAGGATGTTTCATTACCTCCAGGATCGGCCGGTACCTCATCTCCTTTGGAAAAACAACTGGAGCTGCATCAAAAGCAAAACATGTCACTGAATGTGAGTCCTCTGAAACCTGCACATGAAGCTGAACACATACAAACATGCTTCACCTCTTTTTAAACATCACATGTATGTTGACACACCGTTTAATGAAACAATCATTTGAAGGAAGTGTCAAAATATGGAGCTAAAATTATCTACGACTCCATGAAAAGTATCTACAACGCAAAGACAAAAAAACATCCACTATATTGTGAGTGTGAATTTGTCGACCTACAGCTAATTACACACATGGATTAATCTCTGAAGATCCATATTCACATTGGTTTTCTGTGAGAACTCAGTCAGGTCTCTGATTCAAAGCCACAGAATAAAGAGTTGGAAGAAGGAGGAACCAGGAGGCAAAGTCATCAGTGATCATGTTGGTGCTGTTTGGTCACAAACGCGTCATCAGAACAAAAACCTCCAATCAGATGAGAGTTTAGTGAGAAAAACACAGAGGCATGCAGTGAAAACACTTACGTTTGACCTTCCACATGTCGTGAGCGAGGTGGCAGACGACCGTCAGCACAACAAAGGGTCTAACAATAGGAGGAGTCCAGTTACAGGCTTTTTATAACCGCACAGAGCCGCTCTGCTGCTGCGTTCAGGGTCTCCTCCATCAGGATCAGGAGCAGCCGGTCCCACCTGTTAGCTTGATGCTAACATGGTCATTCATGTCAATGTGGAACAAGACGACGCATGTTGTGAAATTAAACTTTGACCTGCTAAATCATGAGGCTCTCTGACGTTGAGCCATTTTGAAAAGCAGTTCAGCAAATCAGCAGACAAATCAAGACAAACTGATTTTTACTGCTATTTCCTGATTTAGCACTTTCAGGTGGGAGTTGCTGAGGTTTGGAGACATCTGAACCCCCAGAAACAGCAGGTTGTCCTGGAGAGGCGTTGTGGGTGTGGCTTATTCTGCAGAACCAAAACAAGAAGGATGGAGTCACGTGTTAAAGCAGAACAAAAGCTGGTCACATCAATCATCCGCCTGCTGCTAACATCTACCTCTGCTAGTCGGCAGTGACAGGTCAGGAGCGTACAGGTGTGGAGGTGGGCGGAGCCTAATTTGGTTGCTTACATAGCCAAATAATCTCTCTTCATGCCCTGAATTTATCTACTTTGTATACTTCATTAGAGTTAACTTTAAGTTATACTCGATAATATTATTATTATCAGTATTTCATGTGTACTAATAATTTCATTTATGTGAAATATCCATGTATATTACTCCAATTTCATCTGTGCAGCTGAAAACTACCACTTCATACCATCACCCTTGTAAATAATGTACAGTTTTTTTGTTCTTATTTTGTTCTTATTATTTATTGTTCTTTATTCTTATTGCTGCTCTTTTACATTCTGTCTTTACTGTCCACTTGCTGCTGCAACAATGCAAATTTCCCCACTGCAGGACTAATAAAGGAAGATCTTATCTTATCTTACATTATAGAGCGTTATAGACATTCTCTCTATTCAGATGGATATAATATTTACGTCTGTTGGCCATCTCTTCTACCTGTTTACAATTTACAATCCAGTCCCTCACCTTTGTTTAGGAGCTGATTTGAACCACATCAGTGAAGCTGCGTCTGCAGGCAGAGCCGATGTTCTGACTGTGAACTCTTGGACTGTGGCGACGTCTGCTGATTCGCCACCAGATGGAGCCAGAGGTCCTGACTGGAACATGATGGAGTCAAATCAACTTCTTCTTTCTGTTGTGATCCTGTTTAATTTTTTATACTTCAGTTTTTCACATTTCTAGTTTTTTATATTAATTTTGAGAAATTAGACTGTGAATGCTTATTTTTCTTTTCTCTCTGATACTTGTTATACAGATCTAAAGTGATCTGTTTGCTGAAAGGCTGACATGAAGAGGAAAACCTGGACCGAAGCCTCTCAAAGCCTCTTGTTTGTGACCTTTTTTTTGTAAAAAAACAGTCTTCAGTTTCTCTTTAACACTAACAAACTTCATGTTAACTGAGAGGTTCTACTTTTCATAAATGATGAGAACAGAAAATTAATTTCACTGAAATAAACCAGAACTACGCTGTGATGATGGTGTTGCTCCTGTTTTCTTGTTGTTTTGAACCTTACATCCTTTCCTGCCTTCTTCTCTCTTGTTTTTTACTCTCTTTCCTCCCTTCATACCCCCAGTTTACTTCTGAACCCCTTCTTTTCCTTTTTGAACACAGTTTCTCTCTCACATCTATTTTGACAGAATTCTAGTTTTTTACACTTCTGTGTTTAAATTTATCTTGAGGTAAAATAGTCCAATGAATACCAACACAAGTGTTATCATTTCTCCAGATTAAAACACAAGCTTCCATATTTTCCACCTTAAATCCTCATAAAGAAATGAACCTCCTCAAGAAGGTCACTTCCAAAGGAACCAGAACTCGTTCAAATGACGCTTCAAACACAGATGATTCAAATGGATCCAGGTCCTGCCTTCCACCGGGCTCACAGCCAATCATGCTGTGCTAAACGGGGTGAACTTGAGGTAGCCAGTCAGACTGCAGGGCAGCCTCACACACACAGACAGACAGACACACACACACACACACACACACACACACACACACACACACACACACACACACACACACACACACACACACACACAAACAAACAAACAAACAAACAAACAAACAAGAAACAAACTGGGGAGCTGAGTGGGGCAGTGACTGGTGCTTCGTGCCAGTGCTCCTCTACCTAAACTGAGACAACTATGGTGCTCTCCTTCTAGGTGGTTTATGAGGCTCAGTCACATCTGGCTGCCAAAGGGAACGGTGTGAAGGTAGGTCCTCTTGTAAAGCGTTTTTGTTGTTGTTACTGTTGTTGTTTTCTATTTTCCTCAAGTCCTCTGAGGGAAGTGGCTGTATGTAGAAAAGAGAGAGAAGGTCAAAGTTAGTTTGAACATTTCGTCTAACTTGTTTTTGTTAATTAGGGACATAATCATTAGTTAATGCATACAGAGAACATAATTATTCATTATAACGACCTATTGTCTACAATATATGCAGACAAATTATTCAGTGAGAACACATTTGAAGTTAGGGATAATTGAACAATAAAAAAAGTATAGTTTGGTGAGTTGAGTGCATTTTTCTTTTCAAAGAGTACTTTGCAAGAACTGGTACAACAACCGTTTGCTTCACAGTAGATAGTGTAAATCTTTCTAGTTGGCATGCTTAAACTTTACATCAGGTATCATGTCAATTCACCCACAGGCCTCAGAGTTCGTATCAGTCCTTAAATTGGTGAAAATGCATGTGAAAATGTAACTTTGTTGAGGAAAAGAAATTCCTTCTCAAACAATTACTTGGTTGATTATGTTTTAATGGGTCACAGATAAATGAACTAATCATAAATATAAATGAAAGATGTAGTGATGAGGAACAGTTAAACACAAGGGGGAAGTACTTGAAATTAATAATACACTAAAATAAAGACAAGGACACAGACCGATTAAGAAAAAGAGGAAAGACATTAAAACTCTTACCATGGAGGTTTGATGGGTTTTAGCTTTCATCATCTGAAACATGGGGTTTGGCAATGGCCATTTCCTCCTTGCTATTTGCGATCATCTTACACTTCTACAAAAACACCGTGAAAAACAAATCACTTACTTTGAATTTGCACATTAACACCAATCACATCACTCAATCTGTATCATTCAATCATGATTATGTATATATTTTGCAAAATTATTCATTCAATCCCCCATTTACCTCTGTAAGCTCCTTGATGGTGTGTATGTTAGCTTGCTGAGTGACCTTCCGCTTTGCTTCCTCAATGTGGTCCAGGTTCAGGGTTGGAGTTGGGGGGGCCAGGCATGGGGGCGGTTTGTTAGTAATGGTGGGAAGTGGGGCAAGGGGAGGCATGGCAGCCAGGGCACCCATGTTGGTCAAGGCAGCTGTCATGGTGGCTGCTGTCATACTAGCCATGGCAGCACTCATGGTGATGTTTGACATGTTGGGCATTCCTGGAATATTGGGTAGCCCCAATGGACCCATGTTGGGCATATTCGACATGTTAGGCATTCCCATGCCCATTGGAAGAGGTAAAGGTAGAGGTAAGGAGAGAGGGGCAGGTGATGGAGTTGGAAGAGGGAGCTGAAGTATGGCTTTCGGCCGAAGACTCTCAGGAATGGGCACCCCTGCCTTAGCACACATGGCAGCAGCGTTAGCTTTGGCTATCTCCAGCAACTGGTCTTTGTCTGAGAAAAGGGATTGCAGAGAAAAGACAGAGGAAAGGGTAATGTAACAAGAGGGCATTAAAGATTACGCACACAAGCAGTGTATGACAAAGCAAAAACTACAATAAGAAAAATCTAAAACCACTCATGCAATGAAGACAAAATGATTGTTCAGAAGTGCCACATCGATATAAGCGGCGTGTTCAGTGTGATTTTTGAAGCTACTATCAAAAATGTTACCCAGTTCAGTGAGCCGTGGAGGAGTCTTGCTGGTGCTGCGCCTTGACCGGGACCCTGAGCGGCGCTGTTTTCTGAGAATGAGAACTGGAGAGTGGCTAGGTTCCCTTTTCCACCTGTCTCGTCTATCAAATGAACGACTGCGAAACACAGGGCGTCTTCCCCGACCTCTTGACCTGGACCTGCGTCTGCGATCGGAAGAACGAGACCTTGATCGTCTGCTTCTGTCTCCTGATCTTGATCTTTTTCTCCGGCCTGTGGAGCGGCTCTTAGATCGCTTGCTTCTGTCTGTGGATTTGGACCTCCTCTTTCCACGAACATTGGGAGAACGGGATCGCCTCTTGCGGGTTGGAGAGCGGGACTTGGACCGGCGGTTTCTGGTCCGTGACTTTGAATGTGATCGCTTACGCCGAGCAGCAGATCGTGACCTCCGCCGCCGGGCGGGACTTCTCGATTTTGACCGTCGCACAGATTCTCTCTTCTTTGCTGGAGACTTGGACCTGAGCAAAGGTGAATGATAAAATTGATGAGTACCATATCAGGAATGGACACCCCTAATATAAAGGCATAACATATGCACAGTACTGCACAGTATTGATTTTTCAATTACCCACACCTACTTATGCAGCATAAGCATGCACTGGGTCTGGCACTTGAATGTCCTTTAAGTCCCTGTTCATGAGGTCTGTCATAGTTAACAATGTGTAATGTTTTGATTTAAAGCTCTTTCATGACCCATGGACAGACACACAGGACTGGCACATTAACATAACAAACCTAGATTGCTTCTTTCTGGATTTGGACTTAGATGTAGATCGTCGAGGTGATGAAGTTGAGCGTGAAAGTTTCTGGCGATCCGTGGGCGAGCGTGACTTGGACATCTTTTTCTTCTGTCCTCCTGGAGATGCTGAACCTGAGGAGCTGAGGATCCTGAGGAGAGTTGTAACAGGAGATGAAGAATCCTCTTCTTCATCAGAGCCTTCTGAGCAATTTGATCTTTCTGGGGAAGAACCAGGCTCTCTGGAACCAGACCTAGACCCGGAAACATCTTGCTCATTGAATGAGCTGGCATGCTCCCTCTGTTCCTGGTCATTGTTTGGAGCATCAGTCTGAGGCTGCATCTTTTCCAAAGAGCTTCCAGGATGAGGGCTCGGTCCAGCTGCTGAGGGCATAGGTTTCCACACACCTGCATGGTACAAGATAAATGACAAGACGTAATATTAGATCACATTAAGGCACCAGTAACACAACTTACTAAGTGGTGATTGTTGAAATTTTGAGTTCTTGTTTTTGGAGTCTGTGCTATAATCTGTACATGCTGTAAGTATTTAAAGATAAATATTTTCTGCTTTCTTAAAAAAGCAAAAAGAGAATAAAATGACAAATAGCTATTTTGATTGTTATGGAGACCAAAAGGCTGGAGGGTAAGTTTACTGTCATATAAAAATTAATATGATGGTGAGGAAGAGCAATAATTGGTTTGCAAAACTGCACTTTCTTCGAATCAAGTTAATTTTTAAATAACATTTAAAAGTTTGTAGAGAAAAGGAAAGTGAGTTTCTTAACTGAACTGAATGTATGAAAAGACAATGACAATTTATTTTTTGTAGCTTTAAGACTGACAGTCTTGGCAAATGACCAGGTGCTGCAATTTAGGGAATGAAAATAATTACTGTGGTATGCTTGAAAAAAGAGCAAAAGGTCTGACCTGCAGTAGGTAAAGGTTCTCTGCTCTCTACAACTGCCTTTCCACCAGCTGTCTGCTCTGCTTTTGGAGAGGAAAGCTTTTTCTCCTTCACAGGAGAGGAGGATGTGGATCTTGCTGGGGAGGAGCTCTCAGATCGCCCATCACTTGACTCTGATCTGGACCTGGACTTGGATCTTTTCAAGCCAGCAGAAACGGATTTAGACTTGGACCTTCTTCCAATTTTCCTGGGAGATTTGGATCTCCTTTTGCCAGGTAGCGGTGAATGTGACTTTGATCGATGTCGTCGAGGCAAAGAGCGGGATTTGGAGCGTTTGCTGGACCTCGGTGGAGATCGATTTCTTCTGGCAGGGGACCTAGAACGCCTTCTGACTGGTGACCGGGATGTAGACCGCCGCCGGGATGGAGGAGTCCTGGATTTGGTCCGTTTGCGTGGACTCCTGGATCTAGAGCGCCGATTGCGCTTAAGGACTACAATGGAACGTGACCTGGTCCGCCTGCTCCTGCGGATTGAGCGTGAGCGTGAGCGGCGAGATCTAGGGGGTGGTGACCTCCTACGGCGAGACAAGGATCGACTTCTAGAGCGCCTGCCTCCTGTGCGCCTTGCAAGTGACCGCGACCTGGAGCGACGGACGGGGCGTCTTGATCTAGAGCGGGAGCGACGGGTTCTAGTGATGGACCGTGAACGAGAGTGCCTGCCAACTGCTCCACCTCGTCTGGGTGAACGGGTCCTGGAGTGCCTCGTGCCTCCACGTGGACGTGACTCTGACCTTCGACTTCTCCTTGGAGATCGGGAGAGAGAGGGTGACCTGCGGCCACTGCGTTTAGGCGATCGTGACACCTTTCTTTTAGGAGAGTGAGAGCTTCTGTGTCGCTTGGGGGAAACAGACAATGAACTCCTTCGACGTTTAGGGGACTTGGACTTCTTTGAAGGCTTTGACACCTTCTTTTTGGGGGTGATGGAGCGAGAGGAGGATCGGGACTCACAGCTAGCCTTCTTTGGGGACTTTAGGGATGGGGAGAGAGACTTCCTCCTAGATTTCGGGGACTGAGAGCCAGACAGAGAGCGGGACAACTGCCTACTTCTCGGAGGACTTGCAGAATGTTTTCCCTTTGAAGCTGACCTAGAAAGAGTTCTTGATCGCTCTTTTATTGCTGCTGTTAGAACATCAGACTGCTGTCTACTGGGACTAGATGTTGGTGACAGACTATGGCTTGACCCAGACCTCTTAATGTCCATGCCTTTGGAAGGGGATGGAGATCGAGACCTGGAGGAATCACGTTCCTTGACCTTTGCCCGCTGACCTGAATTGGCCTGATCATTCAGGCCTGGGTCATCTCTTGGGGCAGGACCTTCCTGTTTAGGAATGATGTCAGGGAGTTCCTGGGCATGGCTGAATGCACCATCAGCATGACTACCCTCTGTCTTAACCTTAACTGTCACTGTCTGTGTCAATTCATCCTGACCTGCAGAGGGCGACCTAATGTCCTTTTCTGATCCATTGGTGTTACCACCCTTCCCTCCAGATGGGGACACATCCATATCTGTTATCTCCTCTTTCATTACTCCATGCATTTCAGGTTTCTGTGTGAGGACTGGAACAGCCCTCTCCTCTCGTTTGCTTTTTGGAACCAGTTTTGACACTGGTTCTTGTGGGTCAGATGCTGGTGCTGGAGGATATTTTCCGTCACCAGCTAATTTACCTCCTTCGCCTTCAGACTCAGAACCTGAAGCTGAACTGCTTTCAGATGGGGAGCGAGACAGAGATTTCTTTTCCTGCTTTTCATCTTTCTTCCTCTTCTTTTTCTTCTTCTTGGCAGCATGTCTTTTGTGTTTTTTGGATTTTGCATCTCCTTCTATATCCACACGATCTGTAAGACAGGATTTTTTTTAAAAATCATATAACAGAGATATTACTTCTGTTATTTTCAATGAAAAATTAATTGCGCTTATGAAGGGGTCTCCTACCCGTGATTACATCCCTTTTGCCCTCTTCTCTCAGCCCAGCATGGTCTCCACCTCCTGCAGCTGCTGCTAGTCTGGCACTATAAACATCAAGAAATACAAGAAACGCTTTACAGAAAGTATAAGTATTCCTTGTTTACATACAAAATCTGAGATGCTAATACAAACAAAAGAGAAGAAGATCCCTTTTGTAGTATGAGTAAGGTACAAAATCTTGCATAGGCAAGCATTTAGATAATTAGGTCTTCAGGTTTCGGTTGTCTGACCTGGCTCTGGTGGTCCTGACGGGTCTTGGAGGAGTTGGTGGCTCTACATCTGACTCAGCACCTGATTCTGAGCTGCTTTCCTTTTCCCCCTTTCTCTTCCTCTTCTTCTTCTTGCTCTTGTGTTTTCTGTGCTTCTTGTTTTTCTTGTGAGGTGGCTCTGCTCCTTCCTTGGCATTCACATCATCTTTCTCAGGTGCCTCATCCTCACCTGCACAAAGCAAGTACTATTTTCAATTTCACAGATATGAAGAAACTATAGCATGACAACAAAATTTGGAGTAGGTCTGTTCTCAAGTTGTTTAACAAATCTATTCATCATCCAGTGACTGTACAAGCATACTCTTTAGAGGGATGGCAGGGGAATGGAGCCAATCCCACCTTCAATTTTGTGTGCACTGTTGCCAGGAATCCTGTGTAAACTGTTCGGGCTACACAAAGAGTCAAGTGATATATAACTAAGGGACACTTGGCAGCCTTTAGGTAACCCTTCACCTCAACAATTCAGCATTTAACAAATGTAGCTTTTTCTATACAGATGGAATACCCATAAAAAGTAATGCTACAAGCAATTTTACACTTAGAAAGTTTTGAATGACAAAGATTTCTTTGTGTTAAATCCATCACTCACCTGAGGGAATGTCCACTGCACAGTCCATTGTGCCTGAGCTCCCTGTTTATAAAGGCCCTTCTTATGTCACCGGTGTGCTGCTCCTGCACTCAACACTGGTAAATAAAAAAACAAACAAAGAAAAAATATTTTAACTTCAGCAACAAAGAATGTAAAGTAGAGCAAAACAATATGAAGTACTGATTTTATAGCCATTTTACAACAAAACTCGAACACCATCTTATTATATCTTTTACTTCTATATCTATTACTTTGAGGGTCTTTCAGTGGATCTGATATAGGTGAGTACACAATTTTGTGCACCAGTCCAATATCAGGTATTTTCTTTATTTGAAAAGATACCCTGCTACTTCCCATCAGCTAAAAATATTTAACATAGTTGTACAAGACCATTTGAATAAATAAATTCCAATAGCTTGGCCGTAATAAAGTAAACATCAATGCTCACACAACATCATACCATTTTTTAAAAATCACTATAGGAATTGTTTTCTGCATTTCATGTGCTGTTAAGTAAGTTTTTTTTTTTTTTTTAAAATATCAGAGCATATTGGAAAACATACCCCGATGCGATACATAATTGATAGGCCTGTGATAGGCCGATATTGGCCGATAAATAGGTTGACTGATATATCATTCTATCTTAGAGATAAAACATAAGGATCAAATATGGTGATAAAGACGTTTAGTCGTAAAATAATTTTTGACTAATTTTTAAACTGTTTCATTAGTTTATTCCGTTTTTTTGTGTTATAGTGAAATAAAATTAAGCTATAGGTACTTGATTTAAGCAGAAAAAATTGAGTGCTGCCTGTCAGTATAACAAATCCACATGGGAACCCAACACTTTTCAGTTAGTTTCCAGTTAATCGTTTTAAAAGATTAAAACAAGTAAAAGAAAAGGCACAAGTGGACAGTTGCATGTGTCTGATAACAGATAAGCTATCTTCAAGAGGAAATAAGCACCTGCCGTAACACATGGATGTAAGCAGAGTTATAAAAGACATACATTGTGTACCAGAACTTTAGTATTGGAGCACTACTGGCACAAGTCAATAACATGACTGATTAGAACAAAACAACCAGAGTCCCTTCAGACAAAGGTAGCAATCCCTGCAGCATCTCCCAGACTACAATGAGGCATGATTGCAAATGCCAACACACTGTTTGAAAATCTACTTTCAGGGGGTGGTGGCTATTAGGGGCATAAAAAATAGATTAATCTGAATTGATGTATCGATTCAATTATCAGTTATTCATACCATCAATGCAAAGCATTGATCATCATCTTTACAATATGTCTTTAAGTTCAATTTTCCATAATATATCTATGTCACCATACTAGTGCCAGGCATATAATGGCATGCAGTCAAGACCCCCCCCCAAAAAAACCATGGGCAAGATTAATAGTACAGGTCAGTGCTCCGCCGCTTGATGCTGCAGACAGGTTGAAGTAAGGATAAATTTCCTCTCTAATCCCAAATTTTTAAAAATAAACTCCAAACTCTCTTTCTGCCAGTAAATGGCTCAATATCAGACCAGTATCCAGCATAACTCAGAGTGTTTACTCCTCAAGAAGCTTCAGTGTGCCTACGCAATCAAATGTTGACCATGGATTTAAATGTCAGTGTTGTTAACAAAGCTTTGAGCTATTCCATACAGCCCTTGCAGTGACCTATACCAGGAGTGTGTATGAAACTGTTAATAATATATGTAATCTGTAAAGTACTATGACAAATCCAAACAAAACAGTTTGACTAAAAAGGTGTTTGTTCTAGTCAATTTCCAGTCTGGCTCTCTAATTTAATGAAACCTAGTTTGTATTTTGGAAAAAGTTAGTCTGTTAATCCACTCTGTTTGAACAGTGTGGTTCTTTTTTTATTTTTTTTACTAGTTTCACATGTTTGTAGATGTAGTTACTTTCCACACTCCAGTTTCTCCTTAGGGTTTCCTTTTTCAGTGCTCCCTTCATCCACTACACTTTGATAACATAATTACTCCATCAATTGCCTAGATTGCAGGAAAAATTGTCTTTAAAAATTAACATTGTTATTTAGGGGAATCTCTATATATCATGGTTAGGTTTGCTCTCCAAGATTGGAATATGATTATCAACATTAGCCATACTTATTAATTGCTGACCATGATCATAGATTCGACTTTTGATTTTTAGTGTTTTTAAATTATGTATTTCGTCGTTGAACGTTTTAAACAAAAGTAAGAGGTTAGAAAGTTACGCCTCTGCCCCCTTGGTACTTTCGCAGAATGCATACACATAAATTGCACTTACTTTACCGATAACAATCTCAACATAAACTCGAGTGTGAAGTTGGGAGCCTTGCATTATTATTTAAGTTTCAATTTCACATTGTTTACCCAAATGACATACGAGATTTATTTGCTGAAATAAATTGTCTATAGTAAGCAAAGAAAAACTACACCGAAATGGCCAGATACCAATATAAGATGTTAACCAACACATCCAGCTAGCCATACTTCACTTAGTGCTAAAGCTAGCCATCACATATACGGTTGCCCCCATTTTATTTAAGGTCTCGATTACCGCTAACGTTAGCTAATATACATTTAACCATTCTATTTACTAAACACTGTGTCATATAACCGATATGTTACCAAAACGTGCAATTACTTACGCGTAGGTCAAATAATAGAAGCAGAGAGCAATAACAGACTGTTAATTCACAAGTTGGATGCCGCTATTCATCATCGGGCCTGCACTGTAGCAGCTAACGTTAGCGTTAACTTTCATTCACAGATCGCTGCAGCTAGCTAATAATAGCTTCATTTGGTGCACAAACAATTGTTTTTTTTCTTAAACATTTATTCCTTTAAATGTAACATTTAGCACGCCTATCAGTTGGACAACGTTTAAACTATTAGAGTCAAACTTGCTGCCAGCACGCTGAGGCCTTGACTCCTTCACTAGCCAGGACACTGCCGCTAGCTGTTAGCATACTTGTAGCAGGTTGGCTAACGTTAGGACATCTAGCTGCCACTTGTTTCAACAAAGTCAGTTCATTCACTCATCACAGCTGTCGATCCACTAGCACATAATTACCCAGTTTACGTTCGGTGGCTGTAGTCCCTGTGCAGAAAACGCCAGATGGCCGTAGTCCTAAAATGTGTGAAACCAAACAATTGTTGAATATGCTAACCGTTCAACATTCGCCTACCACCTGATCCGCCATGATGGAGAAAGGTATCCCAGCATGCCATGCTTCGCGGTTTGAATGGCGGCGTCAGTGTCTCCTAGGCAACAACATGCTCCTTTGTGGCAACCACAGTGAATTCATATCGAATCATCATCTATTCTTCTTGTTTTATCGTGTTTATTGTGTCAGGTAGAAATCGAGATTAAAAAAAGAATCCCAACAAAAACTTGTATATGATTTTATTCATACTACTCAAAATATCATTCGTCATTTACGTCGAACATCACCAGTGCCGTTATGTTTATATCTAGCCTACAGAGGTACAATTGTGTAGTGAGCAATTTTTTCATGCAGTATGGTTTCAAAATTGCAGACTGATAAACACAGATTTAATAAAATGATGTGCATTAGCGAAGATGATTTCTAATTTCTGAATATACCTTCTTTTAGGCATTGTCCCTGAGTAATTACAGTCAAAAAGTGGTTGAAAGTCATATGTAGCACTAAAGATCGCCTAGTGTATATAAATATGGTACAATTAAGCACATTTTGACAATATTCTTTGTTGTTAATAAGATGGGACAAGAATAGGTATGTATAAGCGTTAATTATTAGCTCGTCCGTGTGAAAAACAAAGTATGTTCAAGCTGTAGCTTATTTAGTGCTTACATTCGGGAAAAAACAGGTCAAAATGTGTGATTTAGATTGAAGTTTAGTATTTGGACAGCGACTTTAAATTCACAAACATAATATGCAGGAATTTTCCTTACTGTTTCAAACACATCATTCAAAACTGGCCCCTCCTCCCCGACTAAACGCCACAGTTGAGCGAGCAGGGGTGTTCAAGCGCGACAGTGATCACCAGATTGCCAGATTTTTATGTATAAATAGTCCCAAATTGTTGTTGACTGGGGGCCACGCACCACTGCTCAAAGACAGACAATGAGCATAAACGCCTTGAACATAGCAACATAAAAAGATATCAGAAAACACGGATAGAGGGCGGGTTCCTTGTGGGTAAATACACTACTCCACACTTTTGGTGAGTCGAAAGTGATCATTAAGAGGTATTACTTTTATATGATTTTACACTTTTTTTAAGGTAAAAAACTCATTTTAAAGGCAAAACACATAGTTTGCCTTAAAAGTTTTACAACTTTGTATTTAACCGTCATACCACTTTAAAGATACGCGACAGACATATTTTTAAAACTTATAAAAAAATCCCCTACTTTTTTAATGTGTTAGTTGTTTTCTTCCACCAAGATTTAAAATTCTGTCTACCCTATGAAAAATAATCTATTTAAAAAGTAAACTGAATATAATATGCATCCCGAAGTTCAGTCCATACTTCAAGTTTACAAACCACGAGTCTGAGAGTTGTTTGACAGAAGGCTTTCCGGTTAATATCGTGAATACTGTGCTTTTATTTTGAAGGATTCAGATCGGAAGTCTGTGTTGTTGTTGTATTCCTAACTATCAACAGGCGAGAGGACAACGAATAACATCAGCGAAAATCTTACCATGAAGTAGCATGTGTTTACTTGAGAAGTCTTCATCTGTAAAAAGACACGATGAAGAAGTTTAATATCAACTTAGACGACTCCGCTTTCACCAGAGAAAGAACACCGGTAGGCGGTTTTAACATTATCTTAATACGCGGGCAGCAGTAAGCTAACGTTAAGTTAGCTAGCTCGTCTTACAGCTCGTTACTAGAAATTCATTTTACAATTTTACATTTTTTTCAGTTAAGGAATACTTTGATGAAACGTTATAGTGATTCGTGATTCGTTTCATAATTCTAGACTCTCAGACAGGATTTTCATGTGATTGCTTTCCAGCCAAAGCCGCAGTTTCAGCCTTCATTCAGAGGAGGGCAAGACGCCTCAGCCTCAACCTCACTTTCAGCCAAGTCTGCTTCAGGTGCCGTTGACAAGCCTTTGTCCTATGCAGAATTTATCGTACAGAGTAAAAACAATGCAGCTGTTCCTCCGAAGAGAGATGGTCCCTCCAAACTGCTCAGGACTGAAGTTGCTGGAGCCACCCACCTGAAGCAAAATGAGTCATCTTCTGTGGCGTCTGCCTCAGCAGGACGTGAAACAGCTAAGAACTGTGATAAAAGCGCTGAAGTTGAATCTGAAGGGGTTAAGAAGGGTGAGGAAACACAGGACGCTTGCACAGACAAAATAGATGGGAACTGTCAAAGGTCAGATCCAAGCCTCAGCCTTGGTCCGAAACCAGTGGGTTCTGGGAGCAGCATTATCGTCAGCCCTCGGCAGGTATGGCCTAACAGGTAGAAGTTTGTACAGTAAATTGCCAATGCCCTCAATCCATAAAGCCATTCTCTGCACAGTTGTTTTAACAACTCAAAGTCACATTACAATGTAAATGAGTTTGCTGATGCTACCTTCTCTGGAAATATCAGGCTCTCAGTTGGTTTCTTTATTATTTAAACCTAATGTAGTTTCACTGTTTTAAGGATTGTTAGTTGACTTGCACAACAGGCGATATCAAGTCACTTATTGTTCTTATTCATGCAGAGGGGAAATCCCATTCTGAAGTTTGTGAGAAGTGTCCCGTGGGAGTTTGGAGAAGTTGTACCAGACTATGTTTTAGGCCAGACAACTTGTGCTCTTTTTCTCAGGTGGGTTTTTGGAGCTCAGAAAAACTTTATGCATGTATGTGAGATCAGGAGGAGGCTTGTGCATGTGAATATAAAGGAGCAAATACTGTGTGCTTTGTTTTGTACGTTTTTCTTGTCATCCCGAGTTTGTGCTGTCAACAAAATTTTTGATGAGCTGTCAAGTTAATATTTGATGTGCAAAAGTTGCTACATATTTTAATAAGTATGTTTCCCTTTTTTACCCTTTTTTGGTTTTTGGCTGTGGTTAAAGTCTGAGATATCACAACCTCAATCCAAACTATATTCACGACCGTCTCAAGCAGCTCGGACAGACTTTCACCCTTCGAGTGCTACTAGTACAAGTAGATGTGGTAAGTAAAAAACAGAAAAAGGGGTAAAAAAATATCCACACACTTTTTTGTTGATGTTCCCAAAGACAGTATCTATTAAGCAACATCTCGACCTTTGTGGTCTTCGTCAGGCATTCAAAAGGGGAAAAAAATCAGCAATGAAAAAGAAAGTTACACTAATTCCGGCAACATTTTCAGAACCAAACAGCTAAAGTGCAAAATTTGCAAGGAAATAATCCTGTCATGGACTGTATCCATCAAACTTGCATCCATCAAACTTGCCAGGTAGGGAAGTCCAGATGTCATCTTAGAAATCTAAAGAGTATATATTTTAATTTATTAGTATCTGTGTATCACATTTGATCAAATAGTTTTTTTTTTGCTTTTAAATTTAATATGCTGCCCTCAAATTATGCCAGCTGCTCTGAGGAGTCATAAATTTTCTTCGGATTGTGATTCTAATTAAAAACCATTTCTAACGTCCAGCAATTTTTCATTGTTTAATTATAATTAATTGATACATTCATGCATATAAAAAAGCTATTATAAATGAGGAATTAAATTAATTAATTACGTAAATTAAAACCCCTTGACATATCTGTTAAGCCATTAACACCAGTGGCAAATGTAGGCTTTAAAGCAAATTGTTGCAAAAACAGAGACCCAAAATATCTCTTCATTTATGTAGGTGAGCTAGTTAACTATAACAGCTCTCAGGTAGGTTTGTCATTTTCTATTACAGTGTGCTGACAAGGAGTAAAGACTTTTTATTTCACACAATGTAACAGCTTAAACAAAACACTTAACAGTGAAGGAGAATTGTAATGTAAGTAACCCATGCATAACGTTTAATTTGTTAGGCATATCTTGGCTCAATTGAATTAGTTTTGCTAACAGTGGTGTAATTGAAGTCTGAAGTGCACAGCTGGAGGAAATAATGTAGGCAAATATAAATGCCAGAGTCAAAAAATTCTAATTGTATGAAAAGACCCACATCTGGTAAAAAAAAAATTAAAAAATTTTAAAAACAGGACGACTACATTTGTTATAAATCCTGAGCTCTGAAATCCATTTGTGAATTAAGTATTAAAGCAGTCTTTCTCACCAACATTGGTTTTTCATTGTAGAAAGATCCTCACAACGCTCTGAGAGAGCTGGCTCGCATCTGCATCATGGCTGACTGCACGCTCATCTTGGCTTGGAGGTAAGACCTGGAACAGATTGCCAAGAAAACTGAACAGTTTGTCACACACAAAGACAGAAAGGAGGGTGTATTTACAATCATCAGAATGTTCACTCCTGTTTACGCACATAATCTTTGTCATGCAACCTTAAAAATTAATTATAGAAGATAAAGTTTGATATATCTGTTTTTTGAATGTTTTATGTTATGCATAAATAACATACATAAATCATAAATAAACATAAATATCTTTGGGTTTGTAATGGATAGTTAATCTGTTTCCATACTTGAAGCATCTAATTAAAGCATTAAATTGTTGCTTTAATTAGTTGTTCTTTTCTGGCATTGTTGATATGATCATGACTAATGATTAACTAATAAAAACTCTAAATAACATTCCTTATATTTTTTTATGTTGATTTGGCAGTCCAGAGGAGGCTGGGCGTTACCTGGAAACATACAAGTCATATGAAAAGAAACCGGCAGATTTACTGAAGGAGCAAGTTGAAAAAGACTATCTGTCAAAGGTGTGTGGATTCATCTTTTTTAATGTAAAAATTGCCAGGTCCATCGCTATTTGAAATACATTCAGTGTTACTGATTGGATGATGCAATCTCATACAATGTAAAGAACTATTCTCTGCAATCAGACTATTGCCACAGTCTTTTTCTAAGTCTTTGAACAATTCAGTGCTGAATGGATTGCCTTGTTTTAAGGTTACAGATTGCCTGACCACTGTGAAGTCTATAAACAAGACTGACGCCATTACCTTGCTGTCCACTTTCTCAGTAAGTGCCATCATGGTGAAAATTCATCCTCAGATGGATGCTATTCTATTATCTGTTTATAATGCACAGGTATATGAATTGTCTGAATTAATGGTGTACTCTTAATTTATCCTATTGTTCTACTTCTTTCGTGAGATGATGTTCTCAGAGGAAATGATCTGGAGGGTGTGCTAAAATGATACATTTTTTGTGCATATTTTACAGTCTGTAGAAAGAATCATGAGCGCCTCCAAGGAAGACTTGGTGCTCTGTCCAGGCCTTGGGCCACAAAAAGTGAGTAAAAGTACATTTTACTCATCATACATCATACAGATGTACAGTCAAGAGAACATTTCCTAAAAATTGACATTTTGTGCTTGCAGGCAAGGCGTCTCCACGATGTGCTGCATAAGCCCTTCCTCAAGTCAAAGACAAAAGACAGCTAGAGTATTGGTATTCATATTTATCAGCATGCATTCAAACTCACTTTGGAGGACTGATTTAAATACCAAATACACTGCTGGTATACTGATATGAAGAAAGAAATGTGTTAAATGTGACTGCTGTGAGACTGAAAATTGGCCAGGTGTGTAAACCCTTCAACTGCTCAAAATGCCTATTGATTCAATGCTTTTTAAGTCATCATGTGATGTTATTTGTGCATTGTTGATTTCTTTTTTTATGAAAATAAATATTTTGTCATATTTTTATACTGTATATTGTACCTTAATTTTCTTATGGTCACTTTCTTCTAAAGACTAAAGACAATTTCAGGAAATAAATTTTGTCTATATTCTTTTTTGTTTTGTTTTGTGTGTTTTTTGTTTTTACCTTTTTTTCTCCCGTCGGGGGGGGGGGGGGGGGGGGGGGGGGGGGGGGGGGGGGGGGGGGGGGGGGGGGGGGGGGGGGGGGGGGGGGG
>JAQMCX010000011.1:13731559-13742139 GCA_029814765.1 Acanthurus leucopareius | reverse complement strand
CGTCCCCCCCCCCCCCCCCCCCCCCCCCATTACTTCTCGACTGTACGAAAAAACTCATGTATGAGGTTGAATATGAAGAATAGAGAGGCAGTCAGATAAAAAAAGGAGTAACCCAAAAGCAGTAGTTGTTTCTCTTGGATGTACTCAAGTGTTTTTCAGTGTTTCTCCCTGTTGACACAGAGGAGACCATCAGAACATTTTTAATAAAATACGTGGCAGTGCTGCTTTGGCTGTATCCCCAAAACTCCCCTTTTCCAACTCAGCTCGGCATAATTAACATTTGAGAGCTTTGAACTAAACTATAAGGTAAGCTGTAATAAAAGAGAGGATACTTAGGAAAATAAAAAATGACCATGGTGCATAAACATAAACATCTTGAAACTAAATTAAGCATGATTCTGATTACCCATTTTAATGTAAACCAAGCATTACTGAAAAGTTAAAAAAAATATATAAGTGTAAAGTCTAATCTGCTACAATTTATAGTGCATCGCTCGTGTTTTTAACGCTTACACAAGCTCCTGCCTTGTGTACTTTACGATCTACTTATAATTCCGATATTTCCGACAGAACGTGAATGCACAGTAACTGAATCTGACGTCAGAACAGGAAGTGTTCGCTATATCAACGCTAGTTGATGTGTTTTGGTAGTGTTTTTACAGTTCATTTCATCGTAGTTCACACTTGTTTACACACTGAGACATCACATTAGCCCGCAAAAAGGCTTCACTTGTTTCTTACAGGAAACTAAACAGCAGGCGGGTCGAAAAAAACCGCCATTAGGCATGCAGACGGAGATAGAGAATGAAGATGATGCATCTCCTGAGGAGTATGTTGCCCTGTCTAATTTCACTGGCGGTGGTAGCGACCAGGTTAGAGACTCGCACAGACGTCTGATAATGTGTTCACTACAATCTTACACTGCAAAGTTGGAGGTCTGCTGGCTTATGCTAACCGTCCTGTTTTTGTGCTGCAGCTTAGTTTCAGCCGCGGGGACAGACTGCTCGTCCACGCCAAGCCTTCATCGGAGTGGTGGTGGGCAGAGCAGCATGGGGTCATAGGTTACGTCCCGGCCGTTTACCTGCGCCAGGATGCTGCTGAGGAGGAGGAGGAGGAGGAGGAGGAGGAGGACACCTCTCTGGAGGACCCATGGCAAGACGAAGAGTACTTTGGCAGTTATGGGACACTGGTTAGAAAATGTTTTGCATGTTAAAGCCTTATTATCTAAAAAAAAAAATCACTTCTGAAACCAGACACAGACATAGTTATTTGACTGATTTATGCACTAGTCTGAATGGGTGTTCAGCCCACTGCAGTTGAGTTTAAAGCAATCTTTGAATTATTAAAAAAAATGTAATAAGATATCATTATTATTAATGTCAAAATGTCATTATATTTTAAACATATAGCACTTTGTGTCCCTGTAAAAGAACATGTAAAACACTTAATATCTTATTTATAAGTGTGTGTCACATCCTGTCACATGTTCTGCCGATATACAACTTTTTTTATTTAATTTTTTTTATTAATCCTACAGAGGCTTCACTTGGAGATGCTGTCAGATAAGAGCCGCACTGAGGCATACCGACAGGTTATTCTCAGCAACAGTGCTTCTCTGAGGAATAAGGTGGTGATGGACCTGGGCTGTGGGACTGGCATCATCAGCCTGTTCTGCGCTCAGCTTGCACAACCCTCAACGGTAATGTCAATGTTAAGGCTGCTGGGAAAGTTACACAAACGCTGAGCTTCATAACACAAGCACACAGGCTGCTGGTTATGTTGTCTGTAGTGGCAACAGTTTAGATATTGATACCCTGTAGAACCACTGCTCAGATGATATCTTTAATGAGGGACTTTCATTTATTAAAGGAACTGAAGTTGGCATGATTCCAAAAGTTAAATTTAACCAAGTCATCATTTTTAGTGTTGTCATTGATTTTAAGCCAAATAGTAGCTTTATACATACAGGAAATGACTAAGAGCTTTCAGTTCCTTCCTTCAGCACGTGTACACATAAGTTCAAACATTTAAAGATGCTTGTTGTAGTGAGTTTTATCGTAAACTTGGAATTGTGCAGGTCTGCCAGGATATTGTTAAAAAATCTATGCAGCGGAATATTCCACTCCTCTTTCCTTGTTGAAACCTGGTGCCCAGAGATCTAATAATCTCACTTCTTTGTAATTCCTTACTCCTACCTTTCCTTTATGAGCAAAATTGTTGTCTTCAGTTCCAGACAATTCTTCAAACTTGTACAAACCCCCCTGAAGCAACAAAAGGTGTAATACAATTTGTACTTTCACTTACTGTATGCAGTGGTGCTCCCAAAGAGACCAAAATATACTTTAACATGTAAAATCAATGGCTTTTCCCATAAGATGTCAACAGCTTTTTTAACCCATCTGGCAAAACATTGATCAAAAACTTTTAGATTTTTTGCCCCCAAAATGTCTTCAAAATGATATCACATTTGCTCAAAGTAATAATCAAATATCATGAAAGTACGGAAACCTGAGTCTTTTACTCAAATGTTAGAAACTAAGTTCAGCTGAGTTAATCTAAATTTTATCAAAATTCCCAGGAAAGTCCAGACAAATATTTTAAGTCAGCCACTAACCACTCAGTCTGTTCATGTGTACTTTGTGTTGAACTTCACTGTACTTATACTTCCATCTGCTGGACAAGAAGTGTTGCTACATGGGATGAACAGCATGGTGTAAACAGTGTGTAAGGTTGTCTGTGGTATTATAGGTGTATGCTGTGGAGGCAAGTTCTATGGCAGAGTACACCAGACAGCTGGTGAAGCAGAACGGCTGCGAGGAGGTGGTCACGGTGCTCCAGGAACGAGCTGAGGAGATCGAGCTACCTGAACGAGTGGACGTCCTGGTGTCTGAGTGGATGGGTAATTGCCTGCTGGTAATAATGACACTGAAAAAATTTGTTACTGAGTTATTGTCATTTATAGAGAATGTGAGAATACATATTGTTTCTGTCCCTTCTTCCTTCGTCTAGTTTGAGTTCATGGTCGAGTCAGTTCTGCTGGCCAGGGACCGCTGGCTAAGCGAAGGTGGTGTGATGTGGCCCTCATCTGCGGCCCTCATCCTGGTGCCATGTCAGGCTGACAGCTATTACACCGAGAAAATGGCCTTCTGGGAACAGCCCTATGGCTTGGACTTCACTCCTCTTCAGTAAGGGTCATTGGTCAGCTGCTCTCAGACATTGTCCTGTCTCATTTAGATTTCTTATTACTTGCTCAGAGATAGCAGGGTCACGGTATGAAATATTATTCCAGTAGATATTGCAAAGATCTTGATCTCAGATGTCAGGCAGTAAGGCCATTGTTGTGTGTTACTTGACATTTGTTGGGATGACACACATGTGTGACAGTCAAAGTAGAAGCTATATGTATGGCAACCACAAAACCCTCATTTCTATCAGAGAGCTTCATCTTGCAAATATCCAGGCTTCTCAAAACAAGGACACTTCAGAAAGCTGATCATAACCAGGATACTCACACACATGTAAACACACTCTTCATCTTAATCAGTCGATGGTGTTTAATATTATAGGACTTAATAATGTGATGAATGTGTGCAAAGTCACCAAGAGTCAGGCAAAAACCCTGAAATTATGAAGTGCATGGAAAGGGTCTACAAAAATTGTAATAACATATAAATACCCATACATGAAAACAGCTTTAGTGAAGAAGAACAGAGTGCATAAGACAACTGAAGGATATTAGAATAAGGACATTTGCTACACCGCTACAAAATATGATCATTTTCATTGAGACAAGGCAGCTCTCACAGTCAAATAAGGTGAGTCTATTTAAGGCTTCTGTATCTTACACTTAACACATATTTAGCAATGAGTATTTATGTGGCTTATTTTGAGTAATTGCACAAATAGTTTCAGATCTTTAAATGGCAAATGGACTGCAGGTACAGTTTATAGTGCTTTTCTTGTCTGTTGCCCACTCAAAGTGCTTTACACTGCATGTTAATATTTACCAATTAAACGCACATTAAACACAACACAATGGTAAGAAGTATGGTACAAAGAACCAACCTTTTTATCAGTGGCAAACACCCATGGGAGCGACCTGGAGGTAAGTGTCTTGCCCAGGGTCACCATGGGCCACACTTGAAAGTGCAGACTGGAGGAACAGAGGAACAACCTTTAGATAAGTAGATGATCTGCTCCTCCTCCTGAGACACAGCTGCCCTGTTTACTAATATTCCTTTTCCAATACAGAGTACAGTATATGCTGTAAGGTTTAAAGTATGAATCCTAACTGTTTATACTCTAATTCTTTGTTATGTTTTGTGTGCTTTATTCTGTTTGTCCTTTCCCCTCTGGATACACAGAAGATGTTATTTACATTGTGGTTATGGATAATGTTTCATCTCTGCAGGCCCTTAGCACAGCAGGAGTTCTTCACCAAGCCCAAGTTCAGCCACCTTATTGGTCCTGATGACTGCCTCAGCACTCCCTGCGATGTCATGTGCTTTGATATGTACACTCTGCAAGTTAAAGACCTAGAGGTAATGGGTGTGTCGGTTAATTAGAAATTGTTCCAGCACAAACGAGATGAACTTTTGTGAACTCAAATGATGAAACCTTTGTTTCATTTCCCAGGAAATGAAGGCTCAGTTCCATTTCTGTGTGGAAAAGTCTGGGGTTTTCCATGGATTCACTGCCTGGTTTACTGTTCACTTCGAGAGCCTGGAGACTGGAGGCACAACAGTAGAGCTAAACACCGGGCCAAACGCTGAGTAAAACTCTAAAACAGTGAAATATTGACTCACTTTGTGGTGCATTTAGGAGAGTTTATTCATTTACAGTAGTGCTCCTCAGCCTTTACAGCCAATTCACACAATTCAAATAAATAAAATTAGTGAGTGCTGAACAGACGAATGCTGTGTGCAGATACAGCAAGTGAATAATTTAAATTCTCTAAATTCTTAGTGTCTGCAAGAGTCAAAAAAAAACTGCAATGCATGACAATTTTAAGAGGACCCTTTTTCATTTCAGGCCAACACACTGGAAGCAAACTCTGTTCATGCTGGACAGGCCAGTCAGTGTGTGTGCAGGAGACTCCATCAGTGGAACCATCATCCTGCACAGGAACACCGTCTGGAGACGCCACATGACCGTTACCCTGCACTGGAAGATTACCAGCAGCACAGAGGACACAGATAACTGCCAGGCAAAGTTCAATTTATATTATTTATTCATTTATTTATTTATTTATACTTAATAAAGTGGTGGTGGATTCAGTAATCATCTTTTGCAGCACCACGGTTGCACATATTTGATGCAGTTTGACACACATTTGCCTCCCAAAATATCATCATGTCCCTTTTGTTTTCTTGTTCTCTCTCTAGGTTGGGATGAAGAGTTTCCCCATGTGGAGGTGACAGATTCTGTGGAGATCTTCAGAAAAAACAGTCAAATACATCTTGAGTTGAGTTTGGTGTCTGTGAGGTATCAGAGGCGAGTCGCCGCTGACCTGGAATGAAGTGTGACGGTCATATTATCGGAACATGACAGTCAACAGGGGCCCATCTGGAAGGACATTCAGTCATGTAGTGAAAAGCATGATAACTGTGAGCTGATTAACAGGAAGTAACACTCTAAGGATGAGCTGCGGGTGTAACTTCGACTCGAGCGTTCCTCGGGCTGGATGGAAAAAAAGTGTTTATAAAAAAAAATAATGTGTTAAAAACTGAAACAAACTGTTTATGTAACAGATATTTATCATCTCAAGGTGCAAGAAAAGAAACACTTCAGTCCTCCACATGATGCTTTTATGTTAATTTTTACACTATGTGCGTATTATTTTACAAGAGGCATTTCATTTACATTTTTTGTACTTTGTACGAGTGCTACACATGCCAATAGGCTTGTATGAATTCAAGAAAACAACAAATTAATCATGAATTATTATTGTTAAATAATTTTTTTTTCTCTATTTACAGATTAGAGTGAACAATGTATGCCACTTAAATGTACTTTAATGTTAATTAGCCTAGTTAGCTAAAATGTGCCTTAAAAAACAACACTGTAGTACTTAGAGCCAAGTAACTACAGATTTGCTCTCTTTGTCCCTTTCTCTCATAATTTGTAAACATATAACTTTTAATTTGTTCTGAGAGGAGCAGGCGAGAGTTAGGAAATGACAATAAACACAATACCACATCCCCATTTTGTTGTCATGTCCTGTGGTAGAATTGTTAAGACATATTTCTTAGACTATTTTTGTTTGATAGAACGCGCTCTGCCTGTTCATGGCTCTGTTTTACTCTTTGATTTTGTCCTGGAGCGAGTGTTGACCTCTGAGGATAAAGGCTGACTGGGTATGGACTCAGGAGAAGGAGGTCTGGAGAGTGGCACAAACATGGGAGGTTTAACAACTTTGTCTTTCACCTCCTTGTTTTTATCCCTTTTCTCCCTCAAGTGTTTATCACAGTGGTTCACAAACGTATCCAGTTTAACAAAGGTCTTGTTGCACACTTTGCAGTGATAAGGCCGCTGTCCTTTGTTGAGGCGTATGTGCAGCCTGATGTATGATGACCGTACAAAGGTGCGGCAGCAGACTCCACACTTGAGATCCTCTGAGCTACTTTGTGTCTTCTGGGGCTGGATGGGTGACGGTGCTGACACTGGTTTGGCCTGTCCAGATGATTCTTCAGCCTTATGGGAGAGGAGGAGTGACAGAGAGCGGAAACCCTCGCCGCAGTGCTCACACTTGTAGGATCGCTCCCCTGTGTGCAGACGAACATGTGCCAGGAGCCCAGCCTTCTGCGTGAACGACTTGTCACAGTGGGTGCATTTAAAAGGTTTCTCGCCCGTGTGGAGCCGACGGTGAGTCTTCAGATGAGAGGCACGGACAAATGCCTTACCACACTCCGGGCACTTAAATGGCCTGTCCCCGCTGTGGATTATCTTGTGCGCCATCAGGTGGGATGACTGATGGAAGTACTTGCCACAGGTGCTACATCTGAACTTCCTCTCTTTGTTGTGAGAGGCAAGATGAAGGGTCAAGTGGGCAGAGGAGATGAAAGTTTTGGTGCACAGGCCGCAGCTGTGAGGATCCAGGCGGATGCGCCGGTGCGGACGTCGACCGTTAGCGGGGCTGCCGCCAGCTTGGCAGGACGGACACTTGGAAGAGCTGTCTGCTTTGTGCACAGACTGCTGCTGCTGAGGAGAGGCTGAAGTGTTGGCTGAGTCGGGGTCGGGGTCGGGATGTGGTGGAGTGAAAGTGCAGCCACAGTCTGAGCAGCGCTCAGTCTGTTGGTCCTTCTCACTGGTTTTATCCAGCATGGTGTTATCTATCTATAACCAGAGTGGGAGGGGAGGGGGGTTCATTCTTTGACACATCTGAAAGGGATAAACATATTGTTAATATTTTATAGTGGTTTAATGATACCAGAGAATAGCCATGTACTGCACAAAGCATTTCCATATCAGCTCTACTGCTGTAAAATAGCTAAATCTCGGTTTATCATATATTCATATAATGACCATCGCGTTTTACTGAGGCATCTGATCACGAGAGGTGATGAACTGGACTAACAGACAAATTATAACGTTTAGTGGCATACAACATCTCGAAAGGAGTCTAAATACACTAGCTCCGCTATCATTTTACAGTACTGTACAGCAGGCCTTGCTTCGCCTTCACAAACAGGTTAATTCCGGGATGCGAGTAACAGCGCAAACGAACTCTGAACATACCGTTTACATGTATCCTCCTGGGAAAACGTGCGTGTATGGGGGGGTGATTATTTTGTGAGCACAGTTAGGACAGACATGACGATAACGCAGCCGGATGACAACGCAGTGATTGTGGGATCGCATTTCTCCTCCTGCGTTTTTTCTGCAAGACGCCGTCCAGTTGTTCTGATAGAAATGCGCTGCAGCATCATCTAGCGAGTGGGGGAGTAACTGTATTACATATGACAACATCTGAGGGTCAGAGGAGCGAAACTGCCGAAGAAGATACAAGATTTAAATAAAGATGAACACGAATAATCCTCTAATGAACGTCTGAATGCTTTTAGTATTTTTTATTCAATTAACCAGGTACCACCTCACACTGTAAGATCCAAGATTCATATTCATATTCACACCAGGTTTTACAAGTGGACACTGGGTGGCGCAAGCGTACTTTTTCAGTTCCACCTGTAAAAGAGGACAAACTTTTTACACATGATAAACTTTGATTAGAGCTCTCGATCCATTTTATGCGCCAATATGAGTGAATATCACGTGCCAATTCGTGTTTGCACTTGTTTGTCGTGGGAGTTCAGTAATGCGCCATCTGAAGGGCAAACAAGCGCATCGTTACTCTTCCTCGAGAGAATAGTTTCGTTTCAGTGGCGAAGGAGGAAAAAACGGATCTTCGATTGGTTTAATTATTCCTGCTCTTCAAAGTTTCGTTTCTTACAAAGCAGAGCTCAACTTCGGCGTAAAATGAAAGGCACGGTTGGGGATGTGACGGGAAACGACGTGTGATGCTGGCATTGGACATCTGCTGCCTTTATAAACTGTAGTGATGCGACAACGAGATGAGTTTCTGAGGTAAACTTTAATGACAACAGAGCTGATGAGAATGTACAAACATGAATGAGGTAAGGCGATTTACTACTGTATAATTACCAGTTTAATTACTGCTTTTATTTTCCTTGTGTACTTCCCTCAGCCAGTGAACATATTATATAAAATATGGGCATTATGGAGGAAGTACATGCAAAAATTGATAACATCATGAAACAAATGCATTTTTAAAAAGTTAATTTGTTAATTATTTATCTGTTTTCCTTTAAGTATTAATTTTATACACGCTTTATTCAACATCTCTGTATTCGTTATTTGTTGTATTATTACTTTTCTCATATTTATTCCTGTATTTATTTATTCATTCTCTTCCTCTTTTGATGGCATTTATTCATAAGTGAACCTCAAAACTGTGGGAAGTTGCAGCCAGCTTAAGTTTCTGCTTTTGGGTGACAGGAACTTCTTTAGTGTGCACCAACAGTTATACAGCTGTTATGTTCAGCTCCAGTTCAGAGTAGTTGGCCAAAGTGAGAGCCTCAGGAGAAAATCAAATTATGACTGTTCAGTAGAGGAAATCTGGAGTAAGGCTGAATCTAGAACATCTTAGTTCAAAAAAACCTTTCGGTAAATCAGTGTTCTCACTATGTTATTCATGCAGCTGCTAAAAAAAATGATGCTTCTACCAACGAACCAGGTTAGTTATTAAACTGGAAAAACCCCTCATGTTAACAATGATCAGTTTTTCAAAGGCCAGTGCAGGCAGCAGGTGCCACTTTCCTGTTCAGACTGCGGTGTGACGGGTGTGACTCAGCACACTTTTGTGGTTACCTCACCCTCTGATTCAGTTTGTGCCTAGTTTCAATCTGTGTAAAATTATGCACATATACAACTTTGCATTTATTGTCTGGGACTATAATGGCTTGAACCATGCATTTCATTTTCATATGGCTAAATACATATAGTGAAGTAATACATTTAATACATTTGTAAGTAAACAATAAAACTGAAAAAAATAAATACAGAAATGAACAAATACATGTAAAAATGTATGTATATGGTGTTTTATCCTATTTGACATGCTCAGGCCTTACAGCTCTGTGTTCTTTTACTCTGATTACATTTTAGTTTAATAAGGATAAATGGAGACAATTATTTTTGTCACAACCCTCTAAACTCTTTTACAGCATCCAAACCAGGAAGGATGAGCTCAAAGTCAAAGAGAAGGACTCGGTGAGTTGCATCCCTGCCTGTTTTTACTGTATGTGCTGACAGATGATGGTAGGAGGAGCATCCCACCTTGACTCTGGTTTTGCAGTGAAGTAATATCCCAGTTACTGAAGCTAATTTCTTTAAAAAGAAGCAGAACTGATGTCCCAATAAGAAGTTGTGAAAAGAAATAATGTCCTCACCAGGACTGCTTAGATTGTTAAATAATATTTTTTGTTTGTTTGCTCTGTATATATGCTTAAGCATGTAAAAAACATTATTAAATTCAAGTATAAATTCTGCTTCTGAGTTTTTGACCTTTTGAAGCACTGTGCATTACATTGTACAGAACATTATTGTCGGATTTATTTCACAGTAAATGAACCAGGAAACTCTCTTTGTAAAAGCTTTTAAATCATTATATCAACCAATAATATCTGTCTTGTGAATAAATCATGTACTCAAAACACAGAACAAACTTTGAATGCTCTGCACAGGTTCATCCTGCAGAGCAGGTTTATGGATAGACATCAAAGAAACCCATTGCTTAGTATGCAAACACAGCACATCTATTGTTACAAATAAATATTTAAACTGTTATAAGAACTAGCAAGACTAAGATAGGGCTCATATTTATTCTACTTGTGTGGAGTGAGTGCAAGTTCAGTATGTTTGAGTAAAAATATTTAGTAGTTAATGATTTATGGAGTTAAAATCGTGCCAAAACCTCACAAACACACAAAACATGTTTTACTCACGCCCAACGATTCACAAACAAACTCAGTGTGGTTTGCAAATACAAAACATCATTCACA